>CM041780.1:146696044-147060534 GCA_023374045.1 Limonium bicolor
TCACTGTCCTTAGTGCGGAGTTGACTACTTCTCGTGTTCCTAACACTTCCTGTCTACAATAATGGGGTACCGTACTGATACATTACTACTTACCCGACTAACTCGTAAATAAGTCTGTCATGCCCACATGCTCCTATCGGAGTGCGGTCGTCCCATGTCTCGTTAAGTAAACTGGTAATGTCTGTCATACGTGTATGGTGAAGTATTCTGTTGTCAATCTCCCTTTTGATGGATGTCCTTTAGTTTTTTATTGATTCATGTTATTGGTTATCTTGTAATAAGTGCTATTGCCCTAGTGGCATCAATGGTAATTCGTGCCATAAGCCGGTGTTATTCAGCTCGGTGTAAGTAAAATTTGTGCTATATTTAGCAAACTTGGTTCTCCTAATTCGACCTCATTGAGTACAACGCATATTCCTTTTCTCCCTGTTTATCATGATCATCACTCATCCATAGTTCATATTTGTTCCCTCATTCGTTTAATTGGATGTACTGCAGATTGCATAATAGCTGGAGCAACATGGCTCTCCACTTCCCAACCATCCTCACTGACGGTGGTGCATCTACAAAGGGTATGCTTGTCCATAAGGACTAAACATTCATCACTAGTGGTGATTAGCCTTAAATGCGAGTATACACTGATGGTGTTTGGCTAGTAAGCCATGTCTGAAAATTCTCGAACAATTAAACTGGTGTGGTTTACAATCACAGTGGCTGTAAAATTTCTTCAGTTGCAGTGGTTGGACTAACGGTCTTCCCGACGTTGCATAGGTTTCTAATCTCAGGGTTTGTATGAAAAATATTGAAAAACATTTTTTTTTGATATATATATATATAATAAAAGATTAAAAAGTAGTAGTTGCAGTTGCAGTTGTAGCACTTACTCTATCAAGTGCGCAAGGCAGATGGAAATTTCAGTGGTTTAATTGTCATAGCGCTTGCAATAGCAAGTGCGCCATGCAGATGGAAATTCTGGTTCAGTAATTACCGGTCTCATTGACTCAGCGTCGTCGAGTATGGCTACATGATAATGTAAGCATTAACATCCTGTTCATATATATAATCCGTCAAGGTTCCAAGGTTACTCGTATCGAGTCCACAAACTAGTCTCAAAAGTCATACACAAAAAGGCGAGTGGTCAATGACACGCTCCCACATACTTATAACATAGCTCTGTCTAACATCCAAGGTAAGTACATAACATAGTAAGCAAAAGTCCTCCACCAGCGGTCTCATGGAGTTCAGGGTACTCATGCCCTATCGACTCCCTTGCCCTTCAGGGCTCCAGCAGCAGTAGATGTCTGGCCATCTTGACCGCCTCGTGGTACTCTAGATCCTCCAACTGAGGTTTTCTGAGTATTTCTTGGTGGCCTGTAGTTACGGATCTCTGGGTTCATCCAGCACTCGAACTCTCGGTGGCCCTCTTTCTTGCAGCACCGACACTCAACTTTGCGGCCATTGCAGTCAACCCCAGGATGGTTCTTCCCACAACGCTTACAATAGAAATGGCGCTGGGGCTGTCCGGTGCCTGATGGTAGTATTTAGTTTAAGTTAAAATCTGATGATATAAAGGTTAAGGTCACAATTGAATTTAAGAGGTAGGTGTTCTCACCCTTAGGAGGTGCAGATCTCAAAGGCTGAGCATCAATAGCTGGGCCGGTCAACCGAAGGACGGGTTCTTTCCCCTTTGCTCCCTGGTGACCCTGCTGCCCTTTCTTTTGAAAGAATTTCCTGTTTAAGGTTTCAGGTCAGCATTCATAAGGTATTTAATATGGTAAACAATTTTAGAATGGGATAAGTCCTTACTTTCCCTTCTTCTGGCTATCGCCTGGAGATGCTCCTCCACCCTCAGACTCTCCCTCAGGGTTCTTCCTCTTCTTTGTCCTGAGAGTCTCTTCCCGAGTCTGGAGCATTAGCTCCGTCCTCGAGGCAGCGTCGTAACACTCCTGGAATCTCATTGGTAAGTTCTCACAAAGTTAATCGGTAATGTAGTTTGTAAGGAATTTATGGCTTTCATGTTAATACCTGGATGGTAGTGTAGAGGGTAGCACCCATCGCCATCTGGATGCGAAACAACAATCCCCCCCGAAACTTCTCAACCTTCACGGTATCTGAGTAATCAACACCGGGGATGAAGTCCAGTAGACCAATGAATCGAGCGTAGTACTCATCCACGGTCAGACCTCCCTGGGATAATGTCTCGAACTCATGACGCTTCTTCTGCTTGAGATGCGCCGGGTAGTACTTCCCCCTCAGTAACTCGACAAAGGCAGCCCACGAAAAGTCGGGCGTAGCCAGGTGATGGTCCTTGATCAACCTCCACCAAGTGCTGGCTGCATCCTTCAGATGGAAAGCAGCAATGATGACCTTCTGGCCGGCAGGTACTTGCAAAGCTTCATAAGCCTTCTCATGTTCAACAATGAAACGCTCCAAGGCTACGGGATCTGGCTCCCCTGAATATGTAGGTGGTCGGGTCTCGGTAATTGACTTCAACCAGTTCGTTTCCCTGGGCTGTGGCGGGTGGGCTGGTGCTCCTCCAATCTGAGTACCAAGCTGTGCGAGAACGGCAGCAATCGTCTCAGCAAAACTTGGAATCACGGGGTCACCGCCTCCACCTCCACCAGTACCACGCCCTCTAGTTCCCCCAGACATCTGTAGTACAGTATGTCACATAAATACTCGGTAATTTACCGTAAACAACCAATAGATATTGAATTGCCTTAAAGGCTAATATGTCACGCAATTTGCGTTACTAAACACAATATCTTTTAAGACGAGTCGTCTCGTACCTCACAAACGTTTCCCGTAATTTCCCAAGTCCTAAGCTCACTGTCTTAACCTATTTTCTCGTCATCAGAGCGGTACTCCGCTCTGATACCACTTTCGTAACACCCCTCTCCATAATCACGTAATAATCCCTCACGTAGCAATAAATAAAACGTCTTACAGCGGAAGAATAAATAATAAAAACAATACTCACTCGGGTGTCACCGGCCATTACTCGCCCATGCGAGCAACGAAGCCAAACTACATCCAACAACCAACCAAAACAAACTACTAACCGTGATAACGAGAAAACTCCTATACATCATACTAAGTCCATAAACCATAAACATCGACAAGTGAGCGTCTACCCAATCCTGAATATACATAACCGTACCATAATACAACTCCATGTGCGGTAATTAAAATAAACTCTAATTACCCTGTTCCCGCACTTCGGCTTCGGCGATAATCAACAACCTGCATGAGTGTAGTATCAGCGATAGACGCTGAGTATGCCGGGCCTGGACCCTAATGGTCACTTAGTCATTTTAACCATCTTATTATTAGATTGGTTTCATGCTTTACCATTTTACAGTTATAATCAATACTGTAATACACATGTATAATATACATAATCCTCCATCCAAACATTCATAAACACTTAACCATCCATCCAATCCAATCATTCATAAAATATCACAAACAACAATTGTATATCGAACGTATCGAAATAATAACAGCATAATGTACAATGTTCAATCGCCGTAGCGTACAGTTTCCATAGTTAATTTACCTTGGCCTTAAGTCCCCATCCAAACCATGTTTAATTAATACCAGTTGGGCGTCATGTTAAGACAACCTCATAACCTCACCATGGACAGTAGTCCTCCCGTACACACAAAGGTGCTCATTTCGCCAGAGGTCCGGAGGCCCCTGACTATTCTCTTAGCCTCGTAAGGCGTCCATATGAAAGGCTGTAGCCGCCTGACCCACGATCCAAATAGGGCTCGTTGGGTATAAACCTGGAGCGGAACCCGATCGGGAACCCCTCAGTGATCACAAATGCGCAACCAAGTAGTTCGTAAACTACCGGGATCACCTCAACTCATACCATCTCTCTCTCATAATGTTTAAGATATGCTCTTAGTCTCATGAAGAATATCATTATTAATTAGCTGCCCAATGGGTCTCACGCATACCTAGAAGTAATCTAGGTTATATTCATGTTCGAGATCCATGCTCTAGAGACCGACAATGTCGTGACTCGTTCCTAAGTGCTTTACTTAGGTCACCATATACTTAATATTAATACTATGGTATTATATCAAGTAACCGTCATGTTATCACATTAACGTATATGTATGTTTATATAAGTCGATCTATAGTCGACGTAGTGTTAGTCCCGTAGGAAGCTCGTGCATAAATAATTAATGCAGTAACACGTAATCACATACACATATCCCAAAACACTTAACACACAAGTGATATCAACCAATCCATCCGAGCCCAAGGAGTTTCCTTAGGACAACTCGGATCAAACCCCTTTACATACCGTTCACCAAGACCTAGGATGCGCAGTGTAGACCACTAGCTCGTCAAGCGCCTCCGTCTGAAGTATGATCTAAACGGTAATAAAACTATAAGTCAGTCTCCATGACTAACTACATCCTGTATTTCCGAATAACAAGTAACCCCAACAGTTCATCCCCGGATTTCTACAGTTATTTGTTACGGGTTTCTCTAAACCGGTTGGCTTTGTTACCAAAACTCGTATGTCGAACTGTTTCGACTGTTAAGTTTAATTCATTATATTTCTTTAATCTTATCCACCATTAAGTTTAGGTATATAACCTATAGTTGCATGTATGCATGCATTATTATATTATATTGTATTATTTTCCCACCATCCATTATAATACATTGTATTATGTAATCCATTATCTTTAGTAATCTATATTTCCATTCCAAAAACTCATCACTTATAGTTTGTAACTATATTTTTTAAATAACCACCACCATTATATTATATGGTTTCCAACCATAATATATATCCATCCTTATATACATTATCCTGTATATGTATATATTTACCACATAGGTAAGTTTCATGAGTTATAAAACTCTTATATTATATGTTACATTCTATCATCTTATATTAGATGATTATTCCCATTAGTTGTATTATATTATACAACTTATATTAAGATTATTATCCTAATATTATGTAACAATTTATGTTGTATAATTACAACTCCTAAGATTTATTTAATATAAACCTTAGTTTATAAATCCTATTTATTTATAGTTTGTCACATTATTTAATGTGAATATCCTTATTAATTCCATTAAAACCACCTTAATACCATATAATTGTTATAACATTTATAACATAGTAGACCATAGTCTAAAATTCATTTTCCAACTCTTAGTAATTCGGTACAGCCCTTTTCAATTAAATTCTATTTTGACCACATAACATTATGTAATGTTATATCATATACTAATATCATATAATATGATATTTTTATTTCCTTTAATTTATAACCTATAGTTTTTATGCAAAACTATTTATATTGCCGCATAGGCACATATATTAAAACCTTATTCTTTTTCATGATCCATAGTTTCCTTTATTTACAAAATCACCCCATTATTTATACCATGTTATATATACCATATAATATAACATTTTAAACCTTAATATAAATATAACCCATGGTTATATGATATTCTAATTTCCGAACAGACCTTAATATATATCCTATAATTGCCATTTGGCCCAATATATAACATATAGTTTTATAATATCATTATACATATACCTTAATATATACTCATATATAATTCTAAAAATCACCAAATTTCACCAATGGGTTATAATTGCCCTTACTAACCATATAGTTTCGGTATTTTACATTTCCACCCCAGCTTGTATTCCAAAGTGTCATAATGACATAATAACTATATATTATACATATATAGTTTATCTTAATTCCAAAATCAACCCAATAAATTCCTAAAAATTCCTAATAGCCCATGGGTGTTTATAATACCATTATACACCCTTTATTTTCGGTAATAACATATATACCACATATGTTATAAAATTGTTACAATTAAATACTTATCTTATTATAAAACCTTAAATAAGTTATCTAACTTATTTAATTTGGTCAAAACCTATATATTTTCAGAAATTACCATTTAACCCCAAAACTTTATCAAATCTTATAATTTTTATATAAACTCATTTAAACCTCTAATTTTCGGCTTTATTATTATATAGCCCCCAAATTTAATTTAATCACACTTTAACCCCTTATAATATGCGGTAATGCATATATACCACCTAAACTTAAATAAAACCTTATAAATGCATAAATAAAATGGCCTAAAGTACATGGCCTTATTACAAACATTAGCTTATAAAATAAATTACACATAAATGCCTAAAAATGCATTAAACTCTCGGCCTTACACACATCTTTTCCTTATTTACCAATTTTCCACATAATGTCTTAAATTTGACAATTATGCTAATTAATTAGTTATAAAAATTACTAAACCATTTCTTAATCACCTAAGGTCAAAATAAGACCTTAATATAACCATTCACTCACGGCATATATTATACACATATGTATAATTACATATTAATATACCAAGTGAAGGTTTAAGTGATTTGTACCTTGTTTTGCCTAGTTAAGGCCTTGTTTGGCCACGGCTGTTTGAAGATAAAGTTTCCACAACATTATTTACATGTTTTCAAACAGCAATTAAGGCATGATTAGTCTCCAAGCAAGATCTAACCATAAGAAGTGTTTAATGTATATTTTCAAGGTAAATTTACCTTAGAATACCAAGGCAAGTATAAGTTGTCTTCGGCCTGTATTTACAGAAGTTAAAGAGCATCAAAAGAGCTACTAAAACCAAGCTTTAAACTGGTATAACTCAGATTAGAAGATGGCTAATTTTTACCTTGATCAAAATGCCTAAAATGGTGTTTTTGGCTTGGATCTGGCTATACCTTGAAGCTCTTGATGTACCAACTGAATAAGTATGTTAAGATGAAGATTATAAGCTTAGAAAACAAAGATTTACAACCGGAATTGATGAGAATAAAAGGATAAGTGCTTAAAGCACATTTTTATACCTTAAGAACAAGATTAGATTTCTCCACCTTCCTCCCCTGTTACAGCCGAGATTTGCTCTCCTTTTAACCTCCAAAACAACGTAGAAATATTGATGGAAATGGTTGATGCTTTGCTCCATGGAAAGAGGAAAGAATTGTGAAGAGAATGGACATAAAATGGCTTAATAAGCTTACCTATGTCAATTGTTGTTCTCTTCTGAACTTGGCATGTTATCCACGGTTTGGAGAAGCCAAAGAGAGGTTTGAAGAGGCTGGTGTCGGCTGGGAAGCAAGACAAATGAAGAAGGTAAGCTAGATTTACTTTTAAGACATTATTGTTACTTTATGGAATAGTAACTTGATGACTCATTAGATTGGCTGATTAATTGATTGGAGATTGATGAATGAGTGGGCATGACAGCCATAGGAGGTCGGCAGCACATGGTCAAGGCAATGGGTGATGTTTGACCATAGTTTAAGTTTAGTAATTAAAATGTTATTTTTGGGTACTATTCATACTAAATTGCCCATTTTGAGTTTATTTTCAAACTTTGATTTAGACTTTATAATATAGTCTATCATGTCAAATTAATGATATAAATAATATACTCTAGTCTTTAAAATGACAAAAAGTCATTATCTTAGAGCTCATACACAAAAACGTGCTTTAAGGTGTTTTAGTGCACATTTAGTATCACAAGGTGTTTCTGAGCTTAGTTTTCTTTGAGAACAGTTTTTTTGTGTTCCTTACATGATAAGTGATCTTAGGAATCCAATTTTATATAAAATAGAGGTCATTAGACCGTTAAGGTTTTCTTAGAGCACATTTTTGCCCTACTAGACGTTGAAGCATGTAAATGCTTGTTCTTTGTGTTGGAGTGTTGTCCAACGATTGTAATATGTTCCTCTATGGGTTATAATGTTTAGGACAAAGTTTTAGGTCCTAAGAAGTTCATTTGGGTATTTATCTACCCTAAACGTTCAAAGGGTGCAATATCTTGCTTTGTGTTGACCACTGTTGTTCTCAGTTGACTTTTAAGGCATGTTTAGGCCTTAATTAATGTGATTAGATGTTTAATCCATGTTTTATTAGTTTGGGGTATTTCAGAGACAGCTGGTACTTGGACAGTGGATGCTCCCGTCACATGACTGGAGATCCAAATCAATTCAATTCGCTTTCATCCTACCAAGGAGGTAAGGTTACTTTTGGAAACAACAACCAAGGTGAAATCGTGGGAGTTGGCTCCGTAGGTAACCCCTTAAAATTTAAAATTGATGGAGTCCATCTGGTCACTGGACTTCAACATAGTTTATTAAGCATTTCTCAAATTTGTGATAGATTCAATTTGGTACTTTTCTCCTCTTCGGGTTGTAACGTTTATGATGAGCGTACAGGTTCCCTAAAAGCTGTGGGACGTAGAGAAGGAAATCTCTACAAAATGTGCTTAAACTCCATCAATCCAGATGATCAAGTCTGTCTAAATGTGCACTCCAAAAATTCATTGCTATGGCACTCTAGACTTGGTCACGCAAATCATAGGCCGTTGAACAAACTCAAAAGCAAAGACTTGGTGATTGGTTTACCCGACACAAACTTTGACACAGACTCTGTCTGTGAAGCATGCATAAAAGGTAAACACACCCGGTCTTCCTTCAAAAGTAAGTCGACTCTCTCTACTAGCTCTCCGCTAGAATTGCTAAACATGGATTTTGTTGGCCCCATGTGTACAGAAAGCAGAAGTGGTAAGAGGTATATTCTGGTCATAGTCGATGACTATTCTAGGTGAACTTGGGTCATTTTTCTATCTACTAAGGATGAAACTTTTACGGAGTTCGTCAAACTCCATAAAATGCTTATCAACAAATTTTTGTTTACACTAAAAACCCTGAGAACCGGCCAGGGTACTGAATTTTGCAACAAGTCGTTTGATGAGTTTTGTAGGGACAACGGAGTCGATCACCAAATCTCATCCGCACGTACTCCGGAACAGAACGGAGTGGTTGAGCGAAAGAATAGAACCTTGGCTGAAATGGCACGCACCATGCTCATTGACAGTTCACTAACTTCATCATACTGGGCAGAAGTTGTTAACACAACATGCTATGTGTTAAACCGTGCGTTGATCCATCTATTCCTTCACAAGACACCCTATGAACTACTCCGTCAATGTAAACCAAGTCTCATCCATCTCAGGCGCTTCGGATGTAAGTGTTTTATCCACAATAATGGTAAGGACAACTAGGGTAAGTTCTCTCCTAAGAGTGATGAAGGTATTTTTCTTGGCTACTCTTTTAAAAGCAAAGCTTATCGTGTTATCAATCTAAGAACTCAATGTTTAGAAGAGAGTCCCCACGTCAAGTTCGATGAGTCCCACAATGTTGGCTCATCTTCTGACCAACTTGACTTTGCTTCAGACGACTTCCTCACTGATCCACACTTCATCACTGTACCCATAGGAAGACTCCACGATTCCTAGTCCATCACACCTAATGCCTCTCTGGAAAACAAAAACAATGCTTCAGACCCTACTGACTCTGACAATAACCCTGAGACACCCTTACCACAAAACTTGAACTTTGACTCCTCTGACAAAGACACACCCCCCTCCTGCTTCACATCGACAGTTCCAACAAAAATCATCCCACCCTCCTGACAACATTATATCTGACCCAAACTCAGGTGTTCAAACACGCTTCCAAGCTATGCAAAACCTCTATACCTTTGGTGCTTTTCTCTCCTGCAGTGAACCAAGAAATGTCAAAGAAGCACTCCTTGATAGTGATTGGGTCACTGCAATGCAGGAGGAACTAAACTCTCTCCAAAGACATGCTGTCTGGGAGTTAGTTCCTCGACCCACACATCAACAAACCATTGGTACTCGTTGGGTCTTTCGTAATAAACTTGATGATGCAGGACAAGTTTTCAGGAATAAAGCTAGATTGGTCGTTTAGGGCTACAATCAAGAAGAAGGGATTGACTATGATGGAACCTTCCACTAGTGCAGAAAATGTTTTTTACCACGGTTATTTTGCCTATATACCACGGTTAGAGACCGTGGTTTATACTCGCGTGGTATATCGGAAAATTGTAATAAACCACGGTTTGAAACCGTCGTTTAAAAGACGCATTGTGAGCCTCGATTTTAAACCCTATCCTATGTGGATTAGTTGATTAGGATCTAATCGGGTTTTAGGTCACTTATAACCTAAGATTAATAACTATGTCATATAACAATAATTATTAAAACTAAGCTAGCTCACTGGAACCTATTATGAGTCGCCACCTAATTTTGACCTAGATTAAATTAGGAAAGGAGAGTTCGGGTTCGGGGGGCTTGATATTCGACTTAATTAGGGTTCAATTACTTTCATTCCTAGAAGTCGTTTTTCCTCTACTAGTTTAATTACGGCTTATTACGAGTCGTTTTAACTTAAGTGCGCGAGCTTCTTTTTTTTGTGTGTTTTTTTTAGCATTTTTGACAGAAAATTAAAGTGAAATTAAAACTACCTAACTAGGGTTTCGGAGGCAGAATTAGGTCAAATTTTGCTTACGTCCGTAGCCACGACCAAACGTCCGAGACCACGGACCCCAGTTAACCTAAATATACAGAAAAGTCGAAAATTAAGGAAAACAAAATTTTGCAAAGTCCGGGGCCACGGACAGGATGTCCGTGGGCCCGGACATCATTAGAAAAACCTAAATTTTGAATTTTAAAATCCCGCCGCCGTCCGTGGGTGTCCGTGGTCTCGGACAACGCGTCCGAGGTCCCGGACCATAGGTCCGAGGTCACGGACCACCCACGGACAGGGGTTTTCAGAAGGTTCCCGAGGGTGTTTGAGCTCAAATTTTATGGGTGTGCAGCCTGAAAGATTTCCAAATCGTTAGTGATTGAAAGTTTTCAATTTGAATTCGAATTATGCACGAAACTTGGTAGACAAGTTATTGGACAGAAACTTGAATAAACAGCAATACAGAAGCTTACGAAGGTGGTTGAGCCCAAATTCTGAGGCAAGACAGATAATACCGTGGAGTGGAGAATTAGGGAAGTTGAGTTTCTACCTGTTTTACCTTCGGATTCACAACGTTTCTTCACACCGGGATTCGTCGAGTGCTCCGTTGATGGCAGACCGGAAGGACTTCGAACCAAGCTTCTGGTTGTTGGTTGTTCTTGCTGTTCTTCACGTTTTGGTGGTGTTTTTGTGGGGTTTTGATGATTATTGGTGCTGCTTTGGGATTGGAAAACGTGTTTAGATGGTGATTTCGGGGGATTTTCGGTATAGTTTCGGTGTTGGGAGTATTGAAAACGTGGGAGGCAAGTAGACGGCTGTGTTCTCCGACCATGGGAATGTTCCCCTCTGCCCTAGGTTGTTTTTGGAAGGTCCTTTTATAGAAAGAGCATGGCCAAGTTGGTAGAACAAGATTTTTATCTAAAAACCCTGATTTTGTGCTCTAAGAGAATCTGATTTTTTGAAACGTGCTACAGGTTGATAAAAATTCCTATATTTTAACCAAAGATAAAAGACGATTTTTAGGAATTTTGAGAGTTGGAATCAGGTTTTTCGATAAATAACCGATTAGATAAAATCTTACAATCTGGAATCTCCCATAATTCATAACTTACGATTGGAAAGTCGAAAAAAACGAAATTCCAACGGCATTAGTCTCTAAAAATCATCCTCTATCTTGTGTTAAAATTTCATGACATTTTGTTTTGATTTCGGTATTTTCCAGAGGAGAGAGAAAATTGCAAAAATGATTGAATTTCTCTTTTAAATTTTGGGATAAGGTTCCAAATAAAATAATTTCAGGTTTATGACCGTATGAGTCATGCTAACCATGTGACAATTTTATTTTAATTTTGAAAACCCTTTTATTTCTATTTTGAGGTTATTTCATGTGTTAATTATTAAAGAAACTAGCTTATTAAAAGCTTAATTTCCAGAATAAATATTATCAGAAAATCATGAAATACCTTTCATAATGACTATGATATTTGGAAGTGTTTGAGATAATGAACAAGTCATATAAAAATAGAAAATCCCAGAGAATGTCCTTGGAAAATCCCGCCTTGGTGCTTTTGACCCCTTTTGCCCTTTCTAAACACGTATGCCTTAGAGACTACTCCAGGGGGGTTGAAATTTTGGGTATAACAGATTGCCCCCCGTCAACTAGGCTTTGTAATGAAGATGAAAAGACTAGTTGATGCCTGAGTGATACCCCAAAATTTTGGGATCTCAAAAGACCCTAGATGTGATTGAAATCCGATAAGTTGTGTCGAGCTGTTCTAAGGCGCTGACTACCTATGAGTAAAGTGGAGGATGTCGAGCGATTCTAAGGCGTTGACCACCTAAAGGTAAAAATGAAGTAATGTCAGACTATTCTAAGGCGCCGACTACCTATAAGGATGATGCGATGTCAAGCTATATAAGGCGTTGACTACCTAAAATGATGATATGATGTCAAGCTATTCTAAGGCGTTGACTACCTATAATGATGATATGATGTCAAGCTATTCTAAGGCGTTGACAACCTAAAATGTGATAACTGGGTGGTATGCAAGAATGCTGAAATGCTAATGATGCTGATGATGATGATAATGTGATGATGTTGATGATTGATGATGCTGGATGATGATGATGATGCTGATGATGTGATGATGCTGATGTTGATGATGCTGATGATGCTGATGATGCTCGGATGCTTCTGGGACCGAAACCCGTGCCAATGCTCCTGGCTGGACCCAATGTGGACTTATTGCCATTGCCCCCCAAGCGGTGTGCAGGATAACTCCTGGTAAAAACCCTGGGGACTTATTGCCTTTGCCCACCATTCGTGATCCCGAAAATAAGTTGACATCGCAAAAGGAGGATTTATTGCCATCACCTCGCCAACTTTTCTATCGCCAGGTCTTGTGACCGCCTGGATAATGCAACTAGGTCTTATGACGAGCCTAAAGGATGGTTCTAGGTCTTATGACGAGCCTAAGGGATGGATCTAGGTCTTAGGACGAGCCTAAAGGATGGTTCTAGGTCTTATGACGAGCCTTAGGATTGAGCTTTCTACTCGGGTGCGTCTCGCTGACTTCTGGTGAGAGATCTTGAAGAATCTGTATCTTCGGGGTGGAGAATCGTATCTCTAAAGAATCTGTATTTCGGGGCGAGAATCTGTATCTCTGAAGAATCTGTATCTTCGGGCGAGAATCTGTATCTCTGAAGAAATCTGTACCTTCGGGGTGAGAATCTGTATCTCTGAAGAATCTGTATCTTCGGGGCGAGAATCTGTATCTCTGAAGAATCTGTATCTTCGGGGCGAGAATCTGTATCTTGATCTATGATGAGGAGCTTCGTACGGACGGATGCAAGGTAAACTTTATGCAAATGGTCATGATGAAAGTTGATTATGAAAGTGCCAAACGTGGCAATGATGATGTGCATGTCAAAATACAATCAAAGTGTATGTAGGAAAACTTGTCCAAAACAAGAAATCGATGGAAAATGTGCCAAACATGGCAATGTTAAGGATCAAAAATTGTCCAAAGCAAGACATTGCTAGAAAGTGTGCCAAATGTGGCCATGATGAGGTTATGAAACCGAAGTGTTTGAAGGAAAGTTGTTCAAGACAAGAAATTGTTGAAAGAGGTGCCAAACGTGGCAGTGGTTTGATGAAAATTCTGTTTAGTGAAAAGGAAAGTGAAATTATCATTTCCTAACTATAGACTTCGGACTTGTAATTTATCTCCTACGAGATGAACATGCCGCCGGTGGGGTATGGTGTTATGATGTGAAGGTAAGGGCTTATGTGGGCCTGTGTAGTGGAGGTAAGGGCTTATGTGGGCCTGTGTGGTGTGTGAAGTGAAGGTAAGGGCTTATGCGGGCCTATGGTGGGATGATGGTGGTGATGTTTGAGCTTTGGGTTCCAATTTGTGTTGTCATAGCAATTGTTGGAACCAACAATTGCCCCCAGTATTTTCCCTTAAGACAATCTGAGCTAGAGTTCATGGCAATCGATCATTCCGATCGATTGCCCCCAGTATTTTCTTTGATCAAACGTGCGAACGAGTCTCGTCCTCACGGGTCAAGGCTTGGTGCTTCCCAACCTACACTCGACGTGTTTGGTGTTTACACTCGTTTCTCACTTACGGTCACAACTTGTAGACCATTGAATTTGATATTTGATGGATTTACGCATTCGATCTGTTACTTTCACGTGATTGGATACACAACTACCAAGTCGGAAGTCTTGAGGCTTATAACGTGGCCATGGGGTGTGATGAAAGACAACGGGATCATGGAGGGATATTTGAGGTATGTGGAGCTTAAATGGGTGACCAAAGCTGCAACTTGCGTCTTCTCTCGGATTCATCTTCCTTGTCTTGAAGTCGTCTGGCTGCTTCATGTTTACGTTGTTTTCGAGCTTCTGGATCTGGACTTTTGAAGTTGTCCTTTGCACCATTTCTCTTTTCGTCATTTGGATTTTCTCGAGGCACTTCGGGTTTGCCTTTTGTTTTATCCTTTCTTGGCTTTGCCTTCGGGGTTCTTGTGTTTCCCGGTTTTGGGCTTCGAGAGCTGTTTTGATGTGAGCTCTTTTGATCCTGTGTCACTCTGGGACCATTTGCGGATCGCTTTGTCATGCTGATAGCGGCATTGCTTCTTTGGACTGATGAGAATGTTATCTGAGAGTCGGGCTCCTCGCCTCCTTTGGTCACGGGTCGGACATTCATCGTTGGCTGGGTTATTGTGGAGTTCATAATATCGAAAAGGGATATATGAAAGGCCCAGCGGGGGTGCCTAGGGTTAATGTCAGGGTTTACAAGCTTTTGGCTATGTGGGGTGCTGTACCTAGGTGCTTCGTCATTCCTGATGGTTGTGTATCCGTTTTTGTTACTTTTCACAGGTCTAAGAGTAAATTTACAAATATCTCCTTCGGTCAGAGTTATGCCGTTTCCTCACCTTGAATGTGGTCTCGCCGGAGTCGTGTAAAAATGACACGCTCGTTCACTCATGGTTTCCGCCGCTCAAGACACTCTCGCGAATTTCACTCAGAGACTAGTTCACACGTTTAAACAAAAGATTCGAAGACAATGATTCTAAACTCAGATTGACCCCAGTATTGATTTGGGGTTCGTGACAACAGTTTGATAGATGTGGCCTTGAACCTCATTGTGGGTTGTTTGGATATTATGTGGTGAGTTGTGCGGTTTGGTAAGGCATGCTCAAATTCAGAAACAAAATACAAGTTCTTTGTGTTCCATTGTCGTGAAATAATTAATTCATGAACCATTCAAAAGAAAATTGTGTGAAACAAACCCCCTTTTTTTTTGTGTTATCATTAGACTTGAAAAAGTCATTCATTTGTGAACATGAGGAAGAAGATGATTCAACAAAATCGATGCTTCTTATTAGAGGTTTGAAAAACGATCATTCTTTGAAAAATATGAGAGGTGCATTTGAAATATGAATGTTATGGCAGGTTATGCAGTAGAATGCATGGGAACCCTAAAATTTCTGTTGAATCCAAATCCTGCTGAACCATCTGAAGTCGGCATGCTGAAGACTCGAGCTCTTGACCGCCGGGATATCGCTAAGATGACTGTGATCGACTTCTTCTTGGACTCTTAGTAGGCTCCTAGGAATGCCTATGGATGACGCATGAGACACTGGGGCCTGCATGGGTTGAAACAGTTTCATGAATGTGGATTAGGCGCTCGGGCCTGGATGATTTTCATGGATGTGGATAGGCACTCAGGCCTGGATGAATTGAAAGTGAGGCACACATGCCAGAATGATTCATAAGCGGTTGGCACTCGGGACGGAATGAGGATGCGGCACTGGGGCCAGAACATGTTGTGAGACTGTGGCACTAGGGCCGGAATGTTTAGAATATGTGGCACTTGGGCCAGAAAGTGTTTGAGGATGTGCGCTTGGGCCTGAATGTGTTTAGGAAAATGGCACTTGAGCCGGAATGATTTGGGATTGTGGCACTTGGGCCAGAACGATTTCAGATTGAAGTAAGAAATATGGGCCAGAGGGACTTCTAGACTGGAACGGATGTGCGGGCCTGAATACCCTAATCTGGAAGTGGAGTAAACGGGCCGAAGGAAGCCACATGGACGTGAATGTGCCACTGGGCCGAGAGAGAAACCTTGAAGCCTAAGATTCGTTTGATGATCTTGTTGGGCCTTGAGGCCAGAAACTAGAATGAATGGGTTGCACAAACTATCTGGGATTCAAATGTTTTATGCTATGGGCCAAAATTTGGATTCAGAGCAAAGTTCGTGGGCCAAAACTATGAATTGGTCTATGGGCCCGATTAAGTGAGTTATGAGTGTGGCACTTGGAATATTCTAAGAATTTGGCACCTGGGCCAAAATGTGTTTGGGCTAGAAAGAGGGCGCATGGGCCGAAATGATTTCTAAACCATGTCCCAGATGTGAATTGGAATTTGGGGCCGAGTAGTACTTCTGATTGGGCCTAAAGATGATACTTATACCTAGGATTTTGGGCCAAAGCCCGAGTGGAAAGTCTTTTCTAGACTAGAATAAACCCTGAAACGGAAAGGCCTGATGGATTTTCATGAACTGCTTTCGGTGGATTTGTTTTCATGGGCTAGAACTAAATTGATAATTCAAATGGGCCGAAAGAGAGAAATCACCTAGGTCTAAACTTTTGGGCCAGAGCCCAAACAAACAATTCATTTATTCAAACCAAACAGGGCCTTAGGGCCGCAAACAATGAAGTCGTGAATTCCAGGTTGGGCTGAGTTGACATAGGAAGAGTTCCTCAATTTCTAGGCTGGCAGTGGGCCGATCATACAAGCAAACAAGGCCCACACAAGTTCAACATGTCCTACTAGACGCTTCAACCAAATTGGGTATGGATCGATCCGGAGAGGTGCTTGGGGCATGGGCCCAGGTCACCACAAAGGAATAGGGCTTGCACGCTATTCTCTTTGGGCTTCCCCACTTTTTTCACATCACCTGAAGGTGTGCGTCCACGGTCGGGTCTTTGACTGACCAAACAATGGGCTAGGTAAGGGCACTGCCAGGAAAACGCTTGGGGCTAAAGCCCAGGTATTAAGGGGATGTGGTTAGACGACATCCTCCTCTTTTCCCCCGCTTATTCACATCACCTAAAAGGTGTGAGTCCCTGACAGGGGACCCTCAAACGGATCCCGGGGTGGGTGAAATCGGTTCGTGTGGACCCTCGCTCTCATATGATGCAAAGGTGCAGAAATTAAAGTGCACACAAAAGTAAACAAACAAAGTAATAAAGCCATAAATAAACAATTTCGAGTTAAGCCCTCTTTCTTAAAATTAAACAAGTTAAAATTAAGAAGTTTGTCCCCAGCAGAGTCGCCAGTCTGTGAGCCTCGATTTTAAACCCTATCCTATGTGGATTAAGTTGATTAGGATCTAATCGGGTTTTAGGTCCACTTATAACCTAAGATTAATAACTATGTCATATAACAATAATTATTAAAACCTAAGCTAGCTCACTGGAACCTATTATGAGTCGCCACCTAATTTTGACCTAGATTAAATTAGGAAAGGAGAGTTCGGGTTCGGGGGCTTGATATTCGACTTAATTAGGGTTCAATTACTTTCATTACCCTTAGAAGTCGTTTTCCTCTACTCAGTTTAATTACGGCTTATTACGAGTCGTTTTAACTTAAGTGCGCGAGCTTCTGTTTTTGTGTTTTTTTTTAGCATTTTTGACAGAAAATTAAAGTGAAATTAAAACTACCTAAACTAGGGTTTCGGAGGCAGAATTAGGTCAAATTTTGCTTACGTCCGTAGCCACGGACCAAACGTCCGAGACCACGGACCCCAGTTAACCTAAATATACAGAAAAGTCGAAATTAAGGGAAAACAAAATTTTGCAAAGTCGGGGCCACGGACAGGATGTCCGTGGGCCCGGACATCATTAGAAAAACCTAAATTTTGAATTTTTAAAATCCCGCCGCCGTCCGTGGGTGTCTGTGGTCTCGGACAACGCGTCCGAGGTCCCGGACCATAGGTCCGAGGTCACGGACCACCACGGACAGGGGTTTTCAGAAGGTTCCCGAGGGTGTTTTGAGCTCAAATTTTATGGGTGTGCAGCCTGAAAGATTTCCAAATCGTTAGTGATTGAAAGTTTTCAATTTGAATTCGAATTATGCACGAAACTTGGTAGACAAGTTATGGACAGAAACTTGAATAAACAGCAATACAGAAGCTTACGAAGGTTGGTTTGAGCCAAATTCTGAGGCAAGACAGATAATACCGTGGAGAATTAGGAAGTTGAGTTTCTACCTGTTTTACCTTCGGATTCACAACGTTTCTTCACACCGGGATTCGTCGAGTGCTCCGTTGATGGCAGACCCGGAAGGACTTCGAACCAAGCTTCTGGTGTTGGTTGTTCTTGCTGTTCTTCACGTTTTGGTGGTGTTTTTGTGGGGTTTTGATGATTATTGGTGCTTTGGGTATTGGAAAACGTGTTTAGATGGTGATTTCAGGGGATTTTCGGTATAGTTTCGGTGTTGGGAGTATTGAAAACGTGGGAGGCAAGTAGACGGCTGTGTTCTCCGACCATGGGAATGTTCCCCTCTGCCCTAGGTTGTTTTTGGAAGGTCCTTTTATAGAAAGAGCATGGCCAAGTTGGGTAGAACAAGATTTTTATCTAAAACCCTGATTTTGTGCTCTAAGAGAATCTGATTTTTTGAAACGTGCTACAGGTTGATAAAAATTCCTATATTTTAACCAAAGATAAAAGACGATTTTTAGGAATTTTGAGAGTTGGAATCAGGTTATTTCGATAAATAACCGATTAGATAAAAATCTTACAATCTGGAATCTCCATAATTCATAACTTACGATTGGAAAGTCGAAATAACGAAATTCCAACGGCATTAGTCTCTAAAAATCATCCTCTATCTTGTGTTAAAATTTCATGACATTTTGTTTTGATTTCGGTATTTTCCAGAGGAGAGAGAAAATTGCAAAAATGATTGAATTTCTCTTTTAAATTTTGGGATAAGGTTCCAAATAAAATAATTTCAGGTTTATGACCGTATGTAGTCATGCTAACCATGTGACAATTTTATTTTAATTTTGAAAAACCTTTTATTTCTATTTTGGTTATTTCATGTGTTAATTATTAAAGAAACTAGCTTATTAAAAGCTTAATTTCCAGAATAAAATTATCAGAAAATCATGAAATACCTTTCATAATGACTATGATATTTGGAAGTGTTTGAGATAATGAACAAGTCATATAAAAATAGAAAATCCCGAGAATGTCCTTGGAAAATCCCGCCTTGGTGCTTTTGACCCCTTTTGCCCTTTCTAACACGTATGCCTTAGAGACTACTCCAGGGGGGTTAAAATTTTGGGTATAACAGCATTATTAAACCACGGTTCATAAAACCGTCGTTTAAAGCCGTTGTGTGTCGCGGGATCAGACGACTTATACCACGGTTGGGACGGAAACCGTGGTATATATGTCGTTCCATTGCGTTTTATACGACGGTTCTGGTGATAACCGTGGTATATGACTATTATACGACGGTTTATAATAAACCTTGGTTTATACTTGTCGTTCCATTGAGTTTTAAACCACGGTTTTAAGTGAACCGTGGTTTTTTTTATTTAGTTTTTTTTAGTTTTTTTGTTTTTTAGCATCTACCACATATGTTTTCCAACACAACCTAATTTACAATCGTATATACAACCTATACAGGGCACCAACTGGTATTGCCCTTGATAACCAACCACACTATGACCATAAACCAAGTTGCCAGTTTGAATTGCAACATTGAAAACGAATTGCAAACAAACCCATTCAAACTTTCGAAAATAAGAGAGAGTTGAACTTTACAAACTTTGAGAGTTGCTTCAGCAAAACAAAAGTCTAAGTCTAACTACGTACCTAGGATATAAGATCTAAGAAACACTCAGTAATTTTTACACAAAACTACGATAAATGATCTCTTACAAAGTCGAGATCCCCTTTGGAATACGTGCTCCCTGCTTGTGTGAAATAAGAAACGATCTGTCCATAAAAAGAAACTGATCATCATTAGTACACAATTTTATTTAAAATGCAATAACTTTAACTAAAACTTTGATTGGTATGGGTTACCTTGTCATCATCCTTAAGGTGTCAATATTTTGTACAATCTCGAACATGTACCGCATCACATAATAGCCACAGCTTTGTGAATCAGGCTGTTTAGGACACTGTCATCACACCATCCATGGATTACCAACTTTAGACAGATCAAAAAATTAAACGTTTAACTTTAATACAAAAATGCATAAATTAAATGATTACTTACACGTATGTAGTGGAAGTCCCAAGATGGAGAATGGTTTCTTTTCATCACTTAAACCAAGCTTATGGCCCCTGCATAAATACAGCATTTTAAAATGAAGCCATTTATTGTCAATAATCTAGGACAAGCTTAAAATAAATACAGAATGCATTAAAATTTTGAATACTCACTCCTTCAAATATTTCTCTACAGCGATCTCTCGAAGGTCATCAGGGCCGCCCAATGGGTCTAGTATCAACAAGCATGAGGTGTCGATACACAACACCAACAACATCCAATGATTGCTGCCATGCCAAAGATAAAACAAAGAATGTTTTGTAGAACAATTATTAAATATCACAATTAGGAAGCAAAAAATTCCAGTTAATTGTGTACTTACATCTGATGATATGGGATCAGCAAATATTTGCTTCTTCTTCGCATCGCAGTACAAAATCCTGCCTCACATGCTGTACACATCCTTGCTCATCCAATGCGGCCTGATTTGCTGACATCAATTGCGGACACAAGAAAGAGAGGGCAAATAATCTCTTGCTCGCTAGCAGTCTACTAGTCAAACACCTAAACAACATTTTTTCATAAGATATGTTAATAGCTTAAAAAAAATGAAAGATAATGTAATAATTGAAAGATACTTACACACAATAGGCCTGAATCACAGAGATGTTAAGCAGGTCTCCCATCAAAAATTCTCTTAGATCGCTCACGGTAATCATCAGATCTCTGGGCTCAGAGGAGTGGAAAAACAGCTTAGACACTTTCATGTTGAAGTTGGTGACAGACTGCGGCCTCGTCATGAAAAAGTCATACAACATTTTTTGTTTGACTGTCAACTTCTTCAGATACTTGGGTGTCAGAATGGGGGATCTCCTAGGAGTCATATCGAAAGGTTTCACCACTTCCTTCTCACCCTCTGACTCTCCTCACTTGATTTCACAACTTCCTTCCCCTTATCCACTTTCCTCTTCTTAACCGGTCTTAATTCCTTATCAATCTAATAGTATACAAAATGTAAATAATAAACATATCAGTCAACAGTCAAGTTAAAAAACTAAACAGTAAGCATGTAATTAAATAGTTTACCTTGTCACTACTGACATCAATGAGAGAATATGGCCATGGAACAACTGAAGATTTGCTTGACCTATTTTACTCCACTGATTCCACTCCAACGGAAGGGGAGAGTCCTCATGAACCTTGCACAATATCGTCTACCATCACACGAGCGTGGAGAGGTGGGAGGTGGGATGACCTTGAAATGTACTACAGTGTTGGTCCGGTCTGTAAAACCCGACCGAATGCAACATGCACAGTCCCACCATCTAACACTTGAAACAGATGACATGATTTAGCCATTTACATCAACTCACAACAATAAGCAAGCTAATAAAATTATATTGTTTTAAAAGCAATGTTAAAATAACTAAGGAGAAAAAAAGAACAAACCGAAAGGTTTTGATAAGGAAATGTGTCTCTGGTAGGAGAAGAAGGTGCAGGATGATCGACCATCGGAGTATCCGCCGTCGTGGTAGGAGCAGACGTCGGTTGTAGGATCATCGACAGTATCCGCCGTCGTGGTAGGAGCAGACGTCGGTCTAGCAGTAGGTGCCGGTGTAGGAGACGCGGCCACTATCGATATATCCGCCGTTCGCGGTAGGTAGGAGTAGACACGGTGTAGGAGTAGTAGGTGTCGGTGTAGGAGCATGCACCTGGCCCAATACTAAAGCCTCAAGTCTTCGCAGGCGCTCCTCGTAGGCTTGACGCTCCTCAGTGTGGTGTCTTTCGACTCAGTGTGACATCTTTCCGACTCCTCCAACCGGTCATGCACCCAGTTCATCCACCATTCTCTCTATCATTTCAGCCGTGGTACTCTCGATCGAGACGTAGGAAACACGTCTTTTTGGCGAACTTCCCCCTCCAAGCCCCCGCACTCGCCCTGGATGATCCTTTTGCCAAGGGCCTATTCAGTGGATCATCCTGAGACGGAGGGGCCGGAACCATCTCCCATCGCTCAGTCGAGCCAGACTATTTAAATTAACAAAATATTAGAAATGAACTTATTAATTAGTAAACTTACAAAATAAACATTTCATCGTTCAATCCACAATCCTTCATTGTGGTCTGACCTTCGATATTCAAAATTAGTTACATTATCTACCTTCATCAGCAACCGAATAGGTACATATGTTTCATCTTCACAGTCGTATTCATCCTCATCAACAATATTATCAATCCAACTATCGATCTTTTACTCTGCATTACAATAGACCATCTGGGATTAGACTGATCACGACAGTAGAATACTTGATTGCCTTTGATGCAACAATAAAGGGTTCATCAGTAGGAGCCGCTGTCGTTAAATCAACTAGCTTCATACCATGATCCTCCTCATGATATCCCTGTTTGTTGTCCACCCATTTGTAACGAAATACGCAAGTTTCATAACTAGTGTAATTCAAGACCCAATATCCTCAATAACACCATAATATTCGTTCTTCAGTGTATTACGACTTGTTCCTGTGAAAATGTCTTGTGAAGCGATAAGATGATCACCACTGTTCTGGTTTGTCGATTTACAATCTGACGTGCAGTGTAAAAGAAAATCCATTTGCATCATATCCTTCATACGACAACACATCGAGATTTGGACCAAATGCCAACAACTGGATCATTTCATCCATGTTCTTGAATCTCCATACAACACCTTCTGTCTGAACCACTTAACAAATGTTGCATTCTGCTCTTTTTTAATTTGGCATTACTCGTCGTTGGGTGTTTTTTTTGAGGTACGCTAGGTGTGCATCGAAATATGGTTCAACAACTTCTGAATGATTCAACACAACCAGATGTGCCTTAGTTCAATGTATCAATATCAACTCTGCATAATTTTTTCCCATAGGTACCAACCCCTTTAAGCCTGCCATCATGTCTTGCTTTCGGTAATCCAATAACAACAACACCGTCTAAGTAATGAGTGCAGAAGTCAACTACTTCCTCTGTTACTGTCCCTTCAATTATGCTTCCCTCTGGACGCCGACGGTTTTTCATTTTCTTTTTCAGTATACCCATATATCTCTCAAACGGATACATGTATCGAAGGTATAACGGACCACAATTTGATATCTCTAACAAGATGAACAAGTAGATGCACCATAATATCAAAAAACGAAGGAGGAAAATACATTTCCAACTGACACATGGTGATCACAAGGTCATTCTGTAGTTTATCCAGGGTGTCCACATCAAGCACTTTACACGAAATTCCTTTGAAGAAAAC
Source organism: Limonium bicolor (assembly GCA_023374045.1). Lineage (NCBI taxonomy): Eukaryota > Viridiplantae > Streptophyta > Magnoliopsida > Caryophyllales > Plumbaginaceae > Limonium > Limonium bicolor. Next base: position 146,719,532 of record CM041780.1, read on the forward strand.
ACAAAATTTGTAATAGTTTTCCAGACATCAGCTGGAAGGATTCCACGGAGAGCAACCGGAAGTAAGTGCTGCATCAGCACATGATAGTCGTGAGACTTCATCCCTACCAATTTAAGATCAGACATGATACCAAACTTGATATGTTCGATGAGTAACCGGATGGCACTTTAATATGATGAAGAGAACTACAAAAACTTATTTTCTCTTCTTTGGATAATGTATGACAAGCGGGAGGCAAGAATGTTCTTTTCCCGCTTTGTTGTGGAACGAGTTCTTCTCGTATACCCAATTCAAACCAGATCTTTTCTACCCTTCAAATGGTCTTTTGACTTTCCTTTCACGTTTAGTAGTGTCGCAGTTACACTTTCACCAATGTTTTCTCCATGTGCATAGCATCAATGCAATGTCTCACCTCTAAATGTTGCCAATATTCAAGTTCCCAAATATTGATTTTTTCTTCAGATGCTCTTTCAGTGGCTTTAATTTGTGGACCGAAGTTGTTCACAACTTCTTCAACTGATTTGAAGTCTCAGTAGCAGATAGTGGTGGTCGTGCGACTGCATGATCCGTTTTTCCATCAAACTCTTTTGTCATCTTACGGTATTTGTTACCTTTAGGGAGGAATTTCCGATGGCCCATGTACACATTTTTTTCCACTGTGTTTTAACCGTATACTGCAAGTTTATCTCCACATATAGGGCACGCTAGAGCTCCTTTAATGTGTATCCCGAGAGGTTGCCGTATGCAGGGAAATCATGATTGTACAAAACAACATAGCCCGGAGCGTGAAGTTTTCCATACCGTATGAATCATACACTGTCGCACCTTCATTCCACAACAATTGTAAATCGTCAATAAGTGGTTGCAAAACCACATCAATTTGTTTCCCGGTGTTTCGGACCCGATATCAACAGAGAGAGGAGAATATTGTCTGGGTTTCATACACAACCATGGCGGCAGATTGTATATTGTCAATAAAACAGGCCAAGTACTGTGTATACTGCTCAAAGTGCCATAAGGGTTCATCCCATCAGTGCATAAACCAACCCTTAAGTTCCTTGGGTCTGTACCGAATTGAGGGTATATTCTGTCAATGTTTCTCCATTGTGGTGAATCGGCTGGATGTCTCAATTTACCATCATCCTTTCTATGGGTAGCATGCCATCGGAGGTTCTCAGCATCTTTCTGAACTGCAAACAAACGTTTGAATCGGGGAATTATCGGTAGATACCACAACACCTTCGCAGGAGAACCCACTTTAGTGCTTATGTGGTTTTTCTCACCCTTTTTTACATAGCGTGATTCCCCACATTCAGAGCAATGGTCATCCAACTCATTCTCCTTCCAGTACAACATACACCCATTTGGACAAGCATGTATTTTTTATATTCCATACCCATCGGACACATTAACTTCTTTGCTTCATAAGTTGTTGTGGGTATCACATTGTCCTTTGGTAGTACATCCTTCAGCAGTTGTAAAAGATCTGTAAAACTGACATCACTCCATCCATGTCTCGCCTTCAGATTGAATAGTTTTAGGACAACACTCAATTTGTTTTGTGTTTACGTTTCACATCCACTGTACAACGGTTCCTTTGATGCTTGCATCAGATTTTCGAATGTTTTGGGTTTGTTGGAAAAATGTTGTTCAACATCTTCCATCATTGCATTAAGGTCCTCCTGATCATCTGAATCACTAACTAGTGAATCATCTTGAGTATCCCCAAAATCGTGTGAAGCATCCATTTCTGAGTGTTCTGCAACGACGTTATCAGCACATTCAAACACTTGTACTGAATGTTGACCATGCAGTATTGTTATGGCTTCATAATCATCTGTAAACCCTCTGCGAATCAGATGATCCTTAATCTTGTCCACACCTCGGTATTTGAAGTCGTTCTTGCAATCAACACAAGGACATCGAATATATCCCTTATCCCTTGGTTTAAGATTGTCAACAAGGACTTTGCAAAATTTATTGACCCCTTCTAGGTACTTGATGTCCAATCTGTCACTGTACATCACTGAGCGCTCCATCTCCTTTTTCAACACACACCAGATGTCGTGAACTCGTTCCATTGATCTCCTCTTTTTTTATTTACAGATTTAACAACCTAAACCTATCCAATCACCTTCGATCTCACCTAGGAACAAGTTAATAATATACAGTAGTTCAGTGATAATTTCGGCAGCATTACCCTACAGTTCTCCTAGTGTAGATATATATATATGAATCGTTTCAATCATTATATATATATATATATGTACACTAGAAGAACAATAGGGTAATGCTGACACAATTATCACTGAACTACTGTATATTATTAACTCATTCACAACCTAGATGGTGAGATAAATGGTCATTGGACAGTCCCAACAGGGACTATCTAAGACATACCTCTATCAGGTAAATCTCAGACAGGTAATTCTATGTTTGAATTGATTTTCCATTGTTTAATAGAAAAAAACAAAATAAATTGAAACGTTCTAAATACCAACCTGATGAGTACTGGATGGTCAGCTAGCGCGAACAGCACAGAAGAAAGAGAAGTAGGCAAATGCTCTTGCGCGTAGTATACAACACCGGCCTCGTCTTAATTCGATTGTCTTCTACCTCAGAGCAACCTGCAAGAGATGAAAAAATTGAAACTATAAGTAATTATGAAGAAATTTAAATTCGATGGAATTAGTATCAGCTTAAATTCTGGAAAAAAATTGGCATGACCTTTACGTTTTTTTAGACACTCCACATTTTTTAAGGAAGAAACAAACACAGTACCAGCAACATTAATTCTCAGCAAACCATATGAATTATTCAGACAGACAAGTATACATATAGTAAATAGATATATATATATATATATATATATATATATATATATATATATGATCAATGAACAAAAAACACCACCCCATTTCAACTTAATCTCACATTTCACCACACTATGCAAATATATATTCTAATGATTGCAGAATACAAGTAGAATTTAGTATAATTTTATTTGTGACAATATTATATATATATGTACATGTACGTATAAGTATTTGTTTCTAAAATCATAATCAGAAATGCAAGTGTTTTACCGTGGGTTCTGATCAGGCAAACCGGTGGCAGAGGTTGACAGCAGCAGAAAGTGCGACAAGTAGACAATCTGACCGTGTGTAGTGACACCTATTCAATGAAATTAGAATATAAGGTTTTAATTTGAAAAAAATATGAATAATTGAACAAATAAACAAACGAAGATATTTTTGAATAAACCATGTTATTGAAACATTTTTAAAAAACTAACCTAATGAGTACGGATGATCAAGTCACAAATGGGAAGGAAGAGGGATTGTTCAACCGTAGAAACACCTATTCAATAAAATTAAAATAAGATTAAATTATGGAAAAAATTTGGCATGATCTTTGCGTATTTTTAGATACTCCACATTTTTTTAAGGCAGAAACAAACATAGTAGCAACAAACATTAATCTCAATTTCACCACATTATGCAAAAATATATTCTAATGATTGCAGAATACAAATAGAATTTAGTATAACGTTTATTTGTGACAATATTATATATATGTACATACATATAAGTATTTCTTTCTAAAATCATAATCACAAATACAAGTGTTTTACCGTGGGTTCTGATTAGTTCAAATTCGGTGGCAGAGGTTGACGGGGGCAGCAACAATTAGTGCGAGAAGTGGACAATCCAACCGTGGGTAGTAACACCTATTCAATGAAATTAGAATAAAGTTTTAATTTTAAAAAACATGACTAATTGAACAAATAAACAAATGAATATATTTTGACAAATCAAATTCTGGAAAAAATTTGGCATGACCTCTGCGTATAATTAGATACTCCACACTTTTTTGGCATAACCAAACAGAATAGCAGCATAATAGCACTCTTTTGTTTTAATCAAACAATCTCACGGCAATGTAACATTGGAAGTTCAGATTAATATTGTTTGACATAGCTCCAAAAACTTGAGAACATTCAAAGTACTATTGTATTAAAATATTCTCAAATGAAAGACAAATGCAAGAACAAAGTAAAGCTGGGTAAAATAGAAATATAGAAACCCAACTAAAAAACCTGAAAATAAACAAGTTATTAATCCAGCATTAACAAAGAAGGGATTCATATTGAGAGGTCATCATAAATGAAGCTTTTTCTTCTTCTTCTTCTTTTTTTGTCAGTAACAACAACAATATCACCCTAAATGCCATAACTACAGTAGCATCAGAAGCATGTTCATGTTTTTCTCCCATTATAGTAATATAGTACTCTAATTTGTCAGACTCCCCATTGAATTTTTCCTTATCTTATGATCTGATCAATTCCCCAATTTTCGTTTAATTTTGTTTTTTTCTCTCTAAACCCTAGCTTACTATCTTCAATCTCTTTAATTAATCCACAGGCAGAGATTTCACTTTGTCGAGTATGCAAACGTGATGGCCATCACTACCATGGGACTACTTTGAAACAAGAAACACCACCAACATCGAAACCAACAACAACAACCACCACAACAGACGCTAGCAGTTCCAACTTCAGTGCTCGTTCATCACAACAGACGCTAGCAGTTCCTAACATCTAGCTCGTTCATCACAACAGACGCGCAGACAATGAAGAAAAAAAAATTACCGATCGAGAGCTAGGGTTGGGGCGGCGTTCAGGCAAGGCGCAGCTGGTGGAGCTCTGGGGTGGCTTCAGACGACGGGGACGACACCAAGAGCGGCGGTGGAGGAAGACACTTCACGGGCGGCTTTAAAATCAGCGGCTTCTCTAGATGTCGGGAGCTAGGGGAAGACGCACAGGGCGGCAGAGTAATGGGTCGACGGCGCTAGCTGCAGTGGCGGAGGAGAGGCTCGCCGGCGACAAGGATGGAACAAGGAAAAATCGATCGAGAGAAGAAGCAAGAAGAGAGAAGAAGAAAGAGGCGTCGGGTATATTAAAAAAAACTTTTAAATGACGGTTGGTTTATAAACCGTCGTTTAAAGCCTATGGGACGGGAGGAATAAACAACGGTTATTAGCAAACCGTGGTTTTAAATTTTTGGGGCAAAATATAAAACGACGGTTAAAAGAGAACCGTGGTTTATAATCACTTTATACGACGGTTGTATCGGAACCGTCGTTTTTCTTCTAAGCGTTGTAATTATAAACGACGGTTTGTTATAAAACCGTCATTTATCTGATGAAGCGTGCAATATAAACGACGGTTCTCTCTTGAACCGTGGTTTATGATGTTTAAACGACGGTTGTTTGTATAACCGTGGTTTAAAGTTCGTCATTTAAAATCATTTTTCTACTAGTGTTCGCACCTGTAGCTCGTCTTGAAGCAATTCGCATGGTAATCGCGCTTGCTGCATTCAAAGGTTTCACATTATATCAATGGATGTCAAGACAGCCTTCCTCCATGGCTATATTGATAGAGAAGTCTACGTCGAGCAACCCCCAGGGTTCATAGACTCCGTCCATCCCGACTACGTCTACAAACTGTGTGAGGCCCTTTACGGACTGAAACAGGCTCCGCGCGCCTGGTATGAAAGACTGTCTACATATCTGTTGCAAAATGGTTTCTCTCGAGGTAACGTAGATAAAACACTATTCATTCTTCACTCATCGCATGACTTACTTCTAGTACATATTTATGTTGATGATATTATTTATGGCTCTACAAGTAACACCATCTGTGACCATTTTGCTAACCTCATGAAGCAAGAGTTTTCTATGAATGAGTTAGGTGAGCTCAAGTTCTTCCTAGGATTACAAATTCAACAGGAAAAGGAAGGGATTAAGATCCATCAACAAAAGTACATCGAGGAACTCCTTGACAAGTACAATATTAAAAATGCCAAGAGTATGTCCACACCAAGTTGTACATCTGCCAAACTTCATCTTGAGGATGACGGAGTCGGTGTCAATGCCACAGAATATAGAGGAATGATAGGGTCCCTCTTGTATTTGATTGCCAGTCGCCCCGACATTCTTCACGCAGTCTGTCTCTGTGCTCGCTTCCAAGCAACACCAAAGCAGTCTCACCTAAAAGCAGTCAAACGTATCTTTCGATATCTTAAAGGTACAAGTACACTCTATCTATGGTATCCTCGATCTCCTACTTTTACTTTATCTGGATATAGTGACTCTGATTGGGCTGGTTCCCTCCAAGATCGAAAGAGTACTTTAGGTAATGCACAGTTCTGGGTCTTTGCCTTGTTTCATGGTCCTCCAAAAAAACAAAACTCCGTAGCACTCTCTACAGCGGAGGCAGAGTATGTCTCTGCTGCAGCCTGTTGCTCCCAACTTCTTTGGATGAAACAACAACTTCAAGACTATCATGTCACCCAAGAACAAATCCCAATCTTTTGTGACAACAAAAGCACAATCAAAATATCAGAAAACCCAGTCCAACACTCAAGAACCAAACACATTGAAATTCGTTTCACTTCTTGAAAGACTGTGTCGAGAAAAGCTCAAACCTGCACTCGACCCACAGCCAAAAGAGTTCTCCGTTCTTCTGTCAAGGCCCAACCAGTCTCCTCTGGTTCCGGCGAATCTTCACCAGTACAAGAATTGCCCACCGTCAGTCACGATACATCTACTGGCGCCACCTCCACCAGGGTCCAGAAACCTCCCAAGCCGCAACGACGATGTGCGAAGATAGACCCCTTCACCCAGCGCTACATGCTCGGTGACCCTGCTTCAGAACGCAACATTGTCAGGGGTAACTTCCTCGATTTCTCATGGGCTCTGTCTTCAAACCTAGGGGAGTTAGTGACAATGCTAGAGGTTCAAGGGTGGAAACACCTTTTCTGTGAGATACCAGAGTGGTACCCCAAGAGTTTGTGGACTTTTATCAAATCTCGTTATCCGAAATGGTGCAGCCCAATCTTTTGTCAATTCCACTCCAATTTTCTTAATCTAGAAAAGCTGTCTCAAGTTCTTGGAGTCCCTCATACCGGTCTGTCTTTTTATGAAAAAGGAGTTCTTCCAGAAATCCCCGGGGTCCCACAAAACAAGATCTACCGCTTTTTCTCTTCCAAGAAAAAAGTGGGCTCCCCAATACCCCGAGGCGATCTTTCAATCCTCCACCAACTCCTGCACATCTTGTTCATAAAAAACATTATCCCCCGAAAAAGGTAATCTCATGGTCAACTGCTTGGACCTCACTATAATGTACTGCATAATCAACCGTCATTCCATCAATCTGGCCCACATGGTTCTCCATCACTTAGCCCAGTCTGTCGACACCCCGAAACACACTCCCTGGGGTATGTGTTCTGGCTGCCTCGAATTCTCTAATTCGTTCAGGTACCCCTGGCGACATCCACACCAGAGTCCATCGAAGAGGCAGACACCATCAACCTCCGCTATTTGAATCGGCTGACGTCTATCGACAAATCCAAGCTGCTGCCCCTCCATCCACTCCAACGACGGCGGGCACTTCCACTTCTCACGAGGCAGTCCCTCAAGATACTCTCCTACCCCTCCTGGAGAAAGTGAAGCGACTCCTCGCACAGGCAGCAGAGCTGATTCAAGGCCAATCGCGGATGATGGACAGACTCGCTGGGATCGAGACGACTGTGATGGCCTTGCAAGAACAACTCCTTGATATCCAAGCCTCCCTGACCCCAACCCCTTAACCATGACGAGTGTGTGTGTAGTGTTAGGACTTAGGCTGTTTTTAAGTGCTAAACACTTTTTGCTGGTTTGTGTGTGAATTTTTGGACTAACTCTTTCGTGACTATGGGCTTCCCTCTGATGAAAGAAAAAGGGGGAAGCGGTGAATCCCGTCTGGTGTACGGGTGACTCTGTTGTTGCTTTGAAACTGCTTTCGGATTTTTGCTGCTGGACCGTGTGGTCTAGTACTATAACTGCTTTATATACTATGCCTTATCAGGCCTATTACACTGCCTATTCATTATTTGCTTGCCTGGAGTCCCTTGACGATTAAGGGGGAACCTAAATGGAGTCCTTGAACTCAATTACTACTGCTGCTTTTAAGGGGGAACTTTGACAGGGTCGGTTCCCCTAGCTCTTTGTGTTTCTGTTTTTCATTTCAGGATTGACTCCATCGGGATTCACGGAGGTTTGCTATAATCAACAACAAGGGGGAAACTGTTGGGACATCAGAGTGTTGCAGAGATAGCCAATCACCTCGACAGAGTCAATCATCCTTAGTCAAATACAAAGAGCGAGCCACTTCAATGGAGTCCATGCAACTAAGGAGACATCACAGACTCTCCCGTGCTGTTGCGAATAATAAGGAGTTAACTCGGGAATATTTCAACACCACAACGGTCATAAAGTCCTCCCATCACACCCGAAGTTCACGGCCCAAGTAAGAAGACCACTCAAAGACGTTGGACGTTGCCCACTAAGTTAGTTCCGGTATTTGTGGAACTAACTCCCTCGACCTGCCGGTTGTAATACTAGTATAAATAGTTTGTATAATAGCTATTTTCAAGTGTGCTTTCATTGAGATATATTTCAGAGTTTAGAGAGAGAGAAAGAACTGCTTTGTAAGCGAGAAAGAGAGAGAATACGTACCAAGTTAGTTTGTGCATCTAGATAGACTCTGCCTAGGAAGATCCTAGTTTCGCTACGCTTACCATTGATCTGATCAGAAAGTGCATTGGGTGAGTGAGTGAAAAACCGCTAAGTAGATCCCTTCTACTTAGTGGGCATTTGTAAGTTGTTTTATTTGACCAGGAAATGAAATAGCTTATTTGTGTATCTTGCTGAGTTCCACAGGGTCCTTCTATCTTTCTAGCATCTTTCCGTTTCAATTACTCCAAAGTCTTCCGCACCCTTCGTTTAATCAATTCGGTTGAGTGCCTCTACATCACAGAGTGTTTCTCACTCACAAAGACTGATTGAGTCAAACCAACTCTTAGACTCACACCTTTGGTTGGTTTGAGTTAGCCACCCGATCCTACACCGGCCAAACAAGGTTTTGATCAACCACTTTTTCCTTACCAGACTCTCCACTTTTTTGAATAGTGTTTCCTTGCTCCTGGATCTATAAGTTCTTCACTGATTTCCTGATAATAAGGTTATGTCCGTTTTTGCTTGCTACCGCAGTTCCTGTTTCTGAAAAACACAGCTTAAAAAGAAAACTACGTCAAAACCAAAGGTTCCACTGTCAGAGATATCAGGGGAGGAACAATCCTTCGGCAACTCTGAGGCTTCAACCTCATATGACATTGCTGGAGCCAAGGATGCGGTGCGGAAAAGGGCGATAGAGTACCGGTCGGTGCCCGAAAATCCTGAACTGCGGAGCAAACAACAGGAGAATATCATGGCCTCCCCCGTTCTACTCCTCCTCCTGCTCAGGAGTCCTTTACCGGCCCCTCCCAGAATGAAGGATGGTTCTACCACCGTGGCCAACCTTTACCTCTAATCTCTTGTGAATCCGCAAAATACTCTACTGTTTGGAAAGAGGCAATAAGGAGGTTCGGTCATCCGGACGGGATTTTTGCTCCTCCAGCAATTACTACTGTGATTAAAGATAAGTTGCGAACAGGAGATGGGGGGGGGGGCAGATGCCATCATACGGCATTCCCTCCCAATTAAAGATGTGTTTGACTTTATGTGGGAGGGCATCTTTCGGGTTGGTATACTTTCCTTGATTTTGATAATTTTATTCATAGTCCCTATTTTTGTTTGTTTCCTGATTTTGGTGAATTGTGTTGCTACTTCAGGTGATGTCTGTGGCCCAGAGTGCTGAGTATCATACTGCTAACCTCCAAACCAGGCTCCGTTATGAGGAGAGCCGCGCTAACAATGCTCAAGAGGAGCTGAGGAAAACTCGCTCTACACACGTGCTTATATTGACCATATTCACTATGAGATTGATCTCAAGGTGAAGGAGAAGACTGAAGCGATAAACAGGGAGTTGCGGCTGTCCCGGCAAGAATGTATCCGTCAGCGCGATGAGTATGAGCTACAACTGAAGAGTCTACGAGAAGAGAACTTTTCTCTCAAGAGCCGGAATCTCCAGGCCGACGCGTTTTTGAAAGAGGTACGAAATCGACTTGCTTTTGGAAAAGATGAGCTGGCACGGGCTTTCTCTGACTTAGAAGTTTTGCTAAAGCAGGTGCGGGCTGCTCATCAGAAAGAGGTGACCTCCCTCTTATCTGACAAGAATTTCCTTTTTGACGAGAAGAATGCCTTTAAGAAGGAGGTCGAGACGCTTGAGCTGGAGAAGCAGGCTCTTTCCTGTGAAAACAAGGCCCTAGCAGAGGAAAAAGGCAAGCTCATTCAAGAGCTCAACTGCTTATCAGAAGAAAAGGCCGCACTAGAAGAGCAGACGAGAACTTCTTTTGAACAGGAGAAGCGATCTTTGCTTCAGGATTGCTCCACACTAGAAGAGGAGAAGAAGGCTCTTGCTGAAGAAAAAACTGCCTTGGCAAACGAGAAAGCCAGGTTGGAAGAGAGGGTGAAAATTTGGAGGATGCCATGTCTCGTCTTCAAATTGAGAATACTGAGCTGTCAAACAAGGGTAAGCCTTTGGATTTGATTTTTGTTATTTTCTTCTCCTGTCTTTATTCCTTACTTGTCTGGTCTTCCGCCCAGGTCCGAGTTCCGACAATCTTTTGAAGCACATCCGGAAATTAAGCGACCGGGTGAACAGTGTTAATGAGGAGCTTTCTTTAGCTAACACTCATCGTGACCGGAATCGGGCCCAAGTCTTGACCCTTGAGACTCAAGTGGCTAAGCTCACATCATTCTCTCGACAAACTCAAGAGGAGTTACAAAAGCAAAGCACTATTAATGCTCATCTGAAGGAATCTTTCGCCTCTCAATGCCATCGGATAACCAATATCTGCCGCCAGACCATCTCAGAGTTCTTCCTAGAGAAAGGGGAGGTTCTGGATGACAATCTGTACAATGGTTAGAGTTCAATACTGTTGCTCAGAAATCCAATTTCTTTGAAGAACTCGATAGATTTGGTCGTCTCCTAGGTGAGACCTGCTTTGGTCCTGGTCAAGCGTCCTTTCTGCCGGCCGGATGTGATGTCCAGCCATCTGTTGGGGGAATGCGGCATGCTACAGGAAGATCAAAATCCACAGAGAGTGTTGCCAATAGTGCTGACAAGTTAGCTATAGAAAATAGAATGCTTGTGTAGGGATTTTTTTTATTTTGGTGTGTATTTTTAGTGAACCCCATATTTTTGTAATGGTCGTACCCTTGTAAATCAATTTACCCCCTTTTTGGAAGAATCTAAGCTTAACTCCATACTGTATTTATTAACCTCTTGCCGAGCGACCGGTCTTTTTTTGTGTTTTTGTTTCTACTCTTCTTTTTAGCCAAACGTCTATTACTGGGTTTTTTTTTCCCTGAGTGGTACTTTTGGGCATAATGTTTTGTTACGTGATTATCTTATGTTGGTTTTGTTAGCCGGATTTTTATCCCTAAGGTACGAAAAGCTTGCGGCTTGTTGACCGGACTTTTACTTTCAAGGCATGATAGCCTGCGGCTCGTTGGCCGGTTCTTACTTTCAAGGCATGATAGTCTGCGGCTCGTTGACCGGGTCTTACTTTCAAGGCATGATAGCTTGCGGCTCGCTGGCCGGTTCTTACTTTCAAGGCATGATAGCCTGCGGCTCGTTGGCCGTTCTTACTTTCAAGGCATGATAGCCTGCGGCTCGTGGGCTGGATCTTACTTTCAAGGCATGATAGCCTGCGGCTCGTTGGCCGGTTCTTACTTTCAAGGCATGATAGCCTGTGGCTCGTTGGCCGGATCTTACTTTCAAGGCATGATAGCCTGCAGCTCGTTGGTCGGATCTTACTTTCAAGGCATGATAGCCTGCGGCTCGTTGGCCGGATCTTACTTTCAAGGCATGATAGCCTGCGGCTCGTTGGCCGGATCTTACTTTCAAGGCATGATAGCCTGCGCTCGTTGGCCGGATCTTACTTTCAAGGCATTTTAGCCTGCGGCTCGCTGGCCGGTTCTTACTTCTTTTACTCTTTTAAAAAAATAACACCTCTTTATTGAAGAATCATAGATTTTACACATAGAATTTTTTCAAACATTCCCCATGCCAAGAATGTGGCATTTCGCACCCTTCACCATTTTTCAAACGGTATGAAGCTCGCCCAGTCCTTTGGTGTATGATGTATGGTCCCTCCCACTGGGGCTCTAGTTTCTTGGGTTGTTTGACTTCACGGAGAACCAACTCCCCTGGGGCAAAACTTCGCTCTTTTATTCTTCGGTTGAAATACCGCTCCACTTTGGATTTATCTTTTGCCATCCTTACTTCGGCGGCCACCCTAGTATCGGATAGGAGATCTAGATGGTCCTGTATTCCTTGATTGTTGATCTTTTCATCATATGACTCCCACCTTATTAATGGTACCACAATTTCCGCCGGAATGACAGCTTCCAACCCATACGTTAGTCTGTAGGGTGTTTCTCCTGTTGGCCCCCTTTCCGTTGTCCTGTATGACCAGACATGGGGGTGAGCCACCGATGTGAACCTTAAGTCAATTTTCCATTCTTCGCAAAATGCTCGAAAGCTTTCGCAATTGAATTGCGCTCCATTATCTGTTATTATTGCCTTTGGAATGCCAAACCTGCACACCACATATTTCCAAATGAATTCTTGTGATTTTCTGGCTGTAATAGAGACAGTGGGCATTGCCTCGACCCATTTTCTGAAGTATTCGATGGCGACATACATGAACTTGAACCTCCCAGGTGATGCTTCCGGGAATGGTCCCACAATATCTAATCCCCACATAGCAAAGGGAATCGGAGAGAGGCTAGATTTCTGTTCCGCCGCCGGGGGATTATGTATTTTGTTTCCTTGTTCTTGACACTTGACACACTTTTGTATATATTCTTTGCAATGCTCCATCATTTTTGGCCAAAAGTACCCCAACCTCAAGATTTTTTGTACTGTAGTTCTTTCTCCTTGATGGTTTCCACAGGATCCATCATGTACTTCGTTGAAGAGTTCAGCCCCTTCGGCCATGGTAACACATTTCAGTGCTGGCCTTGCGAAAGATTGCTTATATAGTTGATTATCTTCAATGAAAAAGGACGCGGCCCTTCTTTTTATTACTCTGGCCTCCCTTTCTTCTTCCGCCAACTTTTCTTGGCGTATATACTCTATAATTGGAGTCATCCAAGATTCCGTTTTTGCACATGGTTCCACAGTAAACACTCGGGTTTTATCTATGCTTGATGCAGTTTTGACTTCTAGCCATATATTACTGGGCACCATTTCGGCCATGCTTGCCAATTTTTGCCAAGGTGTCTGCCTCGACATTCTCCTTTCGAGAAAGGTGTTTTCAGCTCGCACCTTAGGAAGTTTGCTTTTAGTTCTTGGACCTTGAGCAAATACCTCCAAAGTTTTTCTTCTTTGACCTCATAGACGTTGTCATTTTGTCTTGCTACCAACATAGAATCCGAGTATACTCTTAACTCTGCGAGAAGTAAAAATTTGTAAGTTTAATTTCTGACAAGATTTTATAGGAAGAAAAGAAAAGAGAGAATATCTTCCTATGGGACCTGTTGCCCCTAGGGCGGTAGCCACTTCCAAACCCTGAATAAGAGCTTCGTATTTGGCTTCGTGGTTGGTGACGTCAAACTCTAGCCGGAAAGCATGGTTTAAATTTTGTCCATCCGGCGCTTGTACCACTATTCCGGCTCCCGCCCCAGTTTTACATCGAGCACCGTCAACCAAGATAATGTATGGATTCTGGGGCTGTCTCTCCTCATTTGCAAAGTTTGTTTCCGTTATAAAATCTGCCAAAGCTTGGGCCTTAATTGTCGTCCTGGGCAAGAAGTGAATTTCATATTGTGTTAGCTCTACTGTCCCGCTCACCATTCGGCCGGAAGCATTTGGGTTGTTCGCTATTTGCTTGAGCGGCAATTTGTCCTGACGAAGATTCGATGCGACTGGAAATAGGGCCGTAACTTTCTTGATGCCACCACCAAGGCGAACAAAATCTTTTCTATGTTCGTATACCGCCCTTCCGTTGGGTTCAAAATTTTGCCGGTATAGTAAGACCGGTATTTCCCTTTTTTCTTCCATGATCAAGATAGCCGCAGTGGCCCAATCTGTTGCTGACAAATAAGGTAGAGGTCTTGGCTAGGGGCAGGCACACCCAACTTAGGTAGATCTCGGAGCATCTCCTTGATCTTTTCTAATGCATCTATACACTCTTGTCCCCACTGAAATTTGCTGTTTTTTCTTAGTATGTTGAAGAATGGGATTGATTTTTCCTGTAACTTGGAGCAAATCTGCTTAATGTCGTGAGCCTCCCATTCAGTGCTTGAACATCCTTGATATTCTTAGGTGGGGAGAGGTTAAGGATCGCCTGACTTTTTTCTAGGTCAACCTCGATACCCCGTTGTCCGACAATGAAGCCAAGAAACCTCCTTTTAGTTACACACCAAATACACATTTCTTCGGATTCAGCTTGATTTGATATTTATCTAGAGTATTAAATGTTTCTTCTAAATCTTTCATGTGTTGCTCTTTTGATGGGCTTTTTTACGACTATATCATCAACATAAGCTTCTACATTCCGAGCAAGCTGGTGACCGAATACTTTATCAATCATTCGCTGAAAAGTAGCTCCCCCATTTTTAGGCCGAAAGGCATTACTTTGTAGCAGAATTTTCCAGCTGAAGTGATAAAAGACGTCTTTTCTGAATCTTCTTCATTCATTCTATTCTGATTATAACCAGAACATGCATCTAGAAAGCTTAATACCGAACTCTGGGCAGTTGAAATTACCAATCTGTCTATTGCTGGCAGGGGAAAAAATCTTTAGGACATGCTTTATTCAAGTCCGTGAAATCCACGCACATCCTCCATTTTCCATTTGCTTTCTTTACCATGACACATTAGCCAGCCATTGTGGGTAAGTTACTTCCCTGATGAATACGGCTTTGAGGAGCTTTTGGACTTCGGTTCGAGCTGCCAAATCCCTTTTCCTGTCCAATTACTCTTTTCCTTTGCCTGATCGCCGGATGCTTTGGATCCACTCGGAGTTCATGCCGGATACACTTGGGTCATTCCCTGGCATTTTGTCTGTGCTCAAGCGAACGTTTCCCTTCTTTTTTCCAGGAAGCTCATTAAGTGAGTTTGTTCTCCGCTGTCAAATGCAGTTCCTATTTTAAAAAACTTAGAAGGGCCAGATTTTAAATATACCTCTCTAGGGGGTCCTGAGTCGCTTGGTGCTCTCCTTTTTCTTGACTTGGCTCTGGAGGAAGCGGCAATTTCCCATTCAATTCCTTTTCTGATCCCACTATTTTGACCACTTCTTCATTGGGTAGATTGTCCATTATGCGGACCTCACATATCCGAGCCATTTTCTGACTTCCTTTTATAGTAACCAATTTCCCGCTTTTGGTGAAATACTTCAATTTTAAATGATGGGTACTACATATAGCTTTGAAGGCATTGATCCTTGGTCTTCCAAGATACATGGTATATCCAGAGAGACCTAGTACAATGAAAGCCGTGAGTTTTTTTGTTCTTCTCTCATCTCCCTGACCCAAAATTATTGTAAATCTATCTACTACTACCGGAAGATGTGGCAGAAATTCCTCCCATAAACCCTTCTAAAACTGCTGAATATGGCTTGATCTGGTCCTCCGGCACTTCTAGCCTTTTAACTGCTTCTGCTGATATGACATTAGCTCCGGCTCCACTGTCAATCAGGATTCCTTCCATCATCCGATCATTTACTTGTGCACGAATGACAAGTGGGATCGTTGTGAGGGTATAGCACTCCATCTTCATCTTCATCAGAAAAGAAACCGGGGGGGGGGGGGGGGCTCTCTTTTAGCAACTTTTTCTCTGGGAGTTCCTGATGCACTTCATGAATGTGCCTTTTTCTTTCATTAGGAGTTAGAGGTCCTACTTTCGAAAAAAGCCCTGTGAGTTTTCCTAGAAAAAGTTTTGTTAGCCTTCCTTGGAAAGGAATCTTCTGTATTCAAGAAATATAGTGTGAAATGAAAATACTACTTATCTTTTATTTCTTAATGCGATATTTGGTAAAGCTTACTCCTATACATCTTTGATTTTCGAAAGAAATCTACGATGGATTATATTCTTAAGACGCTTTGTTGCTAGAAAAAAAGCTCTACTTCCCTTTTTTTACAGACCTGTTATCATACCAACTGATTAGCTATGGTCGAGTTTGGGGTGGACCTCCTCTTCTTGTCGGCCTCGGGATGCACACTGATTGTTGTTTTGGGAAGAATTTTGATTGTCGTACTGTTTCTACGGTCCGGCCTGCTGTTTTCCCTTCTTTTTATTTTCTTCAGTGATTCTGAGCTCCTTAGCTAAAGTAGCACAATTTACTGTTCGATGACTCTGGTTTCCATGGTACTCACAAAATGCCACTGGGATTTCTCCTTGCGGCGGCTTCCTATGATGGGGGAGATATCCTTCCCTTACTGCGACCGCATATTTTCCCAGATCGATGTAGACAATGGGCCTCGTGTTCTGATGCTGCGATCCTTGAGAAGAGGATCCAACCGCTGTCTTGTAATATGGTCGGTACCTCGACCCCCCCCCCGACCCCCCCCCCGACGAACCTCCGACGCGTGCACTTTGACCTCCTTTTTTTCTCAGATGCGGCTACCCCTTTAAAGCTGTCCGCTAGCTCTTTGGCTTTATTTTCAGCTATCTCGAATTTCAAGTAGTCGTGAATCATCTCGGCCAATTCCCCATGGGTCTTGGGTGCCTTGGTCGCAATTTTTTCCCGTGAGACGGGTTGTGTGCTAGGCCATTGCCAAAGGCTTTGATCAGAATTTTCTCATCAACGTCATCAATCTCTGCTACCTTTTTGTGGAAGCTCTCACTGTATTCTTTCACAGTCTCCCCTTTCCGCTTCCTCAGATCCATCAGTTCTATCGTCTCTTTTTCTTGACTTTTTTACTTGCAGCAAAATATTGCTGGAACTCCTCGGTTAGTTGTTTCAAACTGGTGATAGATTGTGGCGGTCTTGTTGAGATCCATCCCAATGCCCTTTTTGAAAGCGTCCCTGGAAATAAATTACAGAGAGCGAGAGAACTAATTCCCTGAGTGTTCATTGCGAACATAAATTTTTTTGATATGTTGAGCGGGATCCCCTTTACCATCGTATTTCTCGACTGTCGGAGCGACAAAATGCGGCGGAAGCTTCGCTCTTCTTATCCTTTCCGAGAACGGATAAAGGCTCATGTCTATCTGATCATCTTCTTCCATCCCTTCTTCATTAATGATCATAGCATCCTTCCGGTCCTTGCTCTCTTCACCATTACTTCCTTTCGAGTCTCTGCTTCTCAAGAGCTCTATATCCTCAGTCATTTCTTCCCACTTTCTTTGGTATTCCTCATCTCTGTGCATTAGTTCTTGTTGCAGAATCTCGTTTCCTTCTATGATCTTCTCATCGATGGATCTGACTAATCCCTTCAGCATATCTTCAAGATCTTTTTTAGAGATGGCCTCTGGCATCTCGAACTCATTTCCTCTTCGACACGATTACTCTCCCCTGCGGTGTTCTTCGGTGTTTTCTTGGATCTTGGAGCCATTTCCCCGCTTAAATCCTGCAAATGTACCATTAGCTATTTCAGATTTTTTCCTGTTGACATGAAAGAACATTTCCCTACTTCTACGTGAATTCGTGGTTGCTACTAGCTGTTCGTTTCCCATTGACGGTGCCAAATGAAATGAAGTACCCATTCTTGTTCAATTCAACACTTCCTTCTATCCTATGTTACCTGGTTACGATCGCAAGTTCAACGAGAGAGAAAGAGGAGAGAGAGAGAGAGAGAGAGAGAAGAGAGAAAGAGAGAGAGCGAAAGAGAGAGAGAGAGAGAGAAAGCTTTCGCTGGAGTCAGGCTTAAGTCCGATTGCTAAATGAGCGTGTCTTATTTCATGGGGATACACCCCTATTTATAGTGTTTTTACATTGACCCCTGCTGCTAACCTGTCCTTTTCTGTATATAAGTACATTTTTCCCTTTTCTTACGGCTTTGACCGGTCACAGACGACCGGCCGATTATATCCTATCTAGCCTGGTTTGTCCGGTCATAGATGACCGGACGCTTTACACTTACTTTTAGTTCTATTTCTATCCGGCTAGAGGTGACCGGATGCTTTACATGCCCTTCTTTGGTCGGTACCATTTCTTCCCTTCTCACCAGTAGCTTAGGCTCCAAGGGGAATAATCCGACCGACCCAGACTGGATCGTCCTATGGGTCGGTTCTGCTCCAGAGATTTACTCTAACTTGCACGGGGCCTAGAGTCTTCGTTGTGGCTCGGAATTGCTCCCGTTTACGGGTTGGAAAGCTTGAGAGAGATATGGAATCTGTTGATGCATGCCACTATCTCAAATAACCCAAACGTATGCTCAAAATGAGCTTTCACCTATCAAGAGATCAAACTCTATAAGTTCACTATTAATCAAAAAAACACTCTATTAAGTGGTTAAATAAGTTATGCACCAAGTACATGAAGGTGAATGAAGATCTTAAAATAGCATTATTTCACCACTTATCACCTAGTGATCCGCAAAAGTGGGGTACAACCGAAACAACTATCTATAAATAGAAAGAACCCATACCTCACCATTTCTACACCATTTCTACCCTTCCTTTTAACAGGAAAAAAACTCAACCCTTAGCTTACACTCTTGCTTTACGCTTACGCCGACTAGCACCTTATGAACAAGAGAGAATTTACTAAAACCCCCAAGGTCTTTTTTGGCCCTAGAACCTTCCTGGATTGACATTAGAATTGGTTTGCGAGCAGCTATCCGACTCAACCCCTACACCACTCCTGGACTCATGGCAACTCTTGCGAAGCTATCTCTATGCTCACGGATATTGTCTTCCAAGTTACTCAAGGCCTGCCCTTCATCTGGAACATGCCAGCCAAGTTGTTTAGCTAGTAACAGAGTCTGCCTAGCTTCCTCCTTGACATAATCATCATCATGCTGGACCGATGGCCCGAAAGGTCCTCCTACCGGCTCGAAACTAGGGGGAAATTCAGGATCCTCAAACAGGTTCCTCAGATCTTCAACCATCCACCACTTGCTCGGAGTGGGGAGCATCAACACACAATCCTAGGCTCACAGCTCCCTTGATTGACACCAAAGTTATTAGATCCTACGTCAACCTCAATCATCTCGTTGTTATTCGTCTTACTATATCCCTTCTCCTCAAGTGGCTCGTTCCTTCCTGCCACTCCTTGCAATCTCAACAGCTATTGGATCGTGAAATACCTCCTTACATTCAACTGGCTTCCGAATGGAAACAGGCAACCTGTCAGTCTCCCCGCTGTGCCAGCATGCACATTGCTTGTTAACGGACTTGGGTGGTTCTGGGCTTGACCAGCCTGGCCATACACCCACGGTGTGGAGCTTATCCCTGGAGCCGGCGTGTAGTACCAGTCTCCACCCCCATCCGGACCCTACCCCCACATCCCACTATGATCAAATCCAGAATCGAGGGACCAGCCCAATAACTATAGTATGGAAGGCCCTACCTGAATTCATGGTAGCCGCATAACTCCAAGCCAGGGCGGGAGCCCCGCTGCTGCTATTCTCACAGAGGTGTCTATCTTCCGTAGCGCTTCCCAATGATGAATTGTTACCCCCCCGCCTCAGGATTCAAACGCGCTGACAACACATTATTTTCCGTCGCGTCCTTCCTCGAACCATCATCTTTCTTAATACAACTCCTAACCACGATTCGTATTCTGGAGCGACGACTGAGACCCCAGGGCACGCAACACGATCAATCTCCATGGTAACACCAGACTCCAACACCATCATAATAGGGATCGCCAATGAATTCAAGACTAAACCAGTACCACCATCGTTGTCATCTTCCTTCGTTGCCGTGGCACCTACCATCTCTGTCACCGGGGCGCTCATCTGACCATCTAAAATGCCTCCCCCGCGTTTACCAAAAAACCTGAAGAAGATAACGTCCTGCCCTGCCTCTTGTTGTCTGTGGGAATATCTCTTCTTCCCCCTCTCAACCGCGTACTTAGCCTTACGAGCATATAATTTGTGACCTAGAAAGATCCGGCCATGAACCTTACCCAAAGCTTTGTCGACCCGTGCGTCGCTCTTCATGTGGACCAAGGAAAACACGAGCGTATTGTTGGGGCACCTCTTCCTGGAAATGAAGATCTGGCTATGTCATCTTCCATCCGCAATAGCCAACGGATCGCATTAGCATCCACCGCTCTACTAAGGTTGTCAATAAAAAGGGTAGGCTTTAGACCCCCCCCCCCCCGCTCCAGTATAGTCCCCATTGTTTCCTTCTGCTTCCCTTTGACTAACCGTGCTCCTCAGCGTGGGGTGAACTCTACTCGATCTATCAAACCTACCAGGTTTTCCTGGTCTTTGACTTTGTACGCCTGCGAGAACGTCTGAGAGAGATACTACGACTTCCCCACCGTCTGCCCACTGATAAGTGGTGAAATAATGATGTTTTAATGTCTTTGTACACCTTCATTTTACTTGTGCATAGCTCATTTCACAACTTAATAGAGTGTTTTTGTGATTAATAGTGAACTTATATAGTTTGATCTTTTGACATGTAAAAGCTCACCTTGAGCATATGTTTTTGACCCTTTTTGAGCTAGTGGCATGCACCAATAGATTCCCCATCCTTCAAGCTTTCCAACACCGCGCAAACGGGGAGCAATTCCGAGCCATAACGAAGATTCTAGACCCCGCACAAGTTAGAGAAATATGTTTCTGCAGTCGACCTATCCATTGACCGACCCAGTCTGGGTCGGTCGGAAGCTCCTGGAGCAGAAATTCGTCTCTCTGCATTGGACCGACCCATAGAAACGACCCACACTGGGTCGGTCGGAACTTAAAAGGTCACGTGCCCCGTCTTCAGAAGATTGACTGACCCATGGGACCGACCCACTATGGGTCGGTCAGACCCGAAAACTTCTCTAAATCTGCCAAATTTGAGGCTAGCTCTCACACTTCCACATCAACACACTTAGAGACTAAAACAAAGAAGAAGAAGAAGAAGAAGAAGAAGAATAAGAAGAAGAATCAGAGAAGAAGAAGAAAAGAAGCATAAGAAGAAGAAGAAGAAGAAGTCCTCTCTCCCTCCTCCTCCTAAGAAGATCTACGCTCTTCTCCTCCTCCCCGCTCATTCTCCTCCTCCCTCTCCTCCCTGAAGCCCTCTCCTCCTCCTCCGCCTCCTCCTCCGCTCCGCGCCTGAATCCTCCTCCTCCTCCTCCTCCCTCGCTCCTCCTCCTCCTCCGCCTCCTCCCTCCTCCTCCTACCCCTCCTCCTCCTCCTCCTCCTCCGCCTTCCTCCTCCTCCGCTCCTCTCCTCAACTCCTCCTCCTCCTCTCCCTCCTCCTCCTCCTCCTCCTCCGCCTCCTATCTCCCCTCCTCCTCTCCTCCTCCTCCCTCTCCCCATCCTCCTCCCCTACCTCCTCACCCCTCCTCCTCCTCCTCCTCCTCCCGCCTCCTCCTCCCTCCTCCCCCTCCTCCTCCTCCCTCCCCGAAGAAGAGAGCCCTCGAACCCCTTCTCACTGAAAAGAAGAAGACTCCCCCCACCTTCCATCCCCCCGCCTTTCTTTTTCTCTTTCTCTCTCTCTCTCTCTCTCTTTATTTTATCTCTATGGCTCTTAGTTCAATTTAGCACTTTGGATGGGGATTTGAACTTGAATCCCCCACCTAGCTTGTAAACACTTACTTCATTAATTATGATTGTTTTTCTCTTTCTTGTTCATTTAATGCTTTAACTTGATTATTTATGCCATTTATGGTGATTCCCAACAACACAGGACTTTGAGTTGGGGGTTGTGACCTGAAGGAGAGAGAAACCCTAGATTGTGCTAGCTTGATTAGTTGGTGAAATTTGGGGCTATTAATGTGGGCTTGCAATTAATGCTATCTAGTGATTTGAACTCCTCTTGATTTGAGAGTTGGAAGTATCTAGGTAAGAGTTGGCTCTTCCATGACTTGAAAGGTCATTACAATAGTCTAAATAGACAATTTGAGTGAAATGGGTTTATAAGTGAAGTTATGGTGAATTTAGGTGATAATAACCATCCTAGGGTGCTTTCCATCCAAATCCTTTAACACCATTTTTAGTTTCCATATTTAACTTGCAGTTTTTCTTGAATCAATCCATTAAGCTTGCCAATGGCTAAACCCCCCCATTTTAATTATTGTTCTGTTACCGAATACCAAAGCTAGGGAGATAAATAGTCAATTTCCTAATGGAATGACACTCTTTACTACTATTCGATTGGGTCCACTTGCCCATATTTTGTGATATTGAATTACACATAATTTTCACTTAACAAGTTTTTGGCGCCACTGCCGGGGAAATTGATAGTCTCTATCATTTTCCCCAGTTTCGGTATTTCTGGTTTTATTTATTTTAATTTCCTTTAGTTCTTGTTTATTTTTCCTACTTCTAATATTTAGTATTGCTTGTTGTGAGCTTATTCAGGTACTTTCTGCTCTTCTTGTGTATGCCAAGTACCCGGTCTAGCGACTCTCCTTTTGCTAGCCCGAGGTCCGACCTCGAACGATCTCTAAGAAGAATCAGAAAGGATTTGATCAATCGCACCATGGCCGGAATTCAAATGGAGCCAGCAATTGAGGACAATGGTCATGGGGATGAACAACCACAAGGCCAACACCGACCTCTCAAAGACTACCACCGACCGAACACCGAAGGAAGAGCCTCAGCAATAGTTCTTCCCACCTTGACACAAGTTGAAGTGGCTCAATGGGCTTTCAAAACCCACTTCATCATCGCCATCCTGGACCAAGGAAAATTCAGTGGGGCGAATCCGGATGATGCTCCAAACCACTTGAGCCACTTCTTGGATTTTTGCAGCTCTTTCGGTAAAACGGGCAATTTAAACGAAAGGATCCGGTTACAACTCTTTCCCACTCATTGTCCGACTCAGCTTTGAGGTGGTACCGTAGCCTCCCATCAAACTCCATCCACACATGGGAGCAAATGGCTAGCAAATTTCTTGCCAAGTACTAACCGACAAGTAGGACAAGCCAGTTAATTGGCGAAATCAACGCATTCTACCAAGAGCCGGGTGAGACTCTATACGATGCTTGGGACCTGTTCAAGGAGCAGCTCATGAATTGCTCCCATCATAGTCTAGATGACCAATCATTGTGTCTCTCATTCTTCAATGGGCTGGACGACTCCAACCGCCTACTTGTTAATTCCTTCGCGGGAGGGAGCTTCATGACAAAGTCTCCCGAGGAAGGAATAAAACTCCTAGAGACAATGACCAATGACACAAGACAATGGTCTAGAGCCAAGGGAAGAGTACCAAGAGCAGCTGGCCTCCTCAATGTGCAACCCACCGATCATCTCTCAACTCAAATTTCATCTCTCACGAAGATGGTAGAGAAGCTAGCTACCGCTCAAACCGAAATTGTCAACTCCATAGCTTCTTCATATTCCGGTCAATCCTCGGAGGGATGTGCTATTTGTGCGGGTCCCCACGACACTCGATGTTGAAGGGGAGATGAACATGAACCAACAAGAGGATGTGAACTTCATAGGCAACCGAGCTTACAACAACAACAATGCGCCATGGAGGAACCATCCGAATTTTTCATGAAGAAATGACCAAGGCCAAGGAGTACCAAACAAAAACTTTAATAACTCCCAAGGTTATAGACCTCAAGCTCAAAGCCAACCATCAAACTTTCAATCCGGGTAGACCACAAGGAACTCTCTCCGGTTTCCAACATCAACAACAACAACAACAAGAGTCCCCCTCTTCTTCTTCAAGTGGGACTTCAAGGTTGGAAAACCTTATGGCGGATTTCATTGTCACCGCAAAGACCAATTTCTCGGAACAAGAGGCTTTCAATGCTAATCAAACGGCATTCAACAAAAACATTGAAACCCAACTTGGTCAAATATTTCAACAACTCTCCCAAAGGCCCCTGGGCACCTTTCCAAGTCAAACAAAGCCCAACCTGAGGGAAGAGGCCAAAGCGGTAGCATTGAGAAGTGGTCAACCCCACAAGCTGATCATGAGAACCAATAGGATCAAAATGAAGAAATTCAAGATTGCCAAGAGGAGGAACAAAGATTGTTAAGGAAGTTCCTTCTCAACCAAAAAATATTTCCAAGGAGAAGAGGTCTCCTGAATCATCTTCCCCTTCTACTCTTGCTAAACCTTTACTTCCTCTTCCATTCCCAAATAGACTCAAAAAGAAAAATCCAGATGAACAATTTGGAAAGTTTTTAAGCATTTTTAACAAGTTAACAATTAATGTTCCTTTTGCATATGCTTTGAAACAAATGCCTATCTATGCCAAGTTTATGAAAGACATTCTTGCTAACAAGAGCAACACTTGGTGCGGAGACGGTGTAGCTCACCGAGGAGATCTTGTGGTGTTAGGTTCTGGTGTAGATGGTAGAGGGGTTGTGTTTGGACCAGTTGGGAGGAGGAGGATTGTAGGAGGTATATTAGGTGTAAAGGGTTGATTGAGGGGTGGAATGATGTTTGAGATTGCAACAGTGTCAGGAGAGGGAGGTGGATGATGTTGCATGGGAAAGATGGTTTCATCAAACAGGACATCCCTACTGATTAAACCCTCCTGGTATCCATAGAGAGACAGATGTATCCTTTGTAGTGGGGAGCATACCCTAGGAATAGACACCTAGTGGATCTGAAAGCCATCTTGTGCTTGTTGTATGGCCTAAGATTGGGCCAACAACAACACCCAAAGGTCTTAAGATGAGTCAGATCAAGGGGTTTATTAAAGAGGGTTTCGTAGGGTGTAGATTGAGAGAGAGTGGGGGTTAAAGTTCTGTTAATCAAATAAACAGTAGTGAGGAAAGCCTTGTCCCAGAACTTTAAGGGCATAGAAGAGTGGGCTAATAGGGCCAAACCTTTCTCAACAATGTGTCTATGCCGACACTCAACTGTGCCATTTTGGGCATGAGCATATGGACAGGTCACCCGGTATTCAATTCCCTTAGCAGTAGCCAGCTGTTTAACAGGGATAAACTCACCCCCACCATCAAATTGCATAGCACAAACAGTAGTACCAAACTGTGTTTCCACCAGTTTAAGAAATTGGGTAATAACAGATATAACATGAGATTTAACAGGAAGCAAATATAACCAAATAAACTTGCGGTAATCATCAACTATTGACAAATAATATCTGGATCCATCAGAGCCCAAAACAGGGGCTGGTCCCCCACATCCAGGAAAAGTAGAGCAAAAGGTTTAGTGAAACAGATTCACTAGGGGGTGAGGAAGGGCATGGTGTTTACCCATAGTACAACTTGTGCAACTATCAAAATTCCTCCTAGTGGTAGAAACAGGAAGGACAAACTTGTTAATCATCATGGTAGTAACCCTTGGTGAAGGATGACCGAGTCTAGCATGCCATATTGTTGGTGTAGTACGACAGGCAGTGAGGGCAATTGGGGAGGGCCTCTGAACTGGAAACATGTAGAGACCATCCTTAGTGTCCCCTCTGAGAAGAGTTGTCCCCGTAGATAGATCCTTGAGAAGAAAATAAGAATCATAGAATTCAAACATTGCATTATTATCCCGGCAGAATCTGCTAACAGATAAAAGATTCTTATTGATGGAGGGTATATGAAGAAGATTATGAAGATGAAAGGCACCAGAAGGTGTAGGAAGTAAACCAATTCCCTGATGAGCTATGGGTAATGTAGAACCATTCCCAATCTGTACAGAATCTGACCCAGTATAAGGTCTGGAGTCAATATTCAGTTGATTGAAATCATGTGTAAAATGATGTGAAGCCCCACTGTCTGGATACCAATTGCAGTCCATACCAATAGAAGGTGTAGGAGCAACATTAGTGTTGAAGTTTCTAGGAGCAGCAGCCTGATAGGCATAGTCAAACCTGTGCCCGCATTCTAGGGCTGTGTGACCCTTCTTATCACAAACTTGACAGGAAACTCTTGAATCAGGTTTACCTGAAAAAGTAGTAGAGGACTGAGTGCGACCCCCTCTGTAGGAAGTAGAGCCTCCCTTGGGATTACCATAGGCTTTAGAGTGCCTGCCTCATCTTCCTCTGTTGGAATTAGATCCCCTTCCTTTGTTGGAATGTTGAGTGTAGTTAGCCTCATAGGTATTAGAGGTGTTGAGAGATATCTGAGATTGTTCTAGCACAGAGGACGGTTGCTGAGTAAGACGTGCTTCATAAACCAGAAGGTGATTGTACACATGTTGAGGAGAAGGAGTGGTGGCACTCATAGAGATATTTGTAACAACAGAATCATATTCAGGGCCTAATCCAGTAATCATATGTGCTATAAAATCAGCATCAGATATAGGACAGCCAGCAGAGGCTAGAGCACTTCCATAGTTACGCAGCTTAGTGTAATAATTTGCAATCGTGTCACTCCCCTTTTTATGATTCATCAATTGACACTTTATTTGCATAACTCTAGCATTTGACTGAGCTGCGTGCATTTCTTTTAGAGCATTCCAAAGTTCAGCAGTCGTTGCATTATCATAGACTTGGTTAAGAAGATTCAGAAAGAGAGGAAGTAATAACTGATAAAACAAGCTAATCATACTGTTGCCACTTTGTGTATTCAGGGTTGGAAGAGCATCTACCAGCTTAGAGGGGCAGGGAGTAGATCCATCGATCCATCCAAAGAGACCATGACCTTTGAGGTATGGTTCAAGCTGTCGCTTCCAGGAGGGGTAGTTTTCAGTGGTGAGTTTATGGAATGTGAAGAGGTGGAGATAAGGGAGGGCAAGGATATTGAAGACGATGATGAAGTAGAGGAACCAGAGATAAGGGCACCTGAGGACTGAGATGTTGTCATCGTCTGAGTTCCTGAGTTGTTGTCCGCCATTGAAACGAAAAGAAGGAGAGGAGAGCGGCTGCTAAATTAGGAAAGAAGAGGAGCACAGCGCCGCCTGTGCTTCTGATACCATACTGAAGAGTTGTTATTTTGGGATTGAGTAAAATATCTGTCATGTATTCACTGTGGTTTTTACAAGTATTTATAGAGTGCACTTTTACAGATATTTGTCTCTACAGATGGATTGTAATAAGATGGACTATTTCTTATTACATATTTGGGCCGAGTCATTTGGGCCAGTATCTAATGCTCTGTTACACCACCGATCAGTAGAACTAGGTTGCGAAAAAGGCTAAGACAACAGCCATTAAACCAAAATTAGAAGTGTATTGCCACGCAACACATGCATAAAAGTTTGTCACATCGTTGCATGTAAAGAAAACTTCCACTAACTTTTGTCTACGAAAAAAGCCTTTACACCACTACACTCGTAGTGAGAATCTTGCAACTGACACCATAAAGATAACCGCCAGTGGATCTACGCCGCCGAAGAGAAATCACTAGACATAGAGAAACAGGAAAGCCTTCCGCCGTAGGAGAAATTCTTCCCTACCTACTTCCCCCCACTCATCCTCGCTTGCCACTTTCAGCAAGCACACATCTTAATATATAAGAATTAGTTGTCATACCCCATTTTACCAACAGTGAGTCTTGGCTACATGTTACTGTAGCTAGACATAGCTACATACAGAGGAGAAAGGAGCATAGCGTACGTCATTTTACTGATTTTTTTTTTATTTTTTTCCTTTATCCTTGCATACCCGCGATGGTAGGTGATGATTTTTGTTTTTTAATTTTTTTTTTTCTTACTTAATTATAAAAACTTAAATTATTATAACTTTTAATATATGAGTCCAAAATGAAAAAAATTACATCATTGTTTTATCTAAATTCAAGCTCTTCAAAACAAGACCAGTCATGGATATGTTTTAACAACTTTTTAAAAAATTATTTTTACATGTATACCATGATATTTTAATGTGAGGATGTATGTACATATTTTAATGTGAGAATGTACATGTTTTAATGTGACGATGTACATGTTTAAATGTGAGAATGTACATGTTCTTTATGAACATCTGTACATGTTTGTATGGTCATATGTACATGTTTGTATGACTGTATGTACAAGTGTTCTTCCTTATATGTACATGTTTTAATTAAGGATGTACATATTTAATTATTCGTACAGGTTTATATGACTATCTATATGTTTTTAATGCGAGGATGTATGTTTTTATGTGAGGATGTACATGTTTTAATGAACATTTGTACATGTTTGTATGACCATCTGTACAAGTTTTTTTTACGTTCTGTGCACTATCATGTAAAAATAATTTTTTTAAAGTTGTCAAAATATATCCATGACTGATCTTGTTTTGAAGAGCTTGAATTTAGGAGAACAATGATATATTTTTTTTTATTTTAGATTTATATATTAAAAATTACAACAACTTAAAATTATTATGATAAAGAAATAAAAAAAATTGAAAAAATTGGAAAACAAAAAGTATATGCGCGCCCCGTGCGGCGTTGAGCTCCTCTCCCAAAATTGTTTTTTTGTTTCAAAAGAAAAGAAAGTAAAATCTAGAAGATGTATCATCTCTGGCTACAGTCAGATGTAGCCAAGTATTCGCGTTTTACCAATACTCTCATGTACGTACGTCGTACTATAAATATATGAGTGTTTCTTTCTTAGTTCACCATGACGAATATCAGCGTTCATTCATGATTCATCATCATCATTTGCTCTCAACTCAATGTTGTTGGCAGGTTTCTAATTAAACAGCAATATAGATTAGGAAACCTAGCTTTTATATAATAACGGTGTACATATATAAAAACTAAATTAAGGGTACACTATATATAAGAGTTAACTTTTTAAATTGTAATCAATTTAGAATAAGGCTCTATTTCGTTTTCTCGGATTTGTTTAATTAGCGTCTAACTCTTACTCCTCTTTCTCTTTATTTGTGTAGCACACAAGGTTGTAAAAAACGGTACGGATGTCTAATACGGGTCATCAAGAGTACGTGATACGGAAGTAATAATACGAATAATTACTACAAAAAAATTTCATTCACTAACGGACTCCTAAACTAACAGAAAAGGAAATCTGTTACTAAAGGGGTACTTAATCTACTATATTACATTTGTAACAACACGTATCATCTCCACTAAACCACCTTTTTCCTTCATCTCTTCTCCCGTAAAAGTCGAAGCTGGGAAAAGAAAGTGACCGTTCATCTCCTTCATTTTCGATCGATCGATGTATTCCTCTCCCAAGCGTCCATCCCCAAGCTAGTCACTAACTACGACTTGCTCTTCTCCATTTTCGATTGATTTCGATTGAAGTTCTGAGGTCACGACGATGAGACGAGGACATCATCCGACGGTGAGGACTACAACGTTGGCCATAGTTCATTACTTGGTGATAAACTTCTCTTTATCTTCTTTGGTCTACTTTTCTCCAAGCTCGTGGAGCTATTTCCAATTTAGATCGATGACAGGATTTAGGGTTTTGAGTGTTTCATTTAGGGATTTCAAATGTTTGATTTAGGAATTTTGTGGTAGGAAGTAAAATCAGCATTTTGGATTGCTTCTCTCCTGCTTGTCGCTAGTGGTAAATAATTATTGTGACTTCTCCTTTTATTTTATTTTTGTCTTGAATCTGCCTCTCATAACTCTCCTCCATACGCAATGGTGATGTAGTGGTGTAAATACTTTTTGAGGTAAAAACTGCTGGTATGTGGGGACAGTGAAGGAGGTGCAGGGAATGGTTTAATGGCATCTGAGGTAACTAGAAGAGGGTTCTTCCCTTTTTTTTGTTTTATTTTTTTCTCTTTTCTGTACATAAGAGGGAGTGATGATGAGGAAGAATTTAAAGAAGAAGATTGGTCTCCTGCCTTGATCGATTATGCTCTTGAGATTTTCCACCTGAGGAAATTATATGAGTTTGGTGTCACGTTTGTGTGATTAATTTTATTAACTGATGATTTGATTATACTAACATTATGACTGCTTGGAAGTGGATTTCGAGTCTGAAGTGCAAGATGATGTGCTGCTCATATTCCGAAAAGGAGAGGTTCAACCTGTTGCATCTAAGTTTTTTAGTCTTCAAGCTACTAGATTTTTTGGATGAGTAATCAGAGCTTGCATTAGATATAAGCAGGGGTTACACATTAAATTATAAAGAAACCAAAGCTAAACCTGATAGATAATGTACCTTGCGGCCATACCCATTACATGGCTGGTACATGAGGTAACAGTTTGCGAAAGGTTCTTGAATATCCTATCATTTCTCTCTTTCCAAACAAAATAAACTAGGCTGGTGAGGACAATGCATTACAAATCTGTTCATATCATTTCTTTTTCCTTTTTCTCCTAGTTCATGGGATTAGCTTCCTCCTTTCCCTTCAACAATGCAGCCCATCAAAATGATTCAAGAGTGCAATGAAAACTTTATAAGGAAAACGGCACTTCAAAAGCAAGTGATTTAATGTTCATTCTTTTTAGTAGAAAGAAAAAGGTGGCGTGTGAATTATTACACAATTGGAGAAATGTGAATTTTGGTGGCAAGTAGCTTCATGATGGTGAATCAGGTGATGAAGGCATGCCCGGGGGAGTTTTTCCTAACCTCTATACCATACCACTCTGCTCGACGTGACTTTTGGTCGTCTATATAAAGCGTAGTGAAGCATTTACTGATAGAGAGTATACTCTGGTTCACTTCACCTTATTGTCTTAGAGTAGTAGTGGTATCATTTTGTTTTGTGTCACCAACAAGAGAGCTGTTGGTTTTATTGATTTGAAAATATTTATTATTGATTTGAAATTATTTATATTTAGTCTTATCTAGAAGAATAACTTTTGTAGGAGTAAGTTACGGGTTGTTAGGATATTTTTTAATATTTAGTTTATTATTTTTAGCCTATAAAAAGATATGTAATCCCACCAGTATTCAATGCAATAGTAGTCGTATTGTTATTCCTCCAGTCTTTTCTCCCATTTCTTATTTTGACAACATGGTATCAAGAGCCAGATAGAGGGAAGAAATCAATGCAGATTTCTTTCTGATTGCTGAGGTCCAAAAAAAAAAGTTGTCATATGCTTTTCTTCGTAAGTTTTTAATCATAAGTATTCTTAGGTTGTGTTGAGCGAACAAAAAAACATCACAAAAAAAAAAGTTTTTGAGTTTGAGTGATGACATCAAATTTCAATATTCCTATTCCAGTTTTTAGTGGTAAGAATTATCATTCATGGGCCATTCGAATGGAGTCGTATCTACGAGCTTTCAATTTGTGGAAGTCGTGGAAACCGATTTTGAGCCTGCACCTCTGCCGTCAAATCCATCAGCTACACAGACGAAAGATATGAAGAAGAAATGATGAAGATTCCAAAGGCGTTATTTTGCTACATTTGGCTGTTTCGGAAGAGGTTTTCACTAGCATAATGGCTTGTGAATCCGTAAAAGAAGCATGGGAGACGCTCCAGGAAGAATTTGAAGGTAATAGACAAACCAAATTGATGCAAATTCTGAATCTCAAAAGAGAATTTGAGATGGTTAGAATGAAAAAATCTGAGAATGTGAAGGAGTATGAAGTCGAATTTTATCGATCTCCAACCAAATTAAACTTCTTGGTGAACCGCTTCCGCCTCAAAGACTTGTAGAAAAACTTCTCGTCACACTTCATGATAGGTATGAATCTAAAATCTCATCTCTTGAGGATTCAAGGGATTTGTCCAACATAAATTTTGCAGAATTGATCAATGCCCTTCAAGCGGTTGATCACGAAGGACGATGAGAGAGGAAGTAAGTAAAGAAAATGATGAAGCCGCCTTTATGGTTAAGTCTTCAAAATTTAAAGGAAAAGGCAAATTTTTACAGTGTACTAATTGTAAAAAATTTGGCCATGAAGAAGATGATTGCTGGCACAAAGGAAAAACTCAGTGTTATAAGTGCAAAAAATTTGGTCATGTTCAAAAGTATTGCAGGTTTGGTGCTGAACAAGCTCAGCCGAGTAGAAAGGAAACTGAGATGGCTCAGTTCGTAGAAGAAAAATTGTTTTAGAAGTAAGGAGAGAAGTGCTCCTACGTTATTGGTGAGATGTGCACCATAATTGCTGAAGAAGATGAGAATGCATCTGGATTTTGGGAGAGAAGTGCTCCGTGGATTTTGGGAGAGAAGTGCTCCGTGGATTTTGGAGAGAAGTGCTCCGTGAAATTTGAAGATTGAAGAGACGGTGCTTCAAATATTTTTATTTAGTTTGTTAAGATGTTTTTTTATAATTTTCAAATCAAGGAAAGTGTTGGTTTTATTGATTTGAAAATATTTATTATTGATTTGAAATTATTTATATTTAGTCTTATCTAGAAGAATAACTTTTGTAGGGGTAAGTTACGGGTTGTTAGGATATTTTTTAATATTTAGTTTATTATTTTTAGCCTATAAAAAGATATATAATCCCACCAGTATTCAATGCAATAGTAGTCGTATTGTTATTCCTCAGTCTTTTCTCCCAATTCTTATATTTACAACATATATATATAATAAATCTACTCGATTTTTAGTATTTTTTTTCGACTACGCTCAAATTTAGTTAAGTGCACGTCTTCTTGCAGATCTCTGCCTGCTCAAGTTATTACTGTAATTAATAATATTAATATTACAAGAAAAAGGCTTCCATGTGTACAGCAAGATGATGATTCTGGTATTCATTCGCTGGCTAGTTAGATAGCTTTACAAATACAAAGAATTTGATGAGGTTTAGTGCTTGAGTGCTGCATGTGCTGGCTGTTTTGTTTCTTGTCACGTGGTGCTTCATTTAGAGACTATGATATATAGTTTTTTCATTCAATAAGAACTTGACTTCTACACATTGAATATTATCAGGTTTGTCATTTAATATTTGTTATATTTGTTTAACCTTCTGATCATGTTATATTTGTTGTGTTGTTATATGCTCTTGAGTTTTTTGTATTCAATTCAATATATTAATGATTATCTAGCTTTGGAAGTGTTTGATTGATGCTAGTCTAGCCTTGAACTTATTAGACTGAGTGCTTGTAGCTGCTTAAAGAGTTAAAGGATTATAGAGATTAAAGATCAAGTCATTATCAGGCTTGTCATTTAATATTTGTTATATTTGTTTAATCTTTTGATCAAGTAATATTTTTTGTGTTGTTATATGCTTCTGAGTCTTTCGTATAAAATTCATTATATTGATGATTATCTAGCTTTGGATGTGTTTGATTGATGCTTGTCTAGCTTTGAACTTATTTGACTGAGTGCTTGCTGCTGCTTAAGGAGTTAGAGGATTATAGAGATTGAAGATCAAGTCATTATCAGTTCGTCATTTAATATTTGTTACATTTGTTTAATCTTCTGATCATGTAATATTTTTTGCGTTGTTATATGCTCTTGAGTATTTTGTATTAAATTCATTATATTAATGATTATCTAGCTTTGGACATGTTTGATTGATGCTAGTCTACCTTTGAACTTATTTGACTGAGTGCTTGTAGTTTCTTAAAGAGTTAGAGGATTATAGTGATTGAAGATCAAGTCATTATCAGGTTCGTCATTTAATATTTGTTATATTTGTTTAATCTTTTGGTCAAGTAATATTTGTTGTGCTTTTATATGCTTTTGAGTCTTTCGTATTAAATTCATTATATTAATAATTATCTAGCTTTGGAATACGTGTTTGATTGAGTGCTTGTAACTCCTAAATTGAAATAGGGGCCTGTTATGGACACAAGTTTGCTACGGACACAAGTTCGATATACTTGAAAATAAAAATGACCGAGAGTGTGTAGCTGCTTTCAGACAGATGTGCCCAAATTTTTCAGTGGATGATGCACTAGCTATGAATTCAAATGGACATGTACATATACATGATTGTTAATAATTTTGTAATGTTCTACTTTGTTGTTTATCTTGTGCTTATGAGTGACTATCTTGCTGTTGTTGCATCATGATTTGTGCTGATTCTGACATATATAGTTCATATATATACAACAAGGGAATGAAATATATCAAGTATCCTACAGTTGCTTATGTCACATTATTAGCTTAGCATATAACTGCTGCTGCACTTTCATCTCTTCCTATGTGATCGTGTAAACTTTGTTCTCTTTTTTACCATGCTGTTGCTGCTGCTACTATTGCGCTTTGTTATATTTTTTACCATGCCATTGCTGCTGCACTTTGTTCTCTTTTTACCATGCTGTTGTTTGATACTACTGGTACACTTTCCTCTTTGTCTCTGCCGCTGCTACTGCTACACTTTCCTCTTTTTCTGCTGCTGCTAAACTTTGTTCTCCTTTTTCTATTGCTGCTACACTTTGTTCTTGTTGTTCATAATGCACTTTGTCCAGCTATATGATTGATGGAGTTATTGATCATTATTATCCTTTGTTTTATGTAACAGATGTCTACAAGCAATGCATCAAGGGATAGTTGCTACCATCATTAAAGATTCGATAATCATGAAAGTTCATATTCGTTACTCAGTATAGTTGTATGAGTTCAAATGTTTTACAATTTCGTTTATACAATAAGTGGTAGAGTTCTACATATTGAAATGTTGGAACTCTTTTAGAGTGTTACTAATACAAGTAGTATAGTATGAGTGGTATTCATTAACTTCATTTGTATGGATGAACATATATGATACATCAAGTTTCTATAAATAAAGTTTACTTGTTTATACAAGTGGTATAGTATGTGTGACTTAATACCTTGATTGTCTATACTTTTTGGAGTCGGCATACTGCATAAAAGCTATGTATCATGTTGTATGATATACTACAGTAGGTCATAAAGGCAAAACAAAAATGTTGTGTCGCTTTTACCAACATAAAAAAGTGCAGGGGTATGTCACATTTATCTAGTATGTTATATTTGTTAGTAAAAGTTTTAGTAATAGTTAGAAACTGTTGGTATAGGATCTAATACCTACTACGACGGATGTTGTATCCGTTAGTAAAGGTTTACAGTGACGGTGTTTATGCCAACAGATAGAGTATCTGTTGGAGTAGATATTTTGGGTCTATAATAACAGTTTTTTGGGCTTTACCAATAGATTTTAACCGTTGGTAAAAAGCGATTCATTTGTAGTGAATACGGTTTAATGATACGGATAATTCATTATGGGCAAATAATAGAAACTGTAAAAAAAAACTACACGTTAATAAACAAACGGGAAACAAAATAATATACATTCATACATAATGTGAATTATGAAAATAATGTTAAACCTTTAAACTATATCCATATATAAAGATTATTATCAACCGTACAACATCTCTTCCATATTATTTACATATTAAGATAATATACACATTTATTCCCTAAATACATTATTGCAATAATATAATAATATAATAAGCATACATATATCTGACATGTACCACAAATACACCATATAATATTCAGATTTTAAAATTCACCTAAATAAACATATACCTACTGCCTAGTTACACGACATTATAAATATTATATAGTTATATATATTTTATACTCTATAATCTTTACCATCTGAATCAACTCACTCAATATATAAATAAATATTTTGTGTAAAATGTTACCACCGCATTCTCCTTACCGTTTCAATGTTTTGAACATAAACAATTGCAGAAAAGTAAAACAGAGTATTACCAGAGCTGATGCGGAATTTATAGAAGATGAGATATGATAATGGCGTAATTCTTTTTCCAAGCAGCAGGGCAGGCGTCGCCAAGTTCAATTTGACAGCACACAACTTTCTCCATCCAACTTTAACTTATAATGATGGCTTAATTCTTTCTCCAAGCAGTAGCGGCTCGCATCTCCAAGTTCAATTTGGCATCACTGGCAGCAACTTTCTCCAACCTTAACTCGGTCGTATAGAGAATCTAGGCAAAATCTGTTCTAAGAGAAAACAAAAGGAAAGATGAAGATGATAAATTTAGTTATGCTGGATACGATGAAGAACGAAGGTCTTACGACTGATGAGAAGAATGTCAAGTGTTAATAGAATCAGGATATAGTAGAGAGGGGATTAGGTTTTACAAGACTTAATTACCTCAATTCTCAGCTTCACAAATTTTCAAATCCCACCTTTCCTGATCTGTGAGTTTAATTTCCGTCTCAATAGAAAAAACATGCAGTACGGCCACAACTACGTTTAGACGACCGTATCACACTACAAGACGACGGATTCAGTAGTTCGAAGATGAGACATCCGCTTCAGTACATTAAATTACAGAAACGTTGATACGGCCGTATAAACGTCCGTTTCATTCCGTATTTTGCAACACTGGTAGCACATATATATTTACTAGTTAATTGCTAATCTCCGGTGGCTTGATTTGTGGTGGATTGGTATTATAGGACCAGAAGTCATGGGTTCGATACTGACTATCGTATTGCAATAAATGTTCATTTAATACTTTAGTATCACTCCGAACTTTCACCCACTTAAATGAAAAAAAGTATTATTAATTGTTCATTACACACCTATAATTATAATTCGTATCTCCTCCCATGAGAACAAATGGCCCGTTACCATATGGAAAAAAGACCATGAATAGAGCCTTGTGACCATAATATGGAAAAAGACCATGAATATGGAAAAAAGTCCATGAATAGAGCCTTAAATATAGATCTTAGATAGACCTTTAGTATTATTAATTGTTCATAACACACCTATAATTATAATTCGTATCTCCTCCGTTGAGAACAGATGGCCCGTTACCATATGGAAAAAAGACCATGAATAGAGCCTTGTGACCATAATATGGAAAAAAGACCATGAATATGGAAAAAAGACCATGAATAGAGCCTTAAATATAGATCTTAGATAGACCTTT
Source organism: Limonium bicolor (assembly GCA_023374045.1). Taxonomy (NCBI): domain Eukaryota; kingdom Viridiplantae; phylum Streptophyta; class Magnoliopsida; order Caryophyllales; family Plumbaginaceae; genus Limonium; species Limonium bicolor. Next base: position 146,756,249 of record CM041780.1, read on the forward strand.
TTTCTTCTTGTTGTTGTTATTTCAAAGTATGATTTGGTATATAATATGGAAAAAGACCATGAATAGAGCCTTGTGACCTAAAAGTTACCCAAAAAAGTAAAGAAAAGAAAACAATCAAATATGTGTGGTACATTAGAAGAGGTAGCTAGGTAGTACGTAGCTATAAAGGGACTGAAGAGGGCAAAATATGACGAGACAGAAGAATCAAGGTGGCCCAGACCCCAGACCCCAGACCCCGGCTCGGACCCCAGGCTCCTTCAAGACCTTGTTCAGGCTCCAGTTTGGGTGCCAGGCATCAGATCCGGGCCCTGCCCAACCCTTGCTTTGGAAGCTGGATCTCACAACCGGGCGCTGCATCCCGCACCTCACGCTTTGTGACCGGGCATTCAGTGACCGGGCGCTGATGAGGGGAAAACATGGTCAGGTACCAAAAGGTGTGAAGAGGCCGAGGCAGCACCGAAAGTCCACACCAAGAAGAGGGAATAAAGAAAGAGCATGTAGTGACCGGTCAGCCACGACTGGACGCTTGCGACCGGTCACCGAAACTACGAAGTGAGCCCAGATAGTGACCGGTCGTAGACGACCGGTCAAGTAACTAAGAAAATAAAGTAGATAACGACCGGGCGCCTGTGCCCAGTCAAATGGCTAGGGACGGAAGATGTAGAAATCAGGATGAGATATTTCTAGTGACAACCTGGTAAGATGTGACAGGTTGGCAAGCTAGGAACCCTAGAAAAAGTCTATAAATAGAGATAAAGGAGCTCATTTAAGGGGGCACAACATTAGAAGAGAGAGAAAACTCTAGAATAGCTCTCTTGCATTGTAACCATAAGGAAAGGAATAAAGAAATTGTCTAGAAGTGGATGTAGGCCGAATTATTGGCTGAACCACTATAATCCTCGGTGTTCTATTCGTTTGTGAGATGTGAGTGACAAGTTATACGTTTTCATTTAGGTACCAAAAGGTGTGAAGAGGCCGAGGCAGCACCGAAAGTCCACACCAAGAAGAGGGAATAAAGAAAGAACATGTAGTGACCGGTCAGCCACGACTGGACGCCTGCGACCGGTCACCGAAACTACGAAGTGAGCCCAGATAGTGACCGGTCGTAGACGACCGGTCAAGTAACTAAGAAAATAAAGTAGATAACGACCGGGCGCCTGTGCCCAGTCAAATGGCTAGGGACGGAAGATGTAGAAATCAGGATGAGATATTTCTAGTGACAACCTGGTAAGATGTGACAGGTTGGCAAGCTAGGAACCCTAGAAAAAGTCTATAAATAGAGATAAAGGAGCTCATTTGAGGGGGCACAACATTAGAAGAGAGAGAAAACTCTAGAATAGCTCTCTTGCATTGTAACCATAAGGAAAGGAATAAAGAAATTGTCTAGAAGTGGATGTAGGCGAATATTGGTGAACCACTATAATGTGTTCTATAGTGATATTATGAAATGGGAATATGTCATGTCGATGTGAGATAGTGAGTGAAAGATAGTCATTGAGGTAGTGACAAGACATGTCTGTGGAAAAGAACGACTGGAAAACAGTAACCACGATTCATCCACGACCTAGAGGAAATGTCACGGGAAAGCCGATTCGATCATAGAAGATTAAGAACAATATCTACGAGAAAGATCAACCTCAAGATCGATTCACCTGCTTTTCATTTACATCGTTTACGGCTCAATTTCAACAGCAAACGACAGAAAGAGAGATTAAGCAACATCAAAATCTGGGAACAGTTAGGTCATTCAACTCGTCAAGAACAAATTACGGATCGGCGAAAGAAATTCATCCTTCCTCAAGCGTATCACAGCAACAAGATATGGATTGGTCGACGAAGCATTTAAGAAATATTGAATCGAAGTCAGGAAAGTGGTGGAAAGCAATCTCAGATCCGGATCTAAAACTTCATCAAGAAGGAGTGCGAGTTTTCTTCGTTTGAGGAGGCGGAGATCTATCGAACCTCAAGTCGAGCGCTCAACATAAAAGTCTTCCATGGATTCTTCACTTGAATTTGGCTAAAATCTCAAACCGATGGTAGCGCTACCTTCTGATTTCTGTATCTATGACCTCCAATGCTTGGGAAAAGGGGAGCAGTCACAATCGGCGAAGTATCTCCGATTCTGCAAACACCGTAGAAAACAACCAAAGGAGCATCCTAAATAGATTCATCGTTCAATTAACCAAATCTATGAGGCAGGTCCAAATTCGTCTACTAACATTCACTTATCCTATTTTGTCTAGTTTAATTTGATTTTGCAGAAAGTAGCTACCTAAGCGAAGTAACAAAGCTAGGTTGGTCGAGGAAGCTTGAAGGAATAATAGTCTAATGCCAAGGAGGATGGTGGAAGTCGAGTTCGATCAGCGACGACTGCCTTGTGCCCAAGCGATTTGGAGGATGCTTCTCGAAAGACCAAGTGCGGGATGGTGCTACATCGGACTCAGTATTGCGACCGGGCGCAACCAGAATGGCATTCCCAGGCGTTCTCTTGATTGCACGGTTTCTACCAAAGCGGCACTTCAATTTACAAAAAGTAAGAGTCCAAATCGTCAAGTCATTCCAGACGCGTGACATCGACCGGGAGTTCCACCCTTACCAGGCGCAGCCTCAACCGGGCGTATCTTCTCCTAGCCAGGTGCATCCTTGACCAGAAGTTCCTCTCTTGACCAGGCGTGGCATCCATCGACCGGGCGTTTCTCACGTTGAAACCGAGGCTAGACAGCGCGACGGGAATCCTCGACTGGGTAGCGTTTTTCGTCAACGACCGGTCGGCATTCTCCTTCACATCAAGCAACCGGGAAGCAAGCATGGCTCTGAGCGACGGGCGGCAGCACTCTTGACCGGGAGTGATATCTCTGAGCGACCGGGCAGTTCTCTTGTCCGGGCTTTACAAACTACCGATTACAGTAACCGGCGTGAAGAAGAGAACAACGGTTTCGCAGCAACAAAATCAAAAATAGAGTCAGCCTGGACGTAGGCAAAAGTCTGAGATCCAAGGACCGGGAGATGCTGAGCGCGACCGGGAGACGTTGAGCACGACCGGGAGTTGGTCGTGACCGGTCGCAGAATGGCACAACCGATGGAACAAAAGTTACCGGGAAGCATCTCTCTCTTCTTTTCAAAACCAAGAATCTACGTTAGAGCCAAATTCACCGGCAAACAGAGAAGTAACCAAATAAGTTCATCGGAGTTCATCGACGAGGTTCTACCTATCAAACCAAGGATCGCATTTGGACAACCACAATCGCCTGAAGAAGTATCGTCACCTAAAGAGACAGGCGGACCGGAGACTTTCAATCCAGCAAAGTTCGATCTCTACACCAACGCAGTTCACCTGCGGAAAAACGAATGTCAGGTGACTATAGACTTCTATACGAAAAGGACGAGCAAAGAGGTAATTCAGAGAGGTGCGGGCAACACTTCAGCGTAATTGGTCACAGTAAGAAAAATTCAATTCCCTTCTTCTCAAGATGCAAGGTAACAATTCTGATAACTCTCACCTAATGTAAGATCGGTTTCTTTTTATAAAATGGATTGCAATGTCCTTTGCCCAAAGCGTTATGGTTTACCGTCGGTTAGACCCTAACTTTCCCTAACTCACTAGCTTGGTTAGCGTGCTACTTCAAGGATAGATGACTGTCGTATGGTCACAACCTGTTATATAATTGCTTGGAAACCTCCTGGAACTTTCTGTAAATGCTCACATATGAACTACCTAGTGTAATGAGTCACATCTACGCTTTTTGATCTTAAACTATTTAAATCTGTTGCATAGTTTAGGATAGACAAGGTATCATATGGTGTTGTTACTGATAAGGATACATAAGCAGCTCTCGTCTGATCTTCTGTTAGAATTTCTGCAACTGCCCTTTCTGCTTTTCAAAACTGTGCTACTACTGCTATAATACTAAGACAACACAATTACAGTAGTGCGAGCATGTCAAAGCACTGCTCCTCGTTTAGTATTCTTCCTGAAACTCAGAATGATGAGTGAATCAGGAGTTTTTATCATTTCAGGATTTCCGTCTAGCATGATTTTTATCATTTCAGAATTTTCCCATCTTTGCATGATGAGTGATTCAACCTTTTTAATTATTACCTTTAAGCTCAAAATATAAATTGCTATTAAGCAAGAGGTATAGAAGGGCTCCACACTATATTTGCTTCTAAACCTATACTATTCAGATATATGCTAAGATTTGATTTTATGTTATCTTGCTTCTTCAATAATGCTAAATGACCAAGGTTTTTACATAATTATGCTGCTGTCTGTCACCTCTGCAGTGCCTATATTTGGCATCATGTTTTTGTATGTTTCTACTGTTGCGTAGTATCTCCTGCATCATGTTTTGAAAAAAGACTTTCTTAAGAACAGAATAAGGGTGGAAGTTTCATGCTTCAGTTTTCTGTTTATGAATCAATTAGAACATGATCATGCTCGACCTTGCACAATCATTTAGTACATTTTCTGACTTGGAGGTAAAAGAAGCAAAGTAGTAACCTCCATTACTTTAGGGGAAACTACTGCTATACGTATGAAGCTCTTTAAAAGTTCAAATTTGCAGTCCTCATTCTCATTATTCTGTTTACCTGTCTTATTATATCTTGCTCTTACTTTCTAACCTTTCTGATTATGATACATTAATTCTCCTTACCATGCCACACCCTGAAAATATGGACATTCCCTTTGTGATATTTAACTTCAGATTATTCTAGACAGTTTTCCTTCTGTTACTTCGGTTCTTCTTGATTTGATTCAGTCTCTTACAAGAAACTAATGTGTAAACTCTGCCATGTTATGATCTGGTGGTAGAAATTGTACAATACAGGACAGTTATCTGTTTCCAATAACTACACTATCTTTACGGCATAAACGTCTCTGAGTTTGTATTTGTTAAGTCATGTTTATAAGTAAACTGCGCATACTATTACAGTTATTAAGTGTTCAACACTGAATTGTCGCATTCTGGGCATTCTGGATTTACTAATACTGCTATTCTATTAGCAAACTCTAAATCCTTTTTGGATTAACCTTTTGGTGGCTTTTGATATTTGATAACTAAAATGCAGTTCAGAGTGATTAAAATACCCCATTTTCTGTGTGGTCGCTATCTACAGTTTGGACAAACCTTTATTGATTTACATTTCTCCTAAGCTTTCTGCCCGTGATCACATTGTGTGGTGACATGAGGAGCTACATAATCCTGGCAAGAGGAGGGCATCCCCATGGTGGAGTAAGCTTATAATTACCCTCCCTTTTTGACTTCTCTTCCCTAAAAAACGAGGTACGCTCCTAAAACCCAAATCAGATTTGCAACAGTCAAGGTAAATGTAAAATTGGAGGTATTGAATTATGCGTTTGCAAACTGCTCTTCCCTTTGGTGTTTGGAAATGAGTGTGCGTCTGGTTGCGTCCCTACTGCGATTACAGATGATCAAGCTATTACAAATGATCATGCCAAGGTGTACTATGTAGCTGCATCTTAAAAGGAGGTCTGAAATCTCTACTGTGGGAACCTGATGGGAAATGTGTGTAGACAAATTGGCTTAATCTAGGACAAAATTTATGATTGATCTTCTTCTACATCTGCTTGTTGCTGCTGCTATGCTCGGATTGGCCAGAACCTTGGTTGTTTTCAGATCTTATCTATGCACTATTTCTAAGCTCTTAAATTGTACAGTCATTTGTCCGACTGTATTCATGATTGCGCATTCCGTCTCATTACTCATCTACTTGATTTTTTTATACAAAGCAAATTCATTAATAAATTCTGCGATCAGGTTTAAAGTCTACATAAAAGCGTCTTAAATTTACTTCTCTGTCATATTGCTGCTACGAGTTGCGATTGGTCACAATATTCTATGTTTCCACACCCTATATTTCCCTTCAGAGATAACTTTCATACCTTAAACTTTTGCATAAGACAAAGCCTGTTGCAATGCATAATATTGATCTGAATCTTGACTAACCTTCTGGAGTCAATTCTCCATTATGAACTGTACACGCATTCCGGTTTCTGATTTTACTTCAAATCGTTTTCCCACACTCCCATGACATCTTCCGTGCAAATTTTGGGTCGTTTTTATTGCTTCAATTAAAATTGCTGCCTCAACACTTCAAACGACCATGGTCAAGTGCTATCTTGAGTCTTGTATTCTTGTGCATCTTTCACAAACACATTTATGGTAATACAATGTGAATTTACAGATGGTCATGATTCTGATCTTTGTGTTTTTTAGGCAGTTTAAGACCTCTAGATTATGTACACATTTTATCATTGCTAAGTAATACCATAAGTGGGCTAGTCTACATCCTGATTCATGGCCTGTTCTGGGCTACCAAGCCGCAACCAACCTTCCTATTTTATGCATCATGTTCTAAGCCTCATGTCACTAATGCACTTGCTATAGTAAATGCAACTTAATCCCACCATTATACCTTGTCCGCTTTACTGCTGTTAAAGAATCATTTTATGGGCAAAGCATTTGTTATATGTTAAAAGATCTGTCTTCAACAGTTTTCTACCTTTTAAAATATACAAATTCTCATCTAACTTTCATTATTATTAAAGGTTCGGCATGAGCTTTTCTATTGACCTGCTTGAAAATCAAATTTGCTCCCTTGCTTCTATTATTACTGAATCTCTGATATGTGTATAGGTGGCTGTTTCATATGTCATTTTAGCATATAAGAATGATCTCATACTATCTAACCTTCACTAATGACCTCTGAACCACTTCAAAGTTTTTACCTCATCTTGAGAAACTGCAGAAAATCACCTGATCTATGCTTTAAAATCTGCATCTATTTTCTGCAGTCTTGCCTGATTCCTTAACTAATTTGCTTTTGTCAAAAAGACACGGGGAGTACTTGATTTCTCCCTTAATTTACAGTGAGAACTTCTTAAAGATTCACAGCTAGAAAGTCACCTGGACAAAAGGAGCAGACCAGACCGGCCTGCTCTCATAAATGATTTTCCGAAGAGCAAGTTCAGCTGCAGTGTGCTTCCCAAGTCTGAACGATACAAGGCGAAACTTGGAGAGGTGTTTGTTCACACCCAGGGCAAGGCCAATCCTGAGTCTAAAGGGACCTTGCAATAGTGAAGATAAGAGCCCAATCAGAAAATGCTTGATTTTACGGTTTGAAAACTGCCTTCTGATATTTGAAACATGATTATATTAAATATTCTTGCTTCTGAATTTTGCCATAGAAATTTACAAGGGACCTGAAATCGAGATCAAGCATGCTTGTAAACGTTTTATTCATAAGCAATAATGCTGTACCTTTTTGTGCTAATATTCTCTGTTCCCAACTACGGTCAGTTTTGATCAAGCAATTAGTAACTGTTTTACACTACCAGACGTGCATTTAAACGAACTATGTTAAATTAGCATCTGTTTTCTTGCCAAAGGCTAATGATTCCCTGACTTTAGCTTTTGCCCATCTTAGATTGTGCTTAGTTATGATAGTACTATGAGATTGTAATATGTAAACATTGCTCATTACTCCTAAATTATGTATGGACTGCAGCTGTTAATGCACTATACTTCTGTCAACTCAAATTAAGCTGCTGAAACTGCTTGTTTAAAGGTTATTGATACTGCAGATTAATTTCATAGTTTATATATCACATCATGGTAAAAAGTCTGCTTGAGATGATATGGTTCCTTTGCTGTTTCGGTTCCTGTTGTCAAAAGTGTTTCCTTACTTGGAATTGCCCGGCATGTAGAAAAGTGATGCCATGCTTTGGTATTTGGAAATTACAGCAGCCACTTCACAAAATTTTGATAGTTTTCTAGAGTAACTTCTCCGCTTGTGTGCTGTTACATAAATGCTTCCGTATTTATCTCTGATTAAGTCAACTTTTGCTCTCCAAATTATACTCTTATTTTACTTCTGTTTTGACTAAATGAAAATACCACTTATGGCATGGTCCATGGTTAACAGCCTGTATTTTTGCCTTTCATTTTTTGCATTAGCTCAGGTTAGACCATAGTAATATGCATCCCCTACTTAGTTGTATTATGCATCCTCCTTTGTTGATATCTTCCTGCTGTGCTTATTACAAATTTTGTCCAACCTATATGTTTTGGTTGATTACTCAAACTTTCCATACAGATCATCAAATTGTTCATAGCATTTCAAGAGCTATTTTTAGAAACCATATAGTATCAGTTTTTGCGATTCCTTTCTAAGGGTAGGCGGTTAATACTCTGTCGTAGGTCCAATTGCATATAAGGTTGTTGAAGAACCAATTCATTATCTCGACAAGATTGTTGACCTTGGTCATTACTTTGTATATTTCCGTTTTGACCTTTGATAATACTGTGATTATCACTCATGACCGAAAATATGAAACATCACCATCTCTTCAATTCCCTACCAGCTGTTTAAATACATAGAATAATAAATACATATTCTGTTTACTTGCACTGTTTCATTACTCACTATATAACTACTTCACAGATATTTTGTTTCTGTTTCATTTATATACATGATCTACTTCTTCCTTACTACTAGTTTATTCTCTTTCGAGACTGCTTAAAAATGCATTAGTGATCAGTTTGCAATATCTCGTGAGTCCTTTGAAATTCGGTTCTACAACTCCGGCTTTCATTTTTTCCGCTTTTACTAGTTTCCTTTACCATGCTGTGCCTTGACCTTTGGTCAAGCAACTTGGTTTCTAACAATTTGGTTTAAAAAGAATCTACCATCTCAGAAAGTCCAAAGCGAGGAACTACAACCTGAGGCTATGGATGGTTTTGGAATGCTTGCTCTATACAAATCAGAGACCAAGAGAAATGCAAGATATCAAAGAAGGTTGTGAGGACATTTCAAAGAGCTGCAGGATAACAAAGGCGGTACCGCAAAGGTGAGAACAGAGGCACCACAAGAGAGGTGCCCGAAATGCAAGCTTGATTTCAATAACAAATCCTTTCTACTCAAGGATTCAAGGTACGGTTCTAAAACTAAATCAAGCTCATGACGATCATGAAAAGTAAAGAATCAGTAGAGGATGAGCTGGAGGTTCGTAAGTTGCCTTTTCGTCTGAATTAATGGTATAGTTATGCTGGCTTAAATTGCTTGTCGATATTTTACCCTTGCTTTATGCTCTGATTCTACCAATAATTTACGCTGTTACTGATGAAGATAAACAAGAACAATCTGAAACAGATTTTAACTCAGTTTTCCTCTCTTGCTGTATGTTTTAGCAGCTGAAGCGCATGAACTGTTAAAACTGTTGCAATTCCTTCCTTTGCCAAAAGATTCATTAGAATAGAAAACATTGATGTCATACTTTCTATGCTCTGTAATCGCTTCAAAATACCAGTCGTCATACCATGCTATGTTTGACAGTTTTGAACAGCGACAAAATTGTGAGACGGTCTGCGTTCTTTAACATTATTCCATGCTGAATTCTATACACAATATAAGCAGATTCACCTGTATTCACCAAATTCTTTGAACAAATTGTTTATATTCATCCTGCTTCTATCTGCCGCCAAACTTCAATTATAAAACATCATATGCTAGTTAAAATCTTAAGGTAATGCCTGATGATGAGCAGTTCTTTCTTGCTTTTAATAAATCCAACATGTTTCTGTATTAACAGTAAGGGAATGGTGTCATACCAAGACCGTTAATTGCTTCCGACGTCATTCATAACCAGCAAGCATGTTACTGCTTTTTCTAGCTAGAATATGATTATAGTATGCTCATAATCGCAAGTTTATTTGATATCCTCATTTATTGCTACCCGCTTGAAAGTACTAATGAACTTTTGAGGAAACCACAGGTGTACTTTTATCGGGGGACTGATCACCCCCTGAGGTATTAAGGAAAGTATGAAAAAGAAGGCCATAGAGCTACCTTGGGTTGAGACTTATGCCCGGCAAAGTCGCCAAGAAATCTACAGACAACTGTGTCAGCAAAAATTCAAAGGTATTATCAGAATCCATGGCGCTTTCATAGGCCTTATGATAAAAGAAACACCTGGGCTATGTCCCGTAGAAAGAAACACCTGGGCTATGTCCCGCAGGATGCAATGCCCTGAAAAACACTTGGCTTGGGTTGTCGCACCCGGTCAAGAGTGAAAACAAAAGAAACCCATCTCTGGCTCCATCAGGAGCTCTGGTCGCCTGTAATGGGTGAATTATTAGGTGTGGGACGCCACACCGTACCTCGATCCAATACCTTCTAAAAGAAACACTTTAGAAGGGTATGATCATAAGTACCATCCTTTGGCTACCACAAGCAAAGTTGGGAAATATATATTAAAAGGAAGTACCATTCTTTGGCTAACAAGAGCAAAGATGGGAAAATATATTATCTCTCTTCTCCCTTTCAGGAAATTATCATTCTCTGGCTAGTATGAGAGGATTGGATCGTTATATTATCTTACTCTTCAAAAGGGAATGGTTGGTCTTCTGCATGGAGATCTTATCATGGACTCTGGACTTCTGGATTCTTCATATGTATATATTATCTTAAAAAGGGAATGGTTGTCTTGATCTTATCATGATCTTATATTCTGGATTTCTGATATCTATCATCATTATATATCGAACAAGGGATTCATCCATCAAGAATTGGGGATTCATCATCAAGATATATTATCTCGAAGATTTATGCCCCAGAATTTCTGATTTGTCTGACTCAGCAGAAAAGGCACTTGTGGGACTTTTGATTGTACCAATTTGTAATTCCTTCGTAAAAACTAAAGAAAAAGAACTTGTGGGACTAGGAGATAGGAGAAGAGAAAGGTAGAAGGCATGCAATTTTTTATCTTCTTTTTGTAAGTTCCACTTTTTTAAGTACCAAAAAGTAGAACTTGTGGGACTGATGAAGAGGGCAAAATATGACGAGACAGAAGAATCAAGGTGGCCCAGACCCCAGACCCCGGCTCGGACCCCAGGCTCCTTCAAGACCTTGTTCAGGCTCCAGTTTGGGTGCCAGGCATCAGATCCGGGCCCTGCCCAACCCTTGCTTTGGAAGCTGGATCTCACAACCGGGCGCTGCATCCCGCACCTCACGCTTTGTGACCGGGCATTCAGTGACCGGGCGCTGATGAGGGGAAAACATGGTCAGGTACCAAAAGGTGTGAAGAGGCCGAGGCAGCACCGAAAGTCCACACCAAGAAGAGGGAATAAAGAAAGAGCATGTAGTGACCGGTCAGTCACGACTGGACGCCTGCGACCGGTCACCGAAACTACGAAGTGAGCCCAGATAGTGACCGGTCGTAGACGACCGGTCAAGTAACTAAGAAAATAAAGTAGATAACGACCGGGCGCCTGTGCCCAGTCAAATGGCTAGGGACGGAAGATGTAGAAATCAGGATGAGATATTTCTAGTGACAACCTGGTAAGATGTGACAGGTTGGCAAGCTAGGAACCCTAGAAAAAGTCTATAAATAGAGATAAAGGAGCTCATTTGAGGGGGCACAACATTAGAAGAGAGAGAAAACTCTAGAATAGCTCTCTTGCATTGTAACCATAAGGAAAGGAATAAAGAAATTGTCTAGAAGTGGATGTAGGCCGAATTATTGGCTGAACCACTATAATCCTCGGTGTTCTATTCGTTTGTGAGATGTGAGTGACAAGTTATACGTTTTCAGGGACCACACCATAGAATAGTATAAATATTCCTCATTTAATTGTCTAGAAGAGAGAAGTCTGGTGTGCGTTCTTAATTTGGTTAGGGCGGTTTTGATCTTTTTTTTTTTTAAAAAATGATGGAGAAGGATACTAGGATAATGTTAGTATGTATTGTACTCCGCCCGCCCGGCCACGTACGCTAGAATTGTCCACTAAACTAAGGGGTTGTTCACTTTGGGCAAGGAAACGGAAACGGTATCATTCCGTTTGATATTGTTTGTTTAGACTTTTTGGTAATTTTGTTTCCCCAAATTTCTTTTTTAACCCTAAAACCCCTCTGTCCTATCCCCCACATATTCTCGTGGAAAGTTTTTCCGTTTCCTACAGTTTTCTCTCTTTCCTCTATGTAAATAATTTTTTCCCTAAAAAAGCGTGAGCTACTATTGCAAATAATTATTTTTTCTCACTTTCCTCTCTTTCTTGCAAATAATTATTTTTGCTCACACAAATCAGAGTCACCATTTCTATTTCTCATTAAGAATCTTTTTTTTGCAACAAAAATATTTTGTAAATCTAATAATAATAATAATTTATTTTACTATTTAAATTAATATTAGATTTCCAACTTAACATATTATTTTTAATATTAAAATGAATATTACCTAATTTGAAAATGGTAAAAAAAGAACATATAGTTATCTTTAACATTTTAAAAACAATTTAAAAAATAAAAATCAATTAATAATATGGGGTATTATAGAAAAATGGAATAACTTACATTTTGAAAATGATTAGATACCTGGAATGATTACATTTTGGAATGAAGAAAATATTACTATTGAATAAAATAAGAATAATTTTCATAAAAAAATAGGATGATTTCCCATGTCCAAAACAAAACAATAACAAAGGGAATCATGGGGAGTTATATTCCGTTTCTGAGTCGGAACCAAACAGACTTCTTGATTGGGGGGAATTCCTTTCCTTTCCTCTCCATTCCCTTCCTGATCACAATCTAGTAGTTTAGAGCATCCATAGCAGTATAAGTTTAAGAACTTCTTATATAATAGTATATTTTATTCCTTCCCCACACAGTCTCTCTCCTCTAGTGTTTTTGTGTCGGTAAGGAGGGGTTCTTAGCTAATAACCCCTCACCATACCTCTCTCCTCCATATATTGTTTTATCTTTTCTTTTATTTCTATGTATCTGTAAGACACCTTAGGGAATCCACAATGGTTTTGAGTTTCTTAGCACATTCCTAGGTGTCATGTCATCTAAAAATTATATTTTATTATTTAAGACAATCTATTCACAACAATAACAAAGTTTCTTAATCTTCTCCCTCTTAATGAACAACCAATAAACTATTACTATTTAGATGTGAAAGAAAATATAAAAGAGAGAGATACACATAGGTGGAGTCTATTGTATCGTAATAGTGGGATTCTTATTTAAGAAACTTGTAGAGAGAAAATGGATAGAAGCCACACCATTGTAGAACTATTTTAATTTCTTCACCTATGTAACCATGTCAAAAACTTCTATTGTGGATGCCCTTAAGCCTTACATAATTACATTACATGCAGACTGTTACTGATCAACTTGAGTGTAAAAAGCAAAAGCACTTGATATTCTTATGCTCACGGAAAGAACCACCATCAAACTTCCTGTAGGGTCATCACTCGATTCTTTTATTTTAGATAAGACATGAAAAGATAGAAATGAAAAAAGAATCAATTTTAATATATAGCATGCTGTGTAGATAGGCTGATAATGATAATAAACATTACTATGTGTCTCTATTTTTTTGGAATATATAAATATATAACCGTACAATCATCTATTTGAAAAAAAAAAAAACTACTTGGGAGCGTTGCACGTGGAGATTAAGCATTCTACACAATTCAACTCCTCTTGGTTAGTTTTTTATGTAAACAAATTTGCGTTTTATCATAGTAGGCCCTCTACAAAGTGGAGAACATTTTAGTTATTGGACCCTTTTTATTGCTTTTGCCATTTTATGGCTTTATGTTGTGTGAGTTGTAGAACGCAGAGCCTCAAATTGGGGTACAACAAAACAGAATCTGAGGGACGCAACACCTTCTTAAACAGGCTAGCGATCATACGGGATGTCCACTCCATACTCAGTGCAGGCATATGCCAGCTGGAAAAGAAAATAACATGTCAGCACCTTTTAAGCATTGTAAATATTAGATTGAGGAAGCGCGGAACAAACCAAGGTTGATTTCCTCAAATAAAAAAACAAACCACATTTGATTGTCATAAATGATTGTAACTTTTAAACTATAAGTCCAAAATAAAAAATATTTGTACCATTGTTTATCTAAATTCAAGCTCTTTAAAACAAGACCAATAATGAATATGTTTTGATAAGTTTAAAAATTTATGTTAGTTACATGTGCATATCAACATATATCAACGACACTTATGATTCACCACATACAGTTTAAAATACACCATATAACATAATAATACACCACAAAACAATAATGATTCAGTATTTGTTTCAAAGTTTGTTATCTAATCCACCACTTATTAGTTAATGAATCATAATACCAATTTCAATGAATCATAATATCAAATTTAATGAATCATACCATAATTTTAGTGTATCATCAGTAACATATAAAAATAAAAATTTTAAACAAGAATACAACACAAAACAATATTTGGTATGTAAGAAAAATACATGAATCACCATATAAGGTTCAAAATACATTACAATACAATAATAATACACTAAAAACAATAATGATTTTTTATCGGTTCCGGAGTTTGATATTTAATTCATCACTTATTAGTTAATGAATCATAATATCAATATTAATGAATCATATCTTCATTTTAGTGTATCATCGCAAATATATATAAAAAAATACACAATAATACAACACAAAACAATATTTGGTATGTATGAAAAAATACATGATTCATCATATAAGGTTTAACAACATACAACAATAATAATACACTACAAAACGATAATGATTTTTTATCGGTTCCGAAATTTGTAATCTAATTCACCACTTATTAGTTAATGAATGATAATATCAATTTTAATGAATCATAATATTAAAATTAATGAATCATATTATCATTTTAGTGTATCATCATACACATATAAAAATAGTTTTTTTTTCAAGTTATCAAAACATATACATAACTGGTCTTGTTTTGAAGAGCTTGAATTTAGATGAACAGTGGTATAATTTTTTTTCATTTTAGACTTATATATTAAAAGTTACAAGCATTTAAAGTTAATATAGTAAAAAGATAGTCCAGTCAGCAAAACAGTCCAGTCAACTGCTGACTGGAACTGCCAAATCAGTGTCTCGCTCCACCTTACACACGGACCCGCTGCACACTCGAATTTGCGCTTTTGATAGTTCTTCTTTTTCAAACGGGATCAAATCATGATTAAGATGATGATGATGATGAGAAGGAAGAAGGGCTTAGCTAGTAACTACTCATATACCGAATTATAAAACCCATACCCTGGCCGTTCCGTGTATGTCGTCCACTTTAATCATGATCAGCCTTATCTTTAGGTATGCACCTTAGAATCATGTTTATTTCTGCATTGTTTCATGTGTGTGTGGCGGGGTTCTATATGAAACATTAAATTTCCAGTTTATGGAAGCCTCTTATGTAACACCCCTACTAATTCGGTTCCTAATAATCCTATAAATGTCGCGCACAATAATATCTCGCAGCGGTAAATAATAGATTGTCGACCTAATGGTGTCACTGTTATCACTTGCCCATACGGGTGATAACGAATACCTGATAATCAACTTGCGAAACGTATTCCCGCAGTGACCACAATGAGATAGATAACAGTACTTAAACAATTTAAAACGAATCTAACATCAACCAATTATTACAGACCGTGAGCATCTAATCCAAAAACACCTCGGTTAAACAACCCGAGTCCAAAACTACCTTAGTATCACACCGTACCTAGTCTATCCAACAGTAAACACAATAGTCGCGCCCCGCGTCGACCCATCAGCTAGTCTCCTGCAATAAAAATGGTTTGGGTATGGAATCAGCCCCTGCTGAGTATGTTATCACATGCCCCATCATGCTCCCTCAAACCCCTCAATTAATTGGTCGAGAGCATGGGATTCATTACATGCAATACCGTTTTAATATTTAAACTGTAATACAATTAACAGTAACAACCATACAATAACACAACCATCAACACTTAATATACCACAAGTATAGCCAGTGAACAACAAGCGAAACAACGAGAATAATAAACAAGTATTAATTCTCATCCATGGTGTAGAAGCAATATCGTTCGCCACTGTACAAGTCTCAATTGTATTAATTGTTCAGTTATAACTAGTGACAATGTCTCGTTAAAACGACATGTCTCTAATACCCATGTATTATGGCGGGTCACCCACGGCAGTAGCCACTCCAGCGGTAGAGTCTCCGACCAACGAGCCATTCTAGCTCACGGGAAATTTTCTTGATACTTGCGGACCCGTGCGCGGACATCCTGGTATCGTTTTTGTGATCACAGCGCGCACCAAGAGCCACATCCTCTTGGCTTTATTATCTTTCCATTAATTAATTATACCATCGCATCGCATTACCATTTTTTTTCTAACACAGCAGACTAAATCATTAGTCCAATCCGGAGTCGGTAAACTCGGGATCCAGTGTTAGATACGAGAGCGGCGTATAGAAAGGCCAATGCTCCGTATAAAAGTCTCGGATAATATGTATATCTTATTATCCTAGTGCTACAACGTTTTTCTGACGATCCTTATATTTCATATAAGATAGCACCATAGCCGCTAGTTCGTTTTATATATAGGTTCATATATACGAACCAATACTGTTAACTCAACAACAGTAAATAATAAGCAGCTATAAATATACAATTCATGCATATTAATTAACACATTCAGACAAACAATCTTATCACAGATCACACAAAGTCTGAACTGAGGAAGCCCTTAGAGACAATCAGAGACACATAACAATATACCGTTCACCCTGATTGTATTACGGTGGAGTATGAATCAGCAAGATCCTATGCTCCGGGTGTCGTCTCTAACAGTCTAAACAATACATAATGCTACTGATTAGCATCCTGTAAAAACAATACAACTCCACGGTACCCCGTACCGTCACTAATAACTCCCGGTTAATCCCCCGTTATTAACTGACAATGTTTGTCGGGTTTTCGGCTTAACTCGAGATTGGAAACATGTTATATTACATGCGTAGTCTTGTCTCGTATATTAATATACTTATTGTTGAACTTTGTTATCGCATGTAACTTAATATACTCTTATAACATATAGTTTTTTCTACGTTGCATGTATGATTCTTTGTCATGCACTATACTCTCACCCTAGTATTATTTTTCTAAGGTTTGTCTCTTTTTTTTAACGTGGTATAATTCATATGTAACAGTACTTTGAATTATTAAATCCTTATTATCCCATGTATACTCTTAACATTAGAATTTCCATATCTAATGTTTTAATTCTTTTCTCCTCTTCTATTATCATTTTAATTATGATAATTTATATTATCACATTTTCTACACCATTACATATATTTATTTATATATGTGTATTATGGAACTATTTATTATATGGTAAGTCTTATAATCTATATTCATTCCTTTTTAATGAATACCTCTTATATTATAAATGTTATAACTCTTATAACATTAAAAACCATATTATAAATTCCATTTAAAAATGTTAATATTTCCGAACAGCACCTATGTTCTTAAATATTTACAAAATCCACCACTTAATTAATATAATGTTACATTATAGTTATATAACATATCTTATGACATTTAAGTCATTAAAACAATTATAACCTATAGTTTTATGTTTTGTTTTAAAATACCAAACAGCCCCTTAAATTCTCGGCTTTTACTATACACCACTAAATTCTATAAATCATAAATCTTCCCAATTTATAATACATAGTTTTCTAATTTCTTTAAAACTATATATTATACATATATCTTTATAAATCTTATATGTAATTCCAAAAATTACCAAACTATACCAAAAGGTTATAAATATTATTCCTAACCTTATATTTCCTCTAAATCTCGGTTTCTACACATATGTTACCCATTTGTAACAATGTTATGAAATACCATATATTATACTTATATAATTCATATAAACTCCAAATTTAACCAAATAAACTTCTAAAAATTCCTAATAACTTAAGGACTATTCTAAATTCCATTTAGTACCCCTAAGTCTCGGAAATTACATTATAGCCCCATTTTATAAATCTTTTACAATTTAATACTATCTTAATATAAGGTAGTATTTTAATTTTCTAAATTCTCCAAACTTGGTCAAAGTCTCCTATATAGTCAACTTTGACTCCTAATACCAAATGGAGACCAAATTTTCGGTAATTACCAATAACCCCTATACTTTTCTATTTTTACAATTTTGACACAAAACTTTATAAAAGGTTATAATTTTTATTAAATTCATTTAAAAACCCTAAATTCCTCTAAATTAAGCCCACGGCTTTATATTTTCCAGTAATTATGATTGGCCCCAAACTTAATTATATAAGCATAAATTTAACTAAATAAGCTTATAAACTTAAATTAAAATGGCCTAATGACATGGCCTTATTACAACCTTGAACTTGCAAAATAAATTACACTTTAAATGTCTCAAAATATAGTATAAACTCACGGCCTCACCTTGGTTTATTTATTTTTCCACATAATGTCATAATTTGACCATTATGTTAATTAAATCACTTAAATGACTAGCTTAATTTATCTTAGTCATTTTTTTCCATTTTTAGGTCAATATAACCCATATGTTAAACTCCACTCTCGGCACAATTTATATATGTGCTTAAAATCATAAAAATCATAAGTTTAAGGTGTTTATACCTTGATTATTCCTTGTATGAGCTCGGCCACTTGAAGGAAATTCACCACACTATTTAGACATGTTTAATACACCAAAATAAGATATGGTTATACTCCAAGCTTGAGCTTAACCATAAGGAACAATTAATGTAAGATTTAAGGCAAAAATCACCTTAAAATGCAAGGGAACTTCAAGATGGTTTCGGCCTGTACCAAGCACACCTAATGGTGTTAAATCCACCATATCAACATAGGAAATAGCTAGACAACAACAAGCTGCTATGGTAATTGATTTTACCTTGGCAAAATGCCTTAAAAGAGGGTATTTCTTTGGATCTCGGCCACCCTTCTCCAAATGGCTAACCAACTGAATGAACATGTAAATATGAAGATTATGAGTGTATAAACATAAAAATCCAAATAAGAAAATCGCTTGCAGTGTAGAGAGGCTTAAGGTATGTTTTTACCTTAAAATGCAAATTTGAGCAACCTTGGCCCCTAGACTTGCCTCAACCGAGTTTGGATGTTGTTCTAACCTTAGAACACTGAGAATGAGCCATAGGAACTGATGAGCCACGAAATCTAAGTGTAGGTAGTGAAGAGATGAAGAAAAAGAGCTAAAAATGACCTTAAAACCTTACCTTAAGAGCTTAGGAGTTAGATCTGCCTTCCATGCTCAAGAACAAGGCTTGAGAGGATCTAGGAAGGGGGGAGCTCGGTTGGAAGCTGGAATCGGACAGGGACAAGGGAGTGATTGGAAAGAGTTGAAATAATTGAAAAAGGTAAGTTTACTATTGCAAATTTGGTAGTAGGTAGCTAATTGTCAATAATGATTGTGAGCTGTCTCCTCTCCTCCTTGCCTGCCGACTGCCATGGTCAAATGGGTCATTAATTGACCATTGACCATACTTGGTCAATATTGACTCAAACGGCCCCACTTTAGGGTTTTATTAATATTTTAATATTAAATTGTAAAAATTCATAAATTTCTGGAATTAAATTCCTAATATGATATAATATGATAAAATATCATATTTAAAGGTAATTATAACCTTTACCCATTAAAACCCAATTTAGAAGGCAATCTCACAAAAACGTGCTTTAAGGTGTTTTAGTGCACATTTTGTGTTGCAAGGTGCTTCTGAGCTTAGTTTTCTTTGATAATAGTTTTGTTGTGTTCCTTACTTCATTATAATACTTAGGAATCCACTTTGGATCCTATTTGAGGTCATACAATCTTTATGGTCTTAAAGCACATTTTTGGCTTTACCGATCTTAAGGCGTGTTTTGCCTTGTTGAGATCTTTTAGATTGTTCCCCAATAATTTTAGATGTTTATTAACCATCTTAGATCATTAATAGATCATTTAATTAAGTTTTAAAGGTTAGGGGTATTTCAGTCTACCCCCCTTAAAAGGCTTCGTCCCGAAGTCCTTAATCATCTACAGTTCACCTAAGGAATCAAGTTCCACTAAGTAACCAACAGTCCATTGCTAGGGAGTAACTCCCACTAGGTTCAGACCTAGTCTATACATACAGCATATATCAAATAACCAACTCATGGTATAAACTCATTCACATCACAGCACTAAACAAGGTGCACATCCAACTCATCAACCAAAAGTACTCAGCGGTACTATATATATATTCAACCAGGTGCACTAAGGCACATACATAAGAATGTATCAACATACAATCATCCAAACAAACATGTATGACGCAGCATACTACTAAAACACACCACAAAACAACAAGACCTAATGCACAACATGTGCGCAAGCCAAGTGGTGTCTACCCCCCTTAAAAAGGGTTTGACCACGAACCCGTACAAGTATCACAGCTACTACTCGAAGAGTGCTGGGTACTTCGCTCTCATGGAGTCCTCTAACTCCCATGTAGCCTCCTCCACCTCATGGTTCGACCAGAGAACCTTGACCATGCTAACGGTCTTGTTCCTAGTCTGCCTCGTCTTCGTATCGAGAATGCGGAGTGGTACTTCCTCATATCGTAGAGCGGGGTCCAACTCTAAAGTCTCTGGCTGCAAAACGTGCGATGGATGGGGCACATACCTCTTCAACTGTGAAACGTGAAAGACGTCGTGCACCCTCCCGAGCTCTGCTGGTAAATCCAGTCTGTAGGCTAACGGGCCCACTCGCTCCCTAATCGCATAAGGTCCAACATACTTTGGGCTCAACTTGCCCTTCTGCCAAACCGGAATATCCCCTTCATGGGTGACACTCTAAGGAATACCATATCGTCGGTAGTGAACTCAATGTCCCTCCTCTTGGTGTCTGCATATGATTTCTGCCGGTCCTGAGCTGCCCTCATGTTCTTGCGAATCTGTAGGACATCCTCCTTAATCTGCTCTAGGTACTCTGGTCCTAGAAGCGTAGTCTCGCTGGCCTCATCCCAGCATAAAGGAGTCCTACACGGTCTACCATAAAGTGCCTGAAATGGTGGCATCTGTATCGAGGAGTGGTAGCTGTTGTTGTAGGCGAACTCTATCAAGTGTAGACGCTCTAACCAGCTCCCCTGAAAATCTAAGGCACATGCTCTCAGCATGTCCTCCAGTGTCTGGATGGTCCTCTCACTCTGACCGTCGGTCTGTGGATGGAACGCCGTACTAAGCTTCAACTTCGTACCCAAGCTTCCTGAACCTGTCCCCAGAATCTGGACAAAAATGAGGGTCCCTATCAGAAACAACTAGTCTTTGGCACCCATGGTGCCGGATCACCTCCTTCTGGAACAAGTCCGCTAACTTCGGGACCTTCCAGGTATCCTTCATAGCAACAAACTTTGCCACCTTCGTCAGACGGTCCACAATGACCCAAATCGTGTTCAGTCCTCCCTTAGTCGGTGGGAGACCGACAACGAAATCCATCGAGATGTCCTCGAACTTCCACAAGGAATAGGCATAGACTGCACTAAACCTCCGGGTCTCCTATGCTCAAACTTAACCTTCTGACAGGTCAAGCATCTAGCCACGTACTCAGCTACATCCTTCTTCATCCCGCTCCACCAGAAATGAACCTTCAAATCCTTATACATCTTCGAAGAACCAGGGTGGACGGATAAGGACGAGCAATGAGCCTCCTGGAGTATCTTCTCCTTCAGATCAGGAGAAGACTCCGGAATACATAAACGGCCATTCAGTCGTATCATGCCATCATTACACAGTTCGAAATCATACTTCTGTCTCTCAAAACAACCCTCTGACATCTTCTGTCTGATGCTCTCCAAATACTGATCACTCTCCTGAGCAGCTCGTATCTCATCAATCATACTGCTGCTCGCTACTAGTGTAAACAATGAATGAGCTCTGCGGCTCAGGGCGTCGGCAACTACATTTGCTTTGCCCTCTTTGTACCTCAGGTCTATGTCGTAGTCCTTCAAGAACTCGACCCATCTTCTCTGTCGCATGTTCAGCTCCTTCTGAGAGAAGAGATGTTGTAGACTCTTGTGATCAGAGTAGATAGTGACTGTCACACCATACAAATAATGTCGCCAGATCTTCAAAGCGAAGACTACTGCGCCTAACTCAAGGTCGTGTGTGGGGTAATTCACCTCATGCTTCTTCAGCTGTCGGGATGCGTAGGCAACTACCTTCCCGTGCTGCATAAGCACACAGCCTAGACCGGTTCCAGAGGCATCACAATATACCTCGAACCCATCGGTGCCCTCAGGGATAGTAAGAACGGGCGCCGATGTCAGGAGATCCTTCAGCGTCTGAAAGGACTGCTCACACTCTGCAGACCATAAGAACTGGGATTCCTTCTTCATTAGACTCGTCATTGGTTTAGCCTCCTTGGAGAAGTCCTTCACGAACCTTCGATAATAACCGGCCAAACCCAGAAAGCTACGGACGTCTGTGACTGTCTTCGGCCTTGGCCAACTCTTCACTGCCTCAATCTTAGCAGGATCTACAGATATGCCGCTAGCTGATATAATGTGTCCTAGAAATGACACGCTGTCCAACCAGAACTCACACTTAGAGAGTTTGGCATACAGCTGGTTCTTTCTCATAATATTCAACACCTGTCTCAAATGTAACTCATGATCTTCCTTGGTCTTTGAATAGATCAGAATATCGTCGATGAAGACTACAACTGAACTATCAAGATGCTCTCTAAAAAGACGGTTCATCAAATCCATGAATATGGCTGGCGCATTCGTCAATCCGAATGGCATAACGGTGAACTCGTAGTGTCCATACCGTGTCCTGAAAGCTGTCTTCTCAATATCACCCTCTGCAATCCTAATCTGATGGTAGCCAGATCTGAGATCTATCTTCGAGAACACACTGGCCCCTCTCAGCTGATCAAATAAATCATCTATCCGTGGTAATGGGTACTTGTTCTTGACTGTAACCGCATTAAGCTCGCGGTAGTCGATGCAGAGTCGCATACTGCCGTCCTTTTTCTTGACGAACAGCACTGGAGCACCCCAAGGAGAAACACTAGGTCGAATGAATCCCTTGTCGAGGAGGTCCTCCAGCTGTAGCTTCAGCTCCCTCATCTCAGCCGGTGCCATACGGTAGGGTGCCTTAGCAATAGGGCCCGTACCTGGCAACAAGTCGACGGCGAACTCAACCTCGCGCACAGGCGGCATGCCTGGCAGCTCATCAGGAAATAAGTCGGGAAAATCTACCACGACTGGAATGTCTACGTCCGTCACGTCGCTCTGTCTCGTGTCCTGTACATAACAGAGGAAGGCTTGTCGGCCCTTCCTAACATCCTTCATCAGGGACAATGCTGACACGATCTTGACAGTCGGCTCTCTCCTCACACTGCGGTATGACACTGTCCTGCCGCTCGGCCCTTCAGTAGTAGTCGATGCTCTGCACAATGAAGGCGGCCCCTATGCTTCTGTAGCCAATCCATGCCCACTATAATGTCAAAACCCAAGTTTCTGAACTCGATCAGATCGATGGGAAAGTCTCAGTCATAATGCTGATCTCTAACCCTGTATACTGTCTGGTGCAACCTACTTTCTCCTTCGAAGGAAGGGTGACTGAAAAGTCTGAAAGCTGTTCGGGGGTGGCCCCCAGCTTCTTAGCAAATGCCGAGGAAATAAAAGAATGCGAAGCCCCTGAGTCGAACAATACGGAAGCACTAACACCATCAACAGGAAAGTACCTGAGATCACCTCTCGTATTAGCATCGAGTCCCAATAAATCACTAATTTACTGTTGTTTGTAATTGTCATACCTGTGATGACATTACCGGACTCCTTGGCTTGCGCCATATCTAAGATGCAGATGGTACCCTCCTTTCCATTTTCGTAGCCTGAAGTTATGAATTAACGGTATCAACAAACTGAACACATATACTTGAAGGTACAAAACTCTTATTTCATTCATCCAACTGTATTATACAAGGTTACACACTTAGCTACTGCTATTACATCAGTACTGTCTGAAAGTCAAATTTAAACGGCCAGGTCGGATGTGGGTATCATTCACTAGGGCTGGTGGTGCGGTATTGAGCTTAATGCTCTTAATACCATGATATACAAGCCTCGACTCTCCACCAAATACCAACACATCCCCAGACTTGAGGATGATCTTGCTTGCTAGATCCATCCTCTTCTGGTCTCCATAATGAACTCAGCATCATCGCCGATGGAGAATGACACAACCGGTATTCCTCTGGTGATGGACTCGGTCGTCTCATCACGGTCCTGGTGCATCCCAAGCTTTCCTCCCTGCTCATAGTAGTTGATGATGCAAACGTCAGGTGTCATGTCGGGTAATGGATAAGTCTCACAGTCTTGAGCAATATCCATTGCGTTTCTCACCAAGGTAAGGAAACTCTCAGGTATCCTAGGTATAGATACGCCACCTACCATCCTCACCTCTCGATAAACCCTAGCTTGTGGATCCCAATCTTTCCCTAAGCACATCATGTGCAGTTTCATTCTAGAACCACTATTAAATACAGGGGTATAAAATCCTCCTATGCCCTTACCCAAAGCTCTACACTCATTCACTATGGCGATTTGCTCATCTAGGGTTAGGAACTCTCTGAGAAGTATCATGCCCGGTCTGACCACATGACACAACTCACTAGGGTACTCCCGTCTTTCTTCCACGGGTCTAGGTGATCTCTGTCTTGTAAGTGTGGGATAGCAGATATCGAAGTCTCCTAAGAGGTAAAGGTTTCCTAGGTATTGTTTATCTAAAGCGGTAATTAAAACACACATTCATGCTAAGGTAAAGCGTTTAACACTTAGTCATGCTCTCATACAATGGTTAAGGTTTCAAATGCTAACCTTCACCGCGCTGGGTACTAGTGCCAGCGCCTGAAGCTCCCGCTGCATTCAGCATACGGTTGCCCGGCGGGTTCCTCTGGTTCTGGTTCTGCTGCTGTGGCTGCTGATGCTGCTGCCTCCTCTGGGCTTGGGGCGCCGGCCCCCTCTGGCCACCTCGAGCTCCACCTCCTCCAGTAGGTGCGCTCTGAGTCCCCTTCTGCGGGCGGTACGCTCGGCTCTCTGGATTAGCAAAGCACTCGAACGACCTGTGGCCCTTCTTTCCACAATGGTGGCAGTCCACCGCTTGCCCGGTGCAGTCGACACCCGGGTGGTCTTTACCACAGCGCTTGCAGTGAAAGTGGCGCTGGGGTGCAGAACCTATTATCATATCACACTCAGATTAATACAAGGATGGTAATGGATAGTGTAATACAACTCATTCACAAGGTTAGATCGCTTACCCTTAGGGGGTGCAGATCTAAGAGGCGGCACATCGTAGGTAGGCCCGGTCAGCATCGGGACCTTGTCCTTGCCCTTTTGGCTGGCCTGCTCCTTCTTCTTCTCCCTCCAGGAGAACTTTTTCTTCCTGTGATCGTCAAAGTGTCAGGAATAGCAGGTATAAAAGCAGGCAGTAAGTAAGTAATTTAAATGGATTAAATAACTTAAGGTGGTTCTTACTTCCAGCCCTTACTGCCTCCGCTTCCAGCCTCAGTCTCCGCCTCTTTCTCTGGGGCCTTACGCTTCTGCCCCCTGGCCGTCCTTCCGGCTGTTCACCATCATCTCAGTCCGAGAAGCAGCGTCATAACACTCCTGTAATGCATCAATGAGTTCCCCGAACTTGTAATAAATCAAACTGAGTTACAAGGTATAACTGTCAATTAATTTTACCTGGACCGTAGGGTACAAGGTAGCACCCATGGCGGCCTTGATAGCATATCTCAACCCGCCTCTAAATTTCTCCACTTTCACGCATCAGAATAAACAACTCCTGGGACAAAGTCCAAGAGCCCAATAAACAAGGAGTAGTACTGATCTACTGTCATACTACCCTGCCTCAGGGCCTCAAACTCCTCCCTCTTCCTCTGCTTCAAATGAGCAGGATAGTACTTCTCTCTCAACAATTCCACAAACCAGTCCATCCAAAACCCTCTATAGCAGATAATGTGCCTTCACGGACCTCCACCACGTGCTGGCA
Organism: Limonium bicolor; assembly: GCA_023374045.1. Classification (NCBI taxonomy): domain Eukaryota; kingdom Viridiplantae; phylum Streptophyta; class Magnoliopsida; order Caryophyllales; family Plumbaginaceae; genus Limonium; species Limonium bicolor. Next base: position 146,782,203 of record CM041780.1, read on the forward strand.
GCGTCCTTCAGGTGAAAGGCTGCTATATCGACCGGTGCTCAGCAGGCACATGTATGGCATCGAAGGCCTTCTCGTGCTCAACAATGTATCTCCAGGACAGTGGGTCAGCAACTCCATCATAGGTAGGTACTCGCGTGTCAGCAACGCTCTTTAGCCAATTCGGCTCTCTAGGTGCGGGTACGGGTGGGACTACAGGTGGTGCAGGTGGTGCTCCTATATGGATGCCTCCCATCTGGGCTAGCTGAGCGAAGACGGCGGCTACCGTCTCAGCCACGCCCACGGCTGGGGCCTCCGGAGGACCTCCTCCAGGCCCGCCGCCTCTTCCACCACCTCCTCTGCCTCTGCCAGTCGAACGCCTTCCAGAAGACATCTGAAGAATTCAGAATCAAAGTCACACTTGGTATCAATACTGTACTTATCTCAACCATAAGTTCACATAGCCCTAAAGGCATAAAACACATTGTCCCCGACAATCTCCTAACTCAAATCATTTACAACTATCTCCTTGGTACTGGTGTGTGAATAACCTAAGCTCACGGTACTTAAACTACTATCTCTTGTAATCAGAGCGGTACTCCGCTCTGATACCACTTTTGTAACACCCCTACTAATTCGGTTCCTAATAATCGCATAATAAATAATATCTCAGCGGTAAATAATAGACTGTCGCCTAATGGTGTCACTGTTATCACTCGCCCATACGGGTGATAACGAATTACCTGATAATCAACTTGCGAAACGTATTCCCGCAGTGACCACAAGAGATAGATAGTAGTACTTAAACAATTAAAACAAATCTAACAACAACCAATTATTACAGACCGTGAGCATCTAATCCAAATACACCTCGGTTTAACAACCCGAGTCCAAAACAACATTAGTATCACACCGTACCAAGTCTATCCAACAGTAAACACAATAGTCGCGCCCCGCGTCGACCACCAGCTAGTCTCCTGCAATAAAAATGGTTTGTGGTATGGAATCAGCCCCTGCTGAGTATGTTATCACATGCCCCGTCATGCCCCCTCAACCCCTCAATTAATTGGTCGAGAGCATGGGATTCATTACATGCAATACCGTTTTAATATTTAAACTGTAAAACAATTAACAGTAATAACCATACAATAACACAACCATCAACACATAATATACCACAAAATAACCAGTGAACAACAAGCGAAACAACGAGAATAATAACAAGTATTAATTCTCGTCCATGGTGTAGAAACCAATATCGTTCGCCACTGTACAAGTCTCAATTGTATTAATTGTTCAGTTATAACTAGTGACAATGTCTCGTTAAAACGACATGTCTCTAATTACCCATATATTATGGCGGGTCACCCACGGCAGTAGCCACTCCAGCGGTAGAGTCTCCGACCAACGAGCCATTCTAGCTCACGGGAAATTTTCTTGATACTGCGGACCGTACGCGGACATCCTGGTATCGTTTTTGTGATCACAGCGCGCACCAAGAGCCACATCCTCTTGGCTTTATTATCTTTCCATTAATTATTATACCATCGCATCGCATTACCATTTTTTTTCTAACACAGCAGACTAAGGTCATTAGTCCAATCCGGAGTCTGTAAACTCGGGATCCAGTGTTAGATACGAGAGCGGCGTATAGAAAGGCCAATGCTCCGTATAAAAGTCTCGGATAATATGTATATCTTATTATCCTAGTGCTACAACGTTTTTCTGACGATCCTTATATTTCATATAAGATAGCACCATAGCCGCTAGTTCGTTTTATATATAGTTCATATATACGAACAATACTGTTAACTCAACCAACAGTAAATAATAAGCAGCTATAAATATACAATTCATGCATATTAATTAACACATTCAGACAATAACAATCTTATCACAGATCACACAGAAGTCTGAACTGAGGAAGCCCTCAGAGACAATCAGAGACACATAACAACATACCGTTCACCCTGATTGTATTACGGTGGAGTATGAATCAGCAAGATCCTATGCTCCGCGTGTGGTCTCTAACAGTCTAAACAATACATAATGCTACTGATTAGCATCCCGTATAAAAACACAACTCTACGGTACCCCGTACCGTCGCTATTACCTCCCGGTTAACCCCCGTTATCAACTGTCAACGTTTGTCGGGTTTACGGTTTAACTCGAGATTTGGAAAAATGTTATATTACATGCGTAGTCTTGTCTCGTATATTAATATACTTATCGTTGAACTTGTTATCGCATGTAACTTAATATACTCTATATATCATATAGTTTGTTTCTACATTGCATGTAAAATTCTTTATCATGTATTATACATTTTCCTTAGTATTTATTTTCTAAGGTTTGTTCTTCCAAATTTAATGGGGTATAATTCATATGTAAAAGTACTTTGAGTTATTTAAATCCTTATTATCCCATGTATACCCTTAACATTAGAGTTTCCATATCTAATGTTTATAATTCTTTTCTCCTCATCTATTATCATTTTAATTATGATAATTTATAGTTATTGAACCATATCACATTTTCTACACCATTACAAAATTTATTTATATACATGTTTTATGGAACTATTTATTATATGGTAAGTCTTATAATCTATATTCGTTCTTTTTAATGAATACCTCTTATATTATAGATGTTATAACTCTTATAACATTAAAACCATATTATAAATTCCATTTAAAAATGTTAATATTTCCGAACAGCACCTATGTTCTTATATATTTACAAAATCCACCACATAATTAATATAATGTTACATTATAGTTATATAACATATATTATGACATTTATGTCATAAAAACAATTATAACATATAGTTATATTTTGTTATAAAATACCAAACAGCCCCTTATATTCTGGCTTTTACTATAACCACTAAACTTCTATAAATCACAAATCAATCCCAAATTATATTTCATTGTTACACTTATAATATATACCTCACATTATAATCCTTAAACATTAATATAATTATACCTATAGTTTTTAAAGGCTATAATTTTCGAACAGCCCTAGGACTGTTTTAATTAAATTCTCACCACCAAACTTTGTTTAAATTCCAAATCTTCCCAACTTATAATACATAGTTTTCTAATTCCATTAAAACTATATATTATACATATATCTTTATAAAACCTTATATATAACTCCAAAAATTACCAAACTATACCAAAAGGTTATAAATATTATTCCTAACCTTATACTTCCTCTAAATCTCGGTTTCTACACATATGTTACCCATTTGTAACAATGTTATAAAATACCATATATTATACTTATATAATTCATATAAACTCCAAATTTAACCAAATAAATTCCTAAAAATTCCTAATAACTTAAGGACTGTACTAAATTCCATTTAGTACCCCAAGTTTCAGAAATTACATTATAGCCCCATCTCTTATAAATCTTTTACGATTTAATACTTATCTAATTTTTAGTTTGTATTTAATTTCTAAATTTTCCAAACTTGGTCAAAGTCTCCTAGATAGTCAACTTTGACTTCTAATACCAAATTGGAACCAACTCTTTCGGTAATTACAAACTTAACCTATATTTCTATTTTTACAATTTTGACACAAAACTTTATAAAATGTTATAATTTTTATTAAATTCACTTAAAAACCCTAAATCCCTCTAAATTAAGCCCACGGCTTTATATTTTCCAGTAATTATGATTTGGCCCCAAACTTAATTATATAAGCATAAATTTAACTAAATAACCTTATAAACTTAAATTAAAATGGCCTAATGACATGGCCTTATTACAACCTTGGACTTGCAAAATAAATTACACTTTAAATGTCTCAAAATATAGTATAAACTCACGGCCTCACTTTGGTTTAAATATTTTTCCACATAATGTCATAATTTGACCATTATGTTAATTAAATCACTTAAATGACTAGCTTAATTTATCTTAGTCATTTTTTCCCATTTCTAGGTTAATATAACCCATAAGTTAAACTCCACTCTCGGCACAATTTATATATGTGCTTAAAAATCATAAAAATCATAAGTTTAAGGTGTTTATACCTTGATTTCTCCTTGTATGGGCTCGGCAGCTCAGAGGTAAATTCACCACACTATTTAGACATGTTTAATACACCAAAATAAGATATGGTTATACTCCAAGCTTGAGCTTAACCATAAGGAACAATTAATGTAAGATTTAAGGCAAAAATCACCTTAAAAATGCAAGGGAAGTTCCAATGGGTTTTGGCCTGTACCAAGCACACCTAATGGTGTTAAATTCACCATATCAACATAGGAAATAGCTAGACAACAACAAGCTTCTATGGTAATTGATTTTACCTTGGAAAAATGCCTTAAAAGAGGGTATTTCCTTTGGATCTCGGCCACCCTTGCTCCAAATGGCTAACCAACTGAATGAACATGTAAGTCTGAAGATTATGAGTGTATAAACTCATAAAAATCCAAATAAGAAAACCGGATGGAGAGTGGAGAGGCTTAAGGTATGTTTTTACCTTAAAATGCAAATTGAAAACCTTGGCCCCTAGACTTGCTTCAGCCGAGTTTGGATGTTGTTCTAACCTTAGAACACTGAGAATGAGCCATAGGAATTGATGAGCCACGAGATCTAAGTGTAGGTAGTGAAGAGATGAAGAAAAAGAGCTAAAAATGACCTTAAAACCTTACCTTAAGAGCTTAGGAGTTAGATCTGCCTTCCATGCTCAAGAACAAGGCTTGAGAGGTTCTAGGAAGGGAGGGAGCTCGGCTGGAATGGGTGGAATCGGATAGAAGGCAAGGGAATGATTGAAATGGTGTTAAATGATTGAAAAAGCAAGTTTACTATTGCAAATTGGTATTAGGTAGCTAATTGTCAATCTATGTTTTGTGAGCTGTCTCCCCTCTTCCTTGCCTGCCGACTGCCATGGGGTCAAATGGGTCATTAATTGACCATTGACCATACTTGGTCAATATTGACTCAACGGCCCCCTTTTAGGGTTTTATTAATATTTTAATATTAAATTTGTAAAAATTTGTAAATTTCTGGAATTAAATTCCTAATATGATATAATGTGATGTATTATCATATTTAAAGGTAATTATAACCTTTAAGCCCATTAAAAACCAATTTAGAAGGCAATTACACAAAAATGTGCTTTAAGGTGTTTTAGTGCACATTTTGTGTTGCAAGGTGCTTCTGAGCTTAGCTTTCTTTGATAATAGTTTTTTTGTGTTCCTTACTTCATTATAATACTTAGGAATCCACTTTGGATCCTATTTGAGGTCATACAATCTTTATGGTGTCTTAAAGCACATTTTTGGCTTTACCGATCTTAAGGCGTGTTTTGCCTTGTTGAGATCTTTTAGATTGTTCCCCAATAATATTTAGATGTTTATTAACCATCTTAGATCATTAGTAGATCATTTAATAATTTTTAAAGGTTAGGGGTATTTCATGTAGAGTAATGCTAATTGAACGTGAAAAAGGTAATCTAGTGTCTTTCCCCCATTTGACATGAATGACAAATGCGGGCAGAAACATATAAAAAGAAATTAAATTCTGAGAAGCAAGAAACCGTAAAGCTGTAGATCCCGGGTGTGCTAGCCGTAAGTGCCAAGACGGGTGTGGTGGTGGTGTGGAGGGCGGTGGCTGGTGGTCAAATAAGGTAAAGATCAACCCGACTATGCACCAGTGGATCACTTTCTTGCTGCGTAGATCTTTGACAGAGAAACCAAATGGGTTAAATTCGAATGAACAATTATTATTAGTGGTAAATTTGCAAACCAAAATTAAGTTTTTTAAATGAAAGAGGGGGAGACAAGGACATCATGTAAACTAAAGAGGGGAATACGAGTGGAGCCAAGCGAGATTGCGCAGTGGAAGAGAGAAAGAAGAATGCAGGAAAATATGATCGGTTGTAAGTCTAATACCATGTGAGAGAAGAGAGTTAATCAACAAGTTTGTTACTATTGTATTTAATGATATATATATATAATTATAATACATGAGAAGTGAGGCCTACAATTAAGGAGGAGAATCCTACAAGTTAGGAATACACAACGGTAAATAACATACATAATATATTTTCTAACAAAGAGAGTGAATATGTTCCATGTTCGTCGGTTAAGGTTGCAAAATTACCTTCAGTGAAGAGAATGAAAAACTGCGCGTTCGCCATTTAGGGTTGCAAAATTACTGAGAGTGAAGATAATGAAGAGAGGCCGGCGTACACACATCAACAACAAACCGACAAACAACTGGAAGAACCGCAAGATGGCAAATAAAATCATGAGTTATAAAGGCAGAAGATTTGACAATACCAAACTTGATTTTTGTTAGAGCGCAGCCCCTGTCTGACCAATATGATCGAGATCAGTTACCAACTGTGTAATAGGCAATGATTTTAGAGAGAGAATCTCTCAACTCTCTCTAAGTCTATTTTCCCTGTTGCATCTGCCATAGGTAGAGGATGCAAACAAAAGCCACTATTCCATTGCCTGGGGTGTTTGCGAGTTCGACACCGATCAATCAAACAGTTCCAGTAGTTGCTTCGGTGCTTCGAAGAAGGTGCTTGTCTTTGGGAGTCGGGATAAGAAGAAGAAGGAAGTCGAAGCTATTAATCTGGAAGATGATAAGGATAAAGGGGATGGTTTAGAGGAACTGCTTCGAGCTTCTACTAAGAGATCTTAGGTGGATATTGCAAAGATCCCCCAAGCGAAGAAGTCCTGCAGTGATGTGGTCGCTAAAACCATGACAGGGAGAATTGCCTACGCTTGGAAATGTTTCAGGAAGACGACTCCCGGTTCTCAAATTCAAAAAAGAGGAGGTCACATCGGAAGTTAAATACTGGCAATATTCTCTTATTAGGGCTGTCATGGGATTCCAATGTCCCTTCCTGACGATAGAAATATTCGTTCAATCGAAATGGAGTAAAATCGCTTCGCCCAGGATCTATCATAATGACTCTAGCGTTTTCATTTTCCAATTTGAGCGTCAGGAAGAGATGATGCATATTATAGAGAGTGGTCCTTGGTTTTTACGAGGTAACCTTCCCTTGATCTTAAGAATCTGGTCACCTGGATGTAAACTGGATTTGGCAAACTTATCTTCGACCCCGGTCTGGATCAAGCTACCTAACTTGGATTTACAGTTTTGGTCCCCTAGAATGTTGAGAAGGATTGTGAGCAAAATTGGGAAGCCTATCTTAGTTGATAAGCTAACTACATTAAAGGAAAATATTGGTTTTGCCAGAATCCTTGTAGAGCTCGATGCTAGAGTGAAGCCGAAGGAGGAAATTATTCTGGAGTATGGAGAAGGGAATAAGTTTAATCAGAGAATAGTGTACGAATGGAGGCCTTGGTACTGCGAGGTGTGTAAATGCTTTGGTCATACATCTATGCGGCGTCAGAAGATGAAGGAGAAGGATGCTAGTATACCACAGGTAGCAGAGAAATGTAACGAGAATAATCTGGTAGTGAGCACATGGAATAAGGGTGTGGGATGTTCTAACCCCAAGAATCAGTTGAAGAAGATGAACACAGGGGTGGTCCTAGCAAGGAGTCTGATCAGATAGACCTTGAGGGATGGACGACAGCAGTTGCTAGAGGAGCTTAAGTAAAACTTTGAACAGTTGGGAAAGAGGAGAGTTGGAAATACTCAGGGGGCTGAATACCAATGCTATAGGGTAGGTTCACATAGCTATCAATATGCCTAAGTAGGGCATCGGATATTAGAATGCCCTAAATAAAAGAGTAGAAGTAGATAGCTTTGCTGCGGTTAATAAGGTAAGTCTCTTTGCCATCTTGGAAACTAGGATTCGAGCTAATAAATTGACAGTATTTTTGGTTGGTGGAAGAAGAAATGGAAGGGGTCACGAATCTGGATTTGGATAAGAATTGTAGAATCTTACTGCTATTGGATGATACTTTGTAGGAGGTCCAGTGTATAGAAATGAGCAATCAAATTATTCACTATAGAGTTACCTCTAGGAATGGTGAGATTTCCTTCTGTTTATCAGCAGTTTATGCTGCTATAAGTTAGCAGATAGAGAAATGCTGTGGGAAGTTCTTAGAAGAATGGGTCAAGCCACGCAGGAATCTTGGGTTATATTGGGTGATTTCAACTGCATGCTTAAACAAGGAGAGACATCTATGTGTAATGTTGTGTGTGGATGTCTGTTTGCTGAGTTTATAGTTGTGTAGAAGACATTGATGTGCATGATTAAAATTTCTGGTGCCCTCTACACGTGGACGAATAAGGCATGTTCAAGATCCCTCATCTAGAATGTGTTGTAAGTTGGACAGAGTCATGGTTAATAATAGTTGGATAAGCTCCATTGCTGAGTCTAGTGTTAAATTCTACCCACTAGACGTTTCAGATCATTCTCCTTCCCTGGTTTTGTTCGATAATGAAGATATCAGAGTTCTAAATATTTTTCAGATTTCAAAATATTTGGGTCACAATGACAAGTACCTGGAGATAATCAAAGAAGGATGGTCGGTCAGTGTGGAAGGCTGCCCAATGTTTAAAATTGTGCAAAGGATGAAGGTTGTCAAAGCTAAGTTGGGGGGTTGAATAAGGTGAAGTTCACCCAATAGTGAGATAAGGTAGATAAGAGCAAAGGAATTTTGTATTTTTTTATAGTTACGGTAGTGAGAGGTTTCGAACCCAGGACCTTTGGTTCTAGGATACCACTCCTCTACCGACCAAGCCACAGGGGCTTGGCAGAGCAAAGGAATTTTGTATGATTCTCAGAAACGATTGATGAGAGTGTCGTTTGATAGAGATGGAGAATACTCAGATTCAGGAGTATAACCATTCAGTTAGTTTGTTACATACCCAAGTGCTGCAACAAGCTAAAGTGGATTGAACTCAGATGGGTGATGAGTCCAGTGTCTATTTCCATATAATTATGAATTCTAGAAGTAATAACTCTAGAGTTCATGTGATGGTGGATGATCAAGGCAAGAAACTAATTAAAGAGGTGGAGATTGCTGATCATATAGTGCAGTTTTTTAGTAACCTTCTCGGTAAGAAAATGAAAGATAGGACTAATTGTGACTAGAATGTGTTTTTAAGGGGTAAAAAGATGACTGATGATCTCAATGAAAAGCTTACCTACCTGGTAACTGACAAAGAGATCTTGGGAGCTTTGAATTCCATAAAGAACACAAAGGCGCCTGGCCCAGACGAATTTAGTTCCTTATTTTTCAAATCTTCTTGGCCTATCCTTGGGCATGATTTAGCAGAGCTGTTAAGGATTTCTTTGAGAGGGGTAAACTACTAAAATAGGTGAACACTACTATTATATCCTTCGTTCCTAAAGTAGTGAATCCTAACGTGGTCAAAGACTTGCGGCCTATAGCTTGTTATAATGTGTTATACAAAGTCTTGTCTAAAGTGATTACAACAAGGCTTAAGGAGGTGTTGCCTAAGATCATTAATGAATTGGAAGCCAAGTCCAGCGGTATGCACAACACATATAGCACACACATATAAACAAGCACGCACAACAAGCATCAAGGGACATCAAGGCAACCAAACAAGTAACACTCATGATCGGCGTCGGGTTGAGACCCGACCAGCCTAACCGAACCAACCCTTGTGCCACAAGCATGTCCAAGGGTGGTCTTGAACCGCCCCACGGTGAGTTCCCACGTCCTCACACCCCTTTTGCCCGAAGGCATGGATGTGCGGGGCACTCCACTGAATGAACACCTTCCCTAGTGGAGCAACCTCAGTGCCAAGGCACCTTCAGTAGGGACACACTAGCGTGGGCCACACTGTGCACTCACCACCACCCGGACCATCTTGGCCATGCCGGACACAAGTCCCGACTTAGTGCGTCGCCCCTCACACTCCCACACTTGTCAAGTACGGAACCAGTCATACGACAAGTGCATGCTGGCGTAACTCAATATCAGGGACACCGGCAGAGGGGGCAAGGCCCCGAAGCCGTTGGAGCCCACTTAACCCAGCTATAGATAATAGGACATGTTTTAGGCACTCACGTGTCTAGCCGGGTGCTCTCCAGGCAGCCTGGGGTGACTCACGACTAGTTCACCTAGCCGCCGGTGTGGGCTGCATGGGCCCAACACCGCTAAGGAGTCCAAGTGTCCCAACATCCCCATTCGTGGGTAAACTGTAGCCATTGAGGCTCTCGGGCACTTAGGTGCCCAGCCGGGACCAGCCGTGTAAGGCTGCCTGGGGACAGGTCAGGGAGAAACTAACCAGCTGCCACAGTTCTCATCTCTGGAGCGAATGCGCTAAGCTTAGCAACCCCATATTCGACCAAGTATAAGGCTCTTGCTAGCGTGGGAAGCAAGGCTTCGCCATTTGGGCAAGGATGCGTTTCGGTGGCCAAACGTCCAGGCCGTGTCACGAGGTTGGTGAATGACACAGCAGTGACAAGTGACGGGTTCAAGGCCCAGGCATGTTGTCATGTGCGGGAACCTAACGAGGTTATACAGGTAATGGGTTTGAGGCCTAGGTACTTGGCAGTGAGCTAGCTCACCAAGAATGAAAGTGGGTGGAAATAGCTTTGTGCTAAATTGTGGTAACATGTCGGTAGCTGGGCTATGGTAGACATGACCAGACATCTTGTGGCATTTGTTGTCAAGGTGTGTCATGATTGAGTAATGACAAGGAAAAGAGCGAGTCACGACTAGGCATGGCATCGTATGACACGGGCGTTGGCAGTGCTAGGCACGAGCGTTGCTGTGGCTAGATGCGCGGGGCCAAGTTGGGTGACAAGGGCATGAGCACCTCTTGACACGGTGCGTTGGCAGTGCTTGGCACGGGCGCTGGCTGTGACAAGGTGCGAGGGTGTGTCTTGGGTGCGCGATGCGAGCAGTGATGTCAAGAGCGATGGGCGCTAGGACACGCTGAGGCGCGCTAAGGCATGCTGCAGGCGCTGGGCGCTAGGCAGCAGCGAGGAGCACGGGTGTGCGCTAGACGCCAGGCGTCGTGGCTTCCGGAAACCTTGATTCTCGGGTTTTACCCGAAAGTCCTGGAAGTTCCTAATTTTGTGGGATGCCCTTGAGAGGTGGTTATTATCTTAGAGATAATAAAACCTAATATTCCCTTAACTAAAAGATATGTCTAGAAGCTGGTAGAAGAACATATATTAACTAGGTTAATTTTTGGAAAGAGAAAATGTCTTTCCATGGGAAAATAAGTTTACCTTAGTGAAATTAGATTTCCTTCCCTAAAAATATTATCTGTGAAAGGTTCTCTAAGTTGTTGAGATTTCTTCGGGATAATTATTTTCAAAAGTGTACCTAGGATAAACCGGTAGCAAATATCTCTCTAAGTGGTTAAGGATTGTTATCCTAACAAACCGAATAACTACTTCCTAAAATTGTGGGAAGAGGTTGAGATATTCTCTCAACTGGATAAGGATAGCTAGGCAGCCTTATCCCCTTTCCTTGTGGGCGGCACCTTTTTAGGAGAGGTTGTTACGAACCTTTCCTAGCTTATTGAGGGCGCCACTTATTTAGGAAGGTGGTTAGGAGGCGGCACCAAAGTAGCAAGGTTGTTGAGATCTCCTTGGCTAGCTGATTTAAGGTGCCACCTTTGTAGGAAGGTTTGTTGTTAGGCGCCTCCCTTTGTGGGAAGTTGAGATATTTAAGCGTCTAATTGACTAGAGAGAATCAGGGGAAGTTGTTGAGATTTTAAGGAGAGGGAATAAATGAGTTTGTTTCCCTTATTATCTCAACCGAACCAAGAGGCCTATATAAGGCTAATGAGATCATTGTTAGGCGGCATCAATGTTATTCAATCCATTCTATGCTAATCTATTCTAAGCTTTGGAAGCTAGCAGAAAGAGAGAGAGAATACTTACACCTTGATCTCACATAAACTTGAGCTACGTCACAACTAAGTTCTTCCCCAAGGAATTCTAGCGTGAACGTGAGTGTTTCCAAGTTCCTACCCCTAGTCCTGTAACATCCAACACTTACGAACTTGATTCAGAGACAAGTTCAGGGACGCAAGGTTGCAGTGGAACTAGTTACCACAAAGTGGGCGGTATTCTCATTCTTGTATCCCCTTTTGGGTGCAAAGACGTAAAGGTTGGACCTTTACCACTCCTAGGAGTGTGGGAGTGTGTGAGTGTCTAGCCAAGGCGAAGTCTTGAAGCAGTCGTTACGGACTCGACAGGTTTTTTGGATTTTGGGGTAGGGTAATCTATTTGGAAGTCGCTCTATACTTTATATTGTATAGAACGTGAAGGATATAAACATTTGGAAACGATAAATAGAGTTGTTGGAGTCAATTTTACGTATTCATTTAACCTTGATTTTGTGTACCCATAATAGTTAATAAACGTTTACACTGATGATAGAAACATGTACACAATTGTGTATATGAATCATGGAGTCATAGTGTATATGAATCATGGAGTCAAAGTGTATATGAATCATGGAGTCATAGCGTATATAAATCATGGTGTATACTCATTTATTTCTATATATAAATATATATAAAAATAATCATGCGACACTTTTTTAATTTAGAAAAAACTATATTTTTAAATTTGTAATTATTTTTAAAGAATATTATTTCGATTAAAGTATGTATTTTGAACTGATATATGCTCCATCTTTTACATATATGTATAAACAACAATATTATAAGATTAAAAATAATTATACAATAGTCATATATATATACTCATGTAAAATTGTTGTATAAATAATAAATTATTCTATAATGATTATAACTAATTACTACCTGCTATTTAAAATATAAGTCGAATTAAAAATATATCTAGACTAAATTTATTTAACTTCATATCTTATTAAGATATTGTAAAAAAGAAAAAGTATAAAATATCAACATGCAATTATTTACCGCGTATCTACTCTTACATATATATAAATAATTCCCTGTTAATAAAAGAAACAAAGAAACAAAAAAAAAAGTCTTTCGTCTGCCGACGGAGAATCGGCTTCCGACGTGTAATCCTCGGATGGCCTCAGGTCGGAAAAGATATATCTGAAGGAGCTCGGCTACTGCAAAAATATGATTGGGGACAATGCTGAATTACAGCGACATTGTTATGCACAACATATGAATGGTGCGGACTGGAGATTGAAGATTTGCTTATAAATGGATTCAAGGGTGGGATTATAGTGCCGAGATTCCTTCAAGTCAAAAACGAAGAGGTTAAGGCGCCGTTCAGAGTTTTGAAGCAAAAGTTTGGTTTATAAGCTTTTTTTAATCTATCCCTAGTTAACAAATAACTAATTGAATATATATAGATATATTTTAATAAATAATAAACTAACATATGGCAGTCAAAAAGTAAACAAATGAGATTAATCCTTCAATAGGTGAACGAACGCACTCTAATTGAAAACGTACAGGGGGCGAGATTCGATGGGCAGCACCTGTAAAGTAAAGCCTGAGCTAACATGGTGGCTTGCTTGTATAAGAGGGCGTTCGATGTCAGCGAAAAAAAAAAAAAAAGCAGTAAACGCAGCAATAGCTGCGTTACAAATAATCCCTCTCCGGTTAACCAATTAGAAGCTCAGGATGGTTTATATGGTGGGTTCCATTACAAAAAGGAACCTATATTTATGCGACACCTGTATCAATTTGTCTAGGGTGCTGCGCCAGTTGAACGAACGAATTTCCCCTTGGTTTGGGTATTACACGCTCAGTGTCCATTTGAAAGCTAGAATTCAGAAGTGTTGATTGTAGGTGACATTAGTCGTGAGATAAGAGCATTTTAGCAATTATTGCAAACTAGATCAGCTTTTGCCGGCATTTGTGTGAGTACTTCAAAGAACTTGTTTCTTCCTTGCAAGCTTAGCTGCATTATATATGATCAGAAAAATAATTAAAATATGATGGTATTGCTGCAATTGCTGTAACAGATATCATAGTTAAGGAAAAACAACCAAAAGAAAATTCATCTTTCAGATGGCAACAATACAATCAAATTTCCTATATAATTTAAAAACAAAAAACTGAACTACAAACTTCTACTCTATTTTCCTATCCATATTCTTAATGAGCTGGCCCATTTGCATCCTCCAATACATAAAATACGCCAACCCCAACCCAATAAGAATAAACATCCACACATAATCCTCTTGAGGACTCTCCATCACTTCCTCTATCCTAAACCATTCCCTACTACTACTACTACTACTCTCCACCGAATTCCCCTTAATACCCTCATCAACATACCCAAATACCACATACACTCTCCCACCACCACCTACCGTCATCGAGGTCGGAAACCCTTCATCCCTCCCGTCAATAAGCGCAATCTTGTCCACCACTTCCTCTTCCCCAACTATCCTCACTCTTCACCACCCACGCACTCCCCGTCGGCGTCACAATCACCGCCGCCCCATCCTTTCTCACCACCAACCCATCACCACCCGCCAGATCCTCCGCTATCGACACCCTCCTTGCAGTCCCATCATCTACATTCACTTTAAACACCTTTCCTGTATTCGATTGCACCACTAACAAATATCCCTTACTGACATAACTCACCCCACTCAATCCACAATTAGCGTATGGTGCACTCGCATCCACCGGATCAAATCGTGTGAATATCTCCGCCTTTGAGAAGATTGAACCTTCGCCATTTATAGTCACTTTCCATATGAAATTATTCCCTGAATTCGTGATGTACACGTTTCCGTCAAAGTCAACAGCCATCCCATTCGCCATGTCGGAGGGAAAGAGATTGGGTTCAGATGAGGGGAGGTGGGTTAGGAAGATCCGGGTAAGGGTTTTGAGGTCGTAGGCGGCGAGAGCGTTGAAAGGGGGTTTTGTTGTTGAGGAGTGGACGGTGGCGAGGAGTCGGTGTTGGGTTGAGTCAACTGCGAGACGGAGGGAGGAATTGGCGGGCAGTGATGGATCGGTGAGGAGGGTGGAGACGACTCCCGCATCTGAGATGGGTGTAGAAGGTTTGGTCACGAAGGGATCCGACAATGAAGTGATCGGATTTTGGATCCCAAGTTAGTCCATCTGGGTATAGGTTTGGGGAACGGAATTTGATGACATGGCGGTCCCTGGCTATGACGCAGACGGAGAGGTGAAGGAGGATGGTGATGATGATGAATCTGAGATTGGGCATGATTTGTGAATCTGGGGGTGCGGATTTGTGCGAGTGGGGTTTCTTGTTTTCCGTCTGTTATAGTCGCCGATTGAACTTTCTATTTTTTGGTCAGTGCGTTGTTGGTATTGGCCCGGATATGGTGGTCTGCTAGAATAAATAACAAAGCTAAATATCTCAATAACTGGACTTTATAATACATCGAATAACTATTTTAAAAAAACATCTAATAACGTGTAATTTTACCGGTAAAGACATGTAATTAACCTAGTTGAGTTATTCGAAGATAAATAAAAAATACCTAGACAACTCTGCTAAGGAAATACCCATGCATAGACTAGTACAAACAAACAGAGGTAAGTAGACGAAATTAATGGTAATAAATTTGTTAATGAAAATGAGAAGAAAGAAACATATCTAGAAAACTGAAGTGCAATTTTTTTTGTTTGTCTCCATTATTTACCAACTTTTCTTGATTGTTTTTTTACATGACTCGGGCTCACTTATTATTATTTTCAAGATGCCATGTTTGTTTGACCGAGATTGAAATACATTTAGGTTCAGATCTTGAAAAAAAGGCAAGGCAAGAAGGAGCCGAACAATACAAATAATTACAGAAGCACTCCTTAAGAAGAAAAATTCATATCAGGGAACCACACAAAATACAAATATTCGTCACTCTTATAGCTACTTTTGTTTGCCTTTTTTCCCTACAAGTTAATATTTGGAAGATGAGAAAGAATACCTCACGACACTGTCTGTTAGGACCGGGCAACTGCGAACTATATGCCTGATGTAGCTATTCAACCTGCGACAAAGGTTTGTTTATAAGTAACAAATTAAAAAACGGTCAGGAGTAAACTGAATTATGAATAATTAGCTCGGATGCACACCAAAAAATGGGAAACAGAATGCAAAACATGGAAGAATAGGCAGATATGTATCTGCTGAGCTTGTTCGATGCTATCTGAATGGTAAAGGCTATACCAACCTAAAAAGTAAATGTGGAACATAGTTATCAGAGTTCAGAAAATTTAAATATAAAGAAGCAAATCAAGGGAACCACATAACTCAGTTATAGAGAACCAATATATATCACCTATGTCTATTTAGGAAATTCGAAGTGTAAGAAGAAAAGGTAGGTACTGCTCCGCACAAATAAGAACTATGATAATCAATCCACACAGAGTTTAGAAAACCATGTTTATGTTGCATATTTGAGCTAATTTATGTTACATCTTTAGACATTTTACCAAGAAATCGAAAAGTTCTGTAACAATCATAATTGCTCTCCAGCATCAATTCCACATAAGTCCTCCCACAAAAAGATCGTCTTTGACATCTGCATAAAGTATAAGGTTGTAGATATGCACTCATATTCCATTCTCAGAATGTTGAAAAAGTAAAGTGGATTTACTCAGAATTTTCTAGGTTCCTTGGAACATATTGGAAATGTGGCCACTGGTAGACCTACTGGGGTACATTGGGGCCAGGGCTACATCCCCTTTCAAAAATCATATAGGCACGATTGTTTTTTTAACCAATGGGAACAATTAGCTTGAATATGTACAATTAATTAGGTATACACCTTCATTATTGAGAGAAAACAAAATCCTTTTATAGTGGGTTTCTGTTTTCAATAAATACTTTTTTTAATTGACAAACAAGATAGTTCAGTACAAAGAAGAGAAACAGAAGAAACAGCTAAAAAGTAAAAAACAAATAAAAGAAACTGAAACAGTCCCACAAAACAGTCAAAACCAATCAAACTGATCTTATATTTACAGACAATGCAAGTTGTCCCACTCCACCAGATATTCAGATCTTGAATGATCTTTTTTTAACGCTTCTTAGTACTTGTATAAGATGCAATTCCATAGATTGTAAAATGTAAATGCATGATCTGATAGTAGCAGCCCTCACTTTGAAAAGAATATGGCCCTTTTCTAGGCCTTTGACAGAACACGCATAGAGATATCAAATCTATACCTAGCCAGTTTCTCCTTGCACCAGCCTTAACTTCAGCTATACAAATGGGGCAAACGAAAAAAGGGAGGTCCTTCAAGGCTAGGCCTATTCTCACAAGCAATCCACCGGATAAATATATATTGGGCATGTTAAGGCTATTCCAAATCACTTTATCTCATAGCATATATGGCTGATCAGGATGGAAATATTTTCATAATCACAATTTCCCCACCATATATGACCACTTTTAGTATCTCCACCCATAGATAAAAAAAAAGAGGAGATTCATCTCCACATGGGACATCAATCTGGATAACGAACAGGGCCTAAATCATCTTTATATCGGGTTGAAAAATTCATCTCAAAGCTTCATTAACAGCTTTTGACCCAAAGACTAGTTTAGATCTCACCTCCAGATACTTCTCTATAATCTCACTTGCCTTAATCTTTCATTTTCTCTTCTTTAAATCCTTCTTTCCATATTCAATCTCAGTATTGTTTTCACAACATAACAGATAACTAATGAAAGGAGGAGAGCATTGTCGTGAAGAGAAGGGATATGGTATAGAGCAAGGACACAACTTGCATACTAGTTGCAATAGTTTTTTCTAAAGCCGGAAATAGAGATTGAAAATAAATATTTCTAAAGCAATAGTCAATAATTGCTAACAAATACACCTTGAAAAACACAAACCTAGGGAAAACCATTCTTTCCACGAAATTAACAAGTGAAATACTTAAAGGGCTCATATGGTGGTTGTAGTTAACTCAACTAAAGGTAAGGCCTTGATACTGAGCTCGGATGAAGTAAATAAATAATCTTTATATTAAAACCAGTTCAAAAGAAGGGTGAAATCCTGGTTATATTTCAAACAGAAAACAAGTGATACATAATCATCGATCAAGAAGACTTTGTCTAATAAATAGACTTCACAAATTGACGTTCCAGTTAAGAGAACTTCATCAGATCTAGACAGGTAATGGCTCGGATTCTTTTTCGTCTCTTCTAGCTACACGTTTTTAAAAGGTAAAGACTCCGACTCTTCTTTGTCTCTCTAGGTAATGACTCAGACATCACATAGGGAGAGCCTCGTATAACCAATTAGCTTCGTTCTCCTCCTCTATTTCAGCATTTTTTTGACATATTTGACGACAATTTTACAACATTTTTAGGTGATCCTGCTTTCTCCTCAGATAACATACATACTGCCACCGCCAAACAAAACAGCTAAAAAAAATGCTGAGGCGAACATGTGACTAAAGGTCAAAGTCCTCCAAAAGCCAAAGCTGCTGCTAATCAAACAATCTAAAAACATTGCAGAGTTCAATCCAACATGTTAGCATATAATGTCATACTTTGTTAGTTCTATTTCCGTTATGTAACAGCTGTCATCCTTTCTTCCAGATTGTCTTTCTCTTCTTATATATAGGCTTTCTTCCCGCCTAGTAATAAGTAATGTAACAGTACTCTCTCTACAATAATAATCCCAAGTCGAATGTTCTTCTCTCCCTGCTCTCTATCATTCTCCAGTTTTCCTTTGCGTTCCATCAAATTCCACAAAACACAAGTCAATCATCAAGACCCAACAAAAGCATTCTCATATGCCACTAATTTGATCTCTGAATTTTATAAAGAAAAACCCAATCTATATCCGTCGAACCCAAATTTCACAGAATCGGGATGTTTCTCACCTTTGAATGAAGTTCGCGCCAGTTTGTGTAGTGACTCCGCTTCAATTGTGGGATGGGTAAACAAAGACAGAATCCGTGATTGTACAGCCGTTATTCGAGAGGAGAGGAAATTAAGAATGAAGTCGAGGAAGAAAGAAAAATTCTAGGAAAGCTCGGGCGCTGCGTTTGGGTATAGATCAAAAATACCGATGGTTACGCCTCTCTCTATATCGGTGTCCAATGTAGGGTGGCAATTCGGGTTAATGGTCGGGTTGAAGCTCACCCATACCCGACCCGATTAAAATTGTATTGATCTATATCCGACCCAATAATATTCGGGTTACAAATTATCAACTCATACCCAACCCATATAAAATGATTAAACTCATACCCGACCCGTTTAACCCACATAATTAGGCTTTGCAAAATTTAAAAGACCTGGAATTAAATTTTTATATGATTGCTCAAACGGAGTTAAAAAATGAATGAAATCATACATTCAATATGGTAGATATTTCAGAGTTTTCATTATCCTCTGTCTTTTTTCTTTTTCCACATATGTCGTGCTTAGTGGCACTTAACAGAAGAAGGTGATGTGTACACGTCTGGGCCAAATATAACTGTATTTTCTCCTTCAGAATATAGAATCAAAACATAGAAAAAAATCTTCAGAGTACAGAAGAGATAGGACCACAGTGGGAGCTGTGGAGGAGAGAGCAAACACACTGTCTTTGACAATCCACATAACGAATACTCTTATTTTTGCTTTATAAGAAATACAACAAAGTAGTATTATCAAAAACAACCTCTCATCAAAAAGATACTACATAATCTGTATTATACTAATAGTAGGTAGCACTTACTTAGTAATATATTTATATATTTTTATCTAATTATTTATTATTATTATTTTAATAAAATAAAATAAATTGGTCGGGTTGACTACGGGTTAGGACTTTAAACCCATACTCAACCCACAAATTTAATAGGCAACCCATACCCGACCCAATAATTAAATGGGTCAATAATCGTGACCCAAACCCGCTATTTTCGGGTTGGGTATGGGTTGGGTTATCGGGTTGGGTAAAAATTGTCACCCCTAGTCCAATGTCCATTACTCCCTCGGCGGGCCCTATTCTCTAATTAACCTTCGAGTTTGACTTCAATACTTAACATATAAGATAATATAATTTTATAAATCTAATTATTATAATGAAATGTTTATGTGAAAAACTATATATTGGGGAAATTTGTTTTATAAAATTATTTTATCTTATATGTTAATATTGAAGTGGAAAAACGTGTCAAAAAGCAAACAATAAGATCAATTAAGGACGGAGAGAGTACTCTATTATCGATCCCATTAGGATCGTGCTATTTGTTTTTGGAAAATTTCACTCATCACGTTTCGATGAATTTTATGAAATATTAGACAGATTTGGGTGAATTTTATACAATATTTATGAGTTTGAGTTAATTTTACAAAATATCTTTAAAATTTTATTTTCTTTGTAAGCTACCGCTGAGGTTTCATTTTTCATTACTGGATACCTCTAAGCTTTTACTTTCATTACGAGATACCCCGTTCAATTTTGATATATAAATTGTTAATATCCCCCATTTTACCCTCACATAATATGACACCAGAATAACATTTGGGGTTTATAGTCAAATTTTAAAAAATTAAATATAGAAAAAATACATAAAATAATAAAGATCATATACAATTTGAATTCAATTTTGAAAAATGGATATTATTAAATATACAAAACAAAATATTTAAATAAATGGAAATGAATAAATAATAAAACAATAAATTATTTGAAAATAAACATAAATTGTTAAGTGTTACACAGCAATGACTTAAATCATAGAAAAGTATAATAATAATAATGTGAAAAATATTAAAAGTAACAATTTCATATGGTACATAGAAAAACTCATTATTTAAATTAGAAAAATAAAGTATGAAGAAACGTAAAATAAAATCAATTTTCTTATGATTTAATGTATTTATTTAACTATTTTATGATTTTAAGTATCCACTACAATAGTTTTTATTTAATTATAATTATTTAAAAAATGAATTTAAATTTTATATGATCTTTAATTTTTTTTGTATATTTTTATATTTTAAATTTTGAAAAATTTGACCATAAACCCCTAAGGTTATTATGGTGGCATACCGTGTGAGGGTAAAATAGGGATATTAACAAATATAATATATCAGAATGTGAATTGAGGGGTTCTCGTAATGAAAATGAAATCTCAGGGTTATCTCGTAAGGAAAATGAAACCTCAAGGGTATTTCGTAATGATTATGAAACATCAGAGGTATTTGGTCAAATTCACTCAAACCTTAGAGGTATCTCATGAAAATTCCCTTTGTTTATTAGATGTTTTTCTACTCATTTTGTTTGTATTTAACTGACTTGATTTCATTAAAGGGTCGTTTGTTTTAGGTAATTAGAAAAAATCATCAGAATAATTTTGTTTTTCTCTTTGTTTAGCCATTTTTTTTATTTTTAGGAAAGAGTGAGGGAATTGGATTACTCCAAATCCCTCTAACTTGATTTCTCACCATTTACTAGAGAATGCGATTTTCTTTCCTTAGTTCTACACTTTGACCAAAGACGAAACAACCATTAACCAGGGACGGTGGATGTTGACCGGTAATTATTGATCATTGACTGGCAGCAGACGATCGTTGACCATTGTCCGTTTATTCATTTTTCATTTCCACTGCACAAACAAAGAGTTAGGAAAATCAAAGAGAATATTTTCCATTCCCTTTATATCTTTCTTGATTCCATTTTTTACTCCCCCCGCTTAACAAAGGCCCCTAAGGGCATCCATAATAAGTGTTCTTGACACGGTTACATAGGTGAAGAAATTAAAAAATGTATTACAATTGTGTGGATTCCATCCATTTTCACTCTCCAAGGTTCTTAGCTAAGAACCCCACTTTTTATTACATAATAGATCTCAATTATATATGTGTATCTCTCTATTTTATATTTTCTCTCGCATCTAAATAGTGATAGTTTATTAGTTGTTCACTAAGAGAGAGAAGATTAAGAAACTTTGTTATTGTAGTTAATAGAGTTTCTTAAGTAATAATAAAATATAATTTTAGATGACAAGACATCTAGGAATGTATACAGAAACTCAATACCATTGTGAATGCCCTTAATAAAACTTACACTAAATGCAAAAACCACCATGTACGGTACGGACCTTGATTAGATAACATTTGTGGCATACACGAAATAAAAAAGTGGGTGTGTTTAAATATAAGTGGGATAAACTTATAAGAGAGGAAAACATAATTTTGCATTATAATTTTTTTAAACGAGCAAGATTGTATATCAATTAAGCATAAGGTTCGGATACAAAGTGGGATGTCATCCAGCCAAACATTATGCTGATGACTACCTTGAGCGAGGTTCGCTAAGACATGAGCATTAGCGTTGCATTCCCGTGGGATGTGGGTGACAAGAACATCGTCAAAAAAAGTAAACTTGTCAATTATCTTAGCTAGAACTGTTCTTGTCATCTGCTCTAAAACGACCGTGGAGCCATCGTTGAAATAGTCGGACAAAAGCTTGCATTCTGTCAAGAGGCGGACGTGACAATAGTTGGCCGTAATTGCTCCATCAACAGCGAAGTCTAGAGCCAAGGCCTCCACGTGAGCTGGTGATAAAAACGCACACCATCCTTTTAGACCGACCATTGTTGGGCATTGAGATCCCATTGTTGCGATAAACTGATACCGTTAGAACCATAACGATCGACACTCCCATCCAGATGAATCTCAGGCCAATCTGGATTACTGTGGCGATAAGATGCCAAACCATTTGTAGAGGCAATGCTTTTAAGCTGTGAAAGAAGTGGAGATGCCTGATACCAGCCCCGTGAAAATGTAAGAACTTGAGCATGGGTTGTGAGACAGCGGGCATGCCATAGAGTCCAAAAAAAAGTAAGATAGTCATCGATTTGAGCCAACGATGAAGAACGACAAAAACATTGGAGCCAGTCACAAAAGGCTTGATCAGAATGGCCATAACGTGGCTTAGCATGTGTGAAGGAAGCCCAGCAGTTCTTAACAACATGGCACTTAAAAAGTGCATGCATCAAAGTTTCTGATTGGCCACAGAGCGCGCAGGGGTGTGCTTGGGTTTTGATTCTGGTTGCGACGGTTGCCGACATGGGAACAATACCATGCAGGAGTTTCCATCAAATAGTTTCACCCTGGGGGGGGACATTTTCTGGATTCGATGAAAAGCGTCGCCCAATGCTTGAGTCGTGGTTGATGCGTGATCCCGACTCCGCATTTGTTTGTCGGCAAAATACGCAGACTTGACTGAAAATCGACGATCTGAAGCATGATACCAGATCCATGAATCTCCAAGATGTGGCGTGTTAGACACATTCATTTGTGGATGAGGGGGATGTCCAATGGAGAGATGAACTGTTGAAGAGGTGTTGGTTCCAAGTACCATGGATGGATCTATAAGAGCAGACACTGTCATAGTTGACCGTAAAGTAGGCGGGATATGCCACAAGAAAGGTCATTCGCCTGGTTTTGCATCGATCCATCGCGATGAAATGTGTGTGGACATCCTATCACCGATGAGTCTGTAAGCACCTGATTCAACCAAATCCTTAACCGATGAAAGAGCTCTCCATATAGGGCTGGCCCTAGCTTGCACTCGAGCTGTGAAAACGTCGTCATTGCTGAAATAACATGCAGTGTATAACTGTGAGATCAAAAGATGAGGCTGAGTTATAATTCGCCACAGTTGTTTCGACAGTAAAGCACGATTAAATGACGTGAGATCCCGAAAAGCCATTCCTCCTTGAGGAATGTCTGTACAGAGTGCAGACCACTTTTGCCAATGGATGGATTTTTTGTTGGTTGTACCCCCCACCAGAAACGGGCGATAGTACGTTGTAGGGTTTTGATGATCGAGGTAGGCAGTTTGATAAGAGACATAACATAAGCGGGAATACTCTGCAACACTGCCTTGATTAGAACACCTCTCGCTGCCATGGAGACATTCTTCATCCAAGATTGAACGCGCCGTGAGACGCTGTCCGTAATGTATGAGAAAAACTGTTTTAAACTACGCCCAAAAGAGGTAGGGAAGCCAAGATACTGTCCAAAATCAGTAACTTGTCGAGAGTGCCCAAAAGAGAAGTAAGCTGAGTGCACGCCGCAGGTGGAACTCCTAAAGAAAACATAACTACGGATTTGGCTAAGTTGATGCACTGGCTAGAGGCTGATTTAAAATCGTCCAATATGATAGACAGAGCTTGGACGTTTGAAGGTGTCGCCTCCCTATAAATTACACAATCATCAGCAAAAAGTAGATTTGTGAAAGGTTTAGTCAGACCCGGGACCTTGAAGCCCTTGTATGTACCAATGTCCGTTGCTAGCCTTAAAGATGAAGTGAGCACCTCCATGCAGCAGATGAATAAGAATGGTGACAGTGGGTCTCCCTGGCGGAGGCCACGCGTTGATGTAAAAATTCTTCCCGGGTGGTCGTTGATAAACACACTGTAAGTGACCGTGGTGAGGCATTTCTATATTAACTTGACAATGGAGTCGGGAAAACCCATGCTGGTCAGCACTCCTAGCAAAAAGGACCACTCAACCCGGTCAAAGGCCTTGGACATATCAACTTTGTATGCAAACCAACCACACAATCGTGCCTTTGAAAGTTTCATCATGTGGTGCAATTCATGGGCAATCATAATTTGATCATTGATTAGGCGGCCATGTAAAAAAGCGGCTTGATTTGGAGAGATAACTGTTTGCATGACATCCTTGAGGCGGTTCACAATTGTCTTTGCGATGACCCTATATATTGTGTTGCATAAGAAGATCGGTCGGAAGTCTGAGATAGAAGTTGCTCCTTACTTCTTAGGGATTAATACAATCTGAGTGTGGTTTAGAGCAGGAGGAGTGCTATCTGTATTTAAGAAGCCCAAGGAAGTAGCAAGGAAAGCTTCACTAACAATTGGCCAGTATGTTTTAAGGAAGGCTGTTTATACCGTCAAGGCCTGCTGCCTTTTGAGGATTGGTCTGTTGGAATGCAGCAATGACTTCCTCTCTTGTGAACGGGCAGACACAGAAGTCTGAGAAGATGATGATACCCTATCTTCAACACATTCTAACAAGTAGTAGTGATTTATCTGAGGTTGGGTGGTGGAGAACAGCTGCTGGAAGTAGTTGATGCCATTGTTCGATACCATTCCATGAAGACGCGTGGTTCCATCAGGTAAAGAAAGGGCTGTGATTGTATTCCTGATCTTCCTTTGCTGAGTGCATTGAAGAAAAAAGCGGAATTGTTGTCCCCCGTAGATAACCACTGAGTGCGTGATCGTTGAAATAATCTGATTCATCCCTGTATAAAAAGTGTCTAAAGTAGTATTTAACATGTTCCATTGAGCGAGATTAGCTGCCGTAGGTGGTCGTTCTGCTGCCTGGTTGATTTGAGACTTGAGAGATTCTATCTATTTTTTTTTCAATCCCAAACTGTCATGATCCCCAACGTCTTAAGTGTTGCCTGCAGTGCCTGATCTTTGTCTGGTAATCCATGGGTGTTTCATATTGCTGCCAGACTTGTTGAACCAAACTGCGACATTGTGGAGTTGAGGCCCAACAGTTTTCAAATCGAAATGGCTTAGGACCATGTCTGATTGGTGGCTGGGCAAAAGCAATTTTATAGGACGATGATCAGACCTGGACCATCTGAGATGGTAATTAGTCGCATCTGGAAACATGGAAGACCTTAGGGGATTACAAAGAAATCTGTCGATCTGGCTTTTCACATTGCGAGATGTTCTACTCTTATTGGTGAATGTGTATCGTGGTCCGGTGAAACCTAGATCAACAAGATCACATTGTGACAGGCAATCTCGAAAATCAGACATCCTTTTAGGAGACGGAGTGCCTCTCCTCAGGTGCTCATTACTGTACAGAATATGGTTGAAATCGCCCCCGACTAGCCAGTGACCATGCCATTGTTGAAACAAGTAGCGCAAAAGATGTGTTGTTTTCCATTTCATATTAGAGTTTGACCAACCATACATCCCAGTTAATCTCCATTGTTCCCCTGGGGGTTTTTTACAAGACAGTCAACATGTGCAATAGACATACTAACAAAACTAACATCAAAACCATGTTTCCAAAAGAGGGCTACCCCGCCCCTACGACCAACACAATCCCCAGCTAACCAGTCATAATCACCCAACCTATGCGCTACCATCCGCATTTCCTGAGTACATAATTTTGTTTCAGACAAAAAAACAAAAGAGGGTACTTCTTGGAGAATCAGTTTTACAGCCCATCTGACTGCCGCCGCGGTGTACCCAGACCACGGCAGTTGACCACCAGGAAACTCATTTGTCGGGGTCACTATGGGCTTCCCCCATAGTGACCGGAGCAGAGGTTGTTGTTTCATCATTCTTTCCAAGCTTAGGATCGTCTTCCAAAGCATGAAGATCATTCAGTTCCTGAGATGTTGAAGCAGAGTGGACATCAACAAGTTTCCTCTTTTTAACCACGGCCGCGGCATGCTAGGAAATTTCTCCCTCTTCGAGAGCATCAGCATGGATAATAACGGTTGCGACGTCCATGGGTTCAGCCTTCACAGTAGGAGGACGGGCGAGCACTGGTGTTGGTCCTGCAGAAGTAACTTGTATGTCTTGGGCGGTTGATGAACCGCTTCCCTGTGTACCAACCCATAGCCAAAGCCCATATGGATAGCCAGAGGAAGGCATAATATCTGGACGGGATGGACATTCACGGACCAGGTGGGTAAAATTCCCGCAGAAGAAGCAGAGGTTTGGTAACCTCTCATACTGGAGTCGTAGAAGAACCGGCTTACCACCATTAGAGATTTTGACGTATCGTAAGATTGGTTTAGTGATGTCGATCAGAATCTTGATACGCATGAAACTACCTGCAAAATGGCGGTCCAACTCATAATACTCAGTGAAACAGCCTATCCTGTCACCCATACGCCTAGCAAAGGAGTAGTTCTTGAAAGAAAGTGGGGCGTCGTGAACGCGCACCCAGAAGGGTGCCCATGTGAAAGAGTGGTCTTTGAAGGGCAAGGACTTATCAACCGCAAAAAGAGCAAGGAGGTTTCCAGCAAACATCCAGGGGCCACGACCTAAACCTCCGCAACTTTCTCTTCGACTGGAAGCTGGAACAGGTACAGGCTAGACCCCAGGGGTACAGAGAGCGGAGAGCCTTTGTTGGCAACACTCGCTCGCCTTTGCGAGAGTGCGTTCATGCCTTTCAGATCAGCACTGCGTGAAATGTAAAGCTTTCCAAGCAAACTGCAACTTATTTGGCTACCTTGAGAGGACTCCAAAAATCCTCAACATCCATAGAGAGATCTTCCTCGGCGGTGAGGGCGAGGCCTGTGCACTGCTTAGTGATAACTTCGAGGTTTGCTGAAGTAAAAGCCATGATTGTGAGGAGGTGGCTACTAAGGAAAGAAGATGTAATTAATCTAGTTTGATGA
Organism: Limonium bicolor; assembly: GCA_023374045.1. Lineage (NCBI taxonomy): Eukaryota > Viridiplantae > Streptophyta > Magnoliopsida > Caryophyllales > Plumbaginaceae > Limonium > Limonium bicolor. The sequence goes on from CM041780.1 coordinate 146,809,423, forward strand.
TGAATAGAGGAGATAGACGGAGGTTGCGGTGTCGTGATTATGGATGAAAGTCGGTCCATTTAAACTGATTGTTGCTCGGGTAAGCAGAAGATGAAACGCTAATAGGTAGATAGGTGATAATGATTTGCATGGGTTAGGGCATAGGGTTGCTGATTTTGGGGTTAACGTGTTTATCTGTAAAAATCGCATGAAGATTAGCTGTTGCGTGCTTGAAATTCCATTGGGTGGTGCCGTTCCACCAATGCATGGCGGAGAAGGTGGAAAAGGCCTGAACTCAGCGAAGGGAGAAAACCCACATCACAGGGAAAATAGTCATGATGTGGTCAATTTTGCATCATAATTGATCAGAAGTTCGTGTCTTCAAAACAAGAACAATAAGATCATAATAATAAGACTACAAATATTTAAAAGATGACTCAAGTAAAAATGCAATGATTATTGTACGATTATTCATCTCTATTATGTAGATGATAAAGTTAAATTATACAGTACATGCGTACGTACACCAGCTAACTGAACAACTCACAATGAGACAACATATTTCAATTTGGCAAATTAGAGGCTTTGGTGCACCCGATTATCTAGTAAATTTTAACCCAACGAAATCCAACCCGAACCCAACCCGATTTTTTGTGGGTTAGGGTCCTGATGACCCATTTATTTTTGGGTTGGGTTAGGGTAGTGATCTAAACCCACAACCCAACCCGAACCCAAAAATGTATTTATAAATAATAAAAATATAAATTACTTTGTATATATAAAATTATTTTCAGACCAAATAATACTTAGCCCAGAATATTTTAGCTATTGGCTCACCTGGCCCAACCAAACCTTAATGTCTTGCGGTGCGGTGCAGCAGACTCACATATCCAGTCCAGGTGCCGCTGTTCATCTAGGCCGAAGGTTGTTTTTCTTTCCTCATTTTTTCTTTCACATGCATCACAACGTTCTCGTCTCTTCCTCTCCACCTTTCACATTCTTTTGTCTCTATTTTCTTTTGACAATAGCAAGATAGTATATTGATTGCTAGATAAGCATGCCCGTATACTGTTTTGACTGTACTGGCAATTGTCGTCTTGAAGTGCTTCTTGTTGTTGTGATTATGTAGGTAGGATTCTCAAAAACCTATTTCTCCTTTGTGTTTGTCTGTTTGGTTGATTTGTTACTCTGTGATCTCTAATTTTGAACTAGACTTTGCCACTATTCCAGGATTCATCATGCCAATTTCATCAATTTTACTTCTTTCCTTGTTCTTAATTAGCTTTAGTATTTATGAAGCATGGACACGTCATTTTGTAGTCGTCTCTCGTCTCGGAAATGTCTTAGAAATAGGAGACGGCCGGAACACAAGAAAAGAAGATGGTCATGCATATCTTTCTACTATAACATGTTCCACTATAATTACTATTGAAGAGTGAGTCTTTTCAGTTGAAAGCTGAGTTGTACATGGTGTTTGATGAGTATATAGGAAAGAATACTAGCAAAAATCATTCCCCTTCTATTTCTGCATCTTTTTCACCAACAACCCTCTCATCGTCTATTGATGATGAGAGTAACATCAAGACTGTATTCCTTGAGGTATTACTTGTCATGTACCAAAATTTCATGCATCGTGTAAAATGTTTTTGTTCTAATTTGGTCTTTTGTGTAATTAATAGGAATTCAAATCACTTGAATATGAAGAGAATACTTGTACGAAGTCTCACCTGGATCTTTATTTGGAAGAGCCAAGGTATAAGCATTCTGATGAGATGAATAATAAGTTTGATATAATGAATTATTGGAGAACACATGCTATTAAATATCCTGAGGTGGCTGCCATGGCACGAGATGTGCTTAGTGTCTATAACAAGTGTTGCTTCCGAAAGTGCTTTTAGTATGGGTGGAAAAGCTCTGGATCAGTGTCGTAGTTCACTTGATCTTGAGGTTGTGGAAGCTTTAATGTGTTCGAAAAATTGGTGTTTAGTGGTAAAGGTAAATACTTGTAGTATAGTTATTATTGTGAAATATTATTTGAATATTTGATGTTACATGTGTTAAACAACGAGTATTGTTCTTAAATGATAGATTTGAGCAAAGAGAATGCTACGTTGGAGGCTCTCACAGCTGGTTTGAGCTTAGCAGATAAAGAAGTTAATGAATCATAAGCTTGACTGGTGAAGAACTTTTTTGGTAGGTTACAGATGTTGATGTGCTAATAATTACTCCATGATACTGCTTTTTTGTGAATGAAATATGTTTTGGCTTTTTGGTAAATGATACAACACAAGTGGTGTGTTTAGATGGTGTCTAAGGGTGAACAAAAGTTGAAGATGTATATTTTTGTAAGTATGATCTTGATGATAGATCTCATAGTGAATTATGTAGCAGTAGTGCAAATATTGTGCGCATAATGTTCTTCTAACTGTTATATAGAGTTTGCTGGTGTGTAATGTTGCTGCTGGTTGGATTTCCCTGTTCCATTGGAAGTGGAGGAAGAAACTATGAACAAATTAATCAATTTACTAATTCAAAACCAAGCTAGCTAACTGACTGACTTATAATGGATTGATTGATAGATATATAGTTACCATGCTTGCTAATAATGATACAGTTGCATTGATACCACTTTCGCTAACGGTTTATACACCACATAATTCGTAGTAGTTCTGATTTCAGATCTCGAAACCTTGGTGTGATCGATGAGCAAGTAGTAGTAGTAGTTTTATACGGAGTTGTTCTAGAGACTTTTGGTCTGATTGTTTTAATTGATCAAATTTCACCAATTAAGAAGAGATGATATTATATTGATAGAAGAAAGAAAAAAATATAGAAACAGACCTGAAGCTGTTGTAGTTGTTGAGAGGAGGAAAGTAATAACCTGGTTGGTTTAACCCGAACGGTTTATTTATGGTTTTTTGTTTCCATATCACTTTTATACTTCCTACTACATGAAATTTTGACGTTTTTATTAAGATATTCTCTATCTGGATTAGCGAATGAATCATTTGATTTTATTTTTGTTCTTTTTTTGATTAACTGGAATATGTATAAATCTAGATAGGATTCATGAAAAGAAACCTATGGAAAGAGCACATGTTATCAGATTTTTGAATTCATAGGAAACTGTGCGAGTACTCTGGATTCTTTGTATAACATATCGTTAAAGTCGATATAAGTTATTGTGTTGGCTTAAAAAATGGGGGTCGGGTGGGTTGGGTTAGGGTTGAATGATTTTAAATGGGTGGGTTTAGGGTCATGATTTTTCAACCCGATTATTTTGGGTTGGGTTGGGTTAATGATATTTTAAATGGGTTGGGTTAGGGTTGATATCAACCCAACCCATCAACCCGAATTGCCAGGTCTACCCGTATCTATTACGGTGCGACAGTATTATGTGGCAATCCCAGTCAACGCCGACTGGATTGCTTATGTGTCATATAAGTGTGATAAAACTTTAATGATTGTAATTTTTAGAATATAAGTCCAAATTTTAAAAAAATTATATCACCGGTCATCTAAATTAATTCAAGCTCTTCAAAATAAGACCAGTCATGAATATGTTTTAACAACTTTGAAAAAGATTTTTTTTTACATGTTATGATGATACATTAAAAAGATGTTTTGATTCTTATTAGTTTTGATATTATGATCCATTAAATTGTTATTATGACTCATTAACTAATAAGTGGTGAATTAGATAACAAATTTCGAACCCGAATAAAAATCATTATTGTTTTGTAGTGATTATTATGTTGTTATGGTGTATTTTAAACCTTATATGGTGAATCGTGTATTTTTCATACATACCAAATGTAACACCCCTATTAACGTATTTACAGCGGAATTAAAATACTAAGGCGATTACAGACCATCGGGTTCCAAACACTACCGGTACCAACCTCACAATTACAACCATTACAATTATCTAAGTTACGGTCTGAACTCAAGAAAACAACGTAAACAAAACTGAACGTAAAACAGAATAACTCTCCACAATTCCTAATTCCCATCCCAATCACTCATGCTCTTCGTGGCCACCTGTATAAAAATTCGTACCTGCAAGATGAACCAAGCAGCCCACCCCGGGAGGGGTGAGTCAGTTCCCTAGAATGGAACAGGTACAATTCTCCAAACAATGATTTAAAACATAACTCTTAAAATAAACAGTAACTGGAAATTTAACTCTAGAATTAAAAACAGAGAATGAAGGCACTTTAAACAATCAATCACAGAGAAAGGAGAACAAGGCAAAGATAGAGAATAAGAACTTTAAGACCAAGTCAACCACTAAGGAGTCACAACACATAGTTAGTAAGCATCCATTGTTGATGTTAGAACCAATTATGGTTAAGAAGAGAAAGACTCGGGTAGTCACAAAGGACTAGAGATGAATGAATATCCATAACCCGTGGTAGACAGTTTATGTCTCCACCATTTTAGAAAGTTGATTCCAATAGGCAAAGGTGCACTCAGGCAAAGGAAGATCAGGAATACAATCACAGCCCTTTCTTTACCTGATGGAACCACCGCGTCTTCATGGAATGGTATCGAAACAATGGCATCAAACTACTTCCAGCAGCTGTTCTCCACCACCCAACCCTCAGATAAATCACTACTTGTTAGAATGTGTTTGAAGATAGGGTATCATCATCTTCTCAGACTTCTGTGTCTGCCCCGTTCACAAGAGAGGAAGTCATTGCTGCATTCCAACAGACCAATCCTCAAAAGGCAGCAGGCCTTGACGGTATAAACAGAACCTTCCTTAAAACATACTGGCCAATTGTTAGTGAAGCTTTCCTTGCTACTTCCTTGGGCTTCTTAAATACAGATAGCACTCCTCTGCTCTAAACCACACTCAGATTGTATTAATCCCTAAGAAGCAAGGAGCAACTTCTATCTCAGACTTCCGACCGATCTCTTGCAACACAATATATAGGGTCATCGCAAAGACAATTGTGAACCGCCTCAAGGATGTCATGCAAACAGTTATCTCTCCAAATCAAGCCGCTTTTTTACATGGCCGCCTAATCAATGATCAAATTATGATTGCCCATGAATTGCACCACATGATGAAACTTTCAAAGGCACGATTGTGTGGTTGGTTTGCGTACAAAGTTGATATGTCCAAGGCCTTTGACCGGGTTGAGTGGTCCTTTTGCTAGGAGTGCTGACCAGCATGGGTTTTCCCGACTCCATTGTCAAGTTAATATAGAAATGCCTCACCACGGTCACTTACAGTGTGTTTATCAACGACCACCGGGAAGAATTTTTACATCAACGCGTGGCCTCCGCCAGGGAGACCCACTGTCACCATTCTTATTCATCTGCTGCATGGAGGTGCTCACTTCATCTTTAAGGCTAGCAACGGACATTGGTACATACAGGGCTTCAAGGTCCCGGTCTGACTAAACCTTTCACAAATCTACTTTTTGCTGATGATTGTGTAATTTATAGGGAGGCGACACCTTCAAACGTCCAAGCTCTGTCTATCATATTGGACGATTTTAAATCAGCCTCTAGCCAGTGCATCACTTAGCCAAATCCGTAGTTATGTTTTCTTTAGGAGTTCCACCTGCGGCGTGCACTCAGCTTACTTCTCTTTTGGGCACTCGACAAGTTACTGATTTTGGACAGTATCTTGGCTTCCCTACCTCTTTTGGGCGTAGTTTAAAACAGGTTTTCTCATACATTACGGACAGCGTCTCACGGCGCGTTCAATCTTGGATGAAGAATGTCTCCATGGCAGCGAGAGGTGTTCTAATCAAGGCAGTGTTGCAGAGTATTCCCGCTTATGTTATGTCTCTTATCAAACTGCCTACCTCGATCATTAAAACCCTACAACGTACTATCGCCCGTTTCTGGTGGGGGTACAACCAACAAAAAATCCATCCATTGGCAAAAGTGGTCTGCACTCTGTACAGACATTCCTCAAGGAGGAATGGCTTTTCGGGATCTCACGTCATTTAATCGTGCTTTACTGTCGAAACAACTGTGGCGAATTATAACTCAGCCTCATCTTTTGATCTCACAGTTATACACTGCATGTTATTTCAGCAATGACGACGTTTTCACAGCTCGAGTGCAAGCTAGGGCCAGCCCTATATGGAGAGCTCTTTCATCATCGGTTAAGATTTGGTTGAATCAGGTGCTTACAGACTCATCGGTGATAGATGTCCACACACATTTCATCGCGATGGATCGATGCAAAACCAGGCGAATGACCTTTCTTGTGGCATATCCCGCCTACTTTACGGTCAACTATGACAGTGTCTGCTCTTATAGATCCATCCAATGGTACTTGGAACCAACACACTCTTCAGCAGTTCATCTCTCCATTGGACATCCCCCTCATCCAACAAATGAATGTGTCTAACACGCCACATCTTGGAGATTCATGGATCTGGTATCATGCTTCAGATCGTCGATTTTCAGTCAAGTCTGCGTATTTTGGCCGAACAAACAAATGCGGAGTCGGGATCACGCATCAACCACGACTCAAGCATTGGGCGACGCTTTTCATCGAATCCAGAAAATGTCCCCCCCAGGGTGAAACTATTTGATGGAAACTCCTGCATGGTATTGTTCCCATGTCGGCAACCGTCGCAACCAGAATCAAAACCCAAGCACACACCCCTGCGCGCTCTGTGGCCAATCAGAAACTTTGATGCATGCACTTTTTAAGTGCCATGTTGTAAGAACTGCTGGGCTTTCTTCACACATGCTAAGCCACGTTATGGCCATTCTGATCAAGCCTTTTGTGACTGGCTCCAATGTTTTTGTCGTTCTTCATCGTTGGCTCAAATCGATGACTATCTAACTTTTTTTGGGACTCTATGGCATGCCCGCTGTCTCACAACCCATGCTCAAGTTCCTACATTTTCACGGGGCTGTATCAGGCATCTCCACTTCTTTCACAGCTTAAAAGCATTGCCTCTACAATGGTTTGGCATCTTATCGCCACAGTAATCCAGATTGGCCTGAGATTCATCTGGATGGGAGTGTCGATGTTATGGTTCTAACGGTATCATTTTTTTTTATCGCAACAATGGGATCTCAATGCCCAACAATGGTCGGTCTAAAAGGATGGTGTGCGTTTTTATCACCAGCTCACGTGGAGGCCTTGGCTCTAGACTTCGCTGTTGATGGAGCAATTACGGCCAACTATTGTCACGTCCGCCTCTTGACAGAATGCAAGCTTTTGTCCGACTATTTCAACGATGGCTCCACGGTCGTTTTAAGAGCAGATGACAAGAACAGTTCTAGCTAAGATAATTGACAAGTTTACTTTTTTTGACGATGTTCTTGTCACCCCATCCCACGGGAATGCAACGCTAATGCTCATGTCTTAGCGAACCTCGCTCAAGGTAGTCATCAGCATAATGTTTGGCTGGATGACATCCCACTTTGTATCCGAACCTTATGCTTAATTGATATACAATCTTGCTCGTTTTAAAAAATTATAATGCAAAATTATGTTTTCCTCCTCTCTATAAGTTTATCCCACTTATATTTAAACACACCACTTTTTTTATTCGTGTATGCCACAAATGTTATCTAATCAAGGTCCGTACCGTACATGGTGGTTTTTGCATTTAGTGTAAGTTTTATTAAGGGCATTCACAATGGTATTGAGTTTCTGTATACATTCCTAGATGTCTTGTCATCTAAAAATTATATTTTATTACTTAAGAAACTCTATTAACTACAATAACAAAGTTTCTTATCTTCTCTCTCTCTAGTGAACAACTAATAAACTATCACTATTTAGATGCGAGAGAAAATCACATATATAATTGATATCTATTATGTAATAAAAAGTGGGGTTCTTAGCTAAGAACCTTGGAGAGTGAAAATGGATGGAATCCACACAATTGTAATACATTTTTTAATTTCTTCACCTATGTAACCGTGTCAAGAACACTTATTATGGATGCCCTTAGGGGCCTTTGTTAAGCGGGGGGAGTAAAAAATGGAATCAAGAAAGATATAAAGGGAATGGAAAATATTCTTTTTGATTTTCCTAACTCTTTGTTTGTGCAGTGGAAATGAAAAATGAATAAACGGACAATGGTCAACGATCGTCTGCTGCCAGTCAATGATCAATAATTACCGGTCAACATCCACCGTCCCTGGTTAATGGTTGTTCGTCTTTGGTCAAAGTGTAGAACTAAGGAAAGAAAATCGCATTCTCTAGTAAATGGTGAGAAATCAAGTTAGAGGGATTTGGAGTAATCCAATTCCCTCACTCTTCCTAAAAATAAAAAAAATGGCTAAACAAAGAGCAGAAAACAAAATTATTCTGATGATTTTTTCTAATTACCTAAAACAAACGACCCTTTAATGAAATCAAGTCAGTTAAATACAAACAAAATGAGTAGAAAAACATCTAATAAACAAAGGGAATTTTCATGAGATACCTCTAAGGTTTGAGTGAATTTGACCAAATACCTCTGATGTTTCATAATCATTACGAAATACCTTGAGGTTTCATTTTCCTTACGAGATAACCCTGAGATTTCATTTTCATTACGAGAACCCCTCAATTCACATTCTGATATATTATATTTGTTAATATCCCTATTTTACCCTCACACGTATGCCACCATAATAACCTTAGGGGTTATGGTCAAATTTTTCAAAATTTAAAATATAAAATATACAAAAAAAAAAGATCATATAAAATTTAAATTCATTTTTTAAATAATTATAATTAAATAAAAACTATTGTAGTGGATACTTAAAATCATAATAGTTATAATAAATACATTAAATCATAAGAAAATTGATTTTATTTTACGTTTCTTCATACTTTATTTTTCTAATTTTAAATAATGAGTTTTTCTATGTACCATATGAAATTGTTACTTTTAATATTTTTCACATTATTTTATTATACTTTTCTATGATTTAAGTCATTGCTGTGTAACACTTAACAATTTATGTTTATTTTCAAATAATTTATTGTTTTATTATTTATTCATTTCCATTTATTTAAATATTTTGTTTTGTATATTTAATAATATCCATTTTTCAAAATTGAATTCAAATTGTATATGATCTTTAATTATTTTTATGTATTTTTTTTATATTTTTAATTTTTTAAAATTTGACTATAAACCCCAAATGTTATTCTGGTGTCATATTATGTGAGGGAAAATGGGGGATATTAACAATTTAATATATCAAAATTGAACGGGGTATCTCGTAATGAAAGTAAAAGCTTAGAGGTATCCAGTAATGAAAAATGAAACCTCAGCGGTAGCTTACAAAGAAAATAAAATCTTAAAGATATTTTGTAAAATTAACTCAAACTCATAAATATTGTATAAAATTCACCCAAATCTGTCTAATATTTCATAAAATTCATCGAAACGTGATGAGTGAAATTTTCCAAAAACAATAGCACGATCCTAATGGGATCGATAATAGAGTACTCTCTCCGTCCTTAATTGATCTTATTGTTTGCTTTTTGACACGTTTTTCCACTTCAATATTAACATATAAGATAAAATAATTTTATAAAACAAATTTCCCCAATATATAGTTTTTCACATAAACATTTCATTATAATAATTAGATTTATAAAATTATATTATCTTATATGTTAAGTATTGAAGTCAAACTCGAAGGTTAATTAGAGAATAGGGCCCGCCGAGGGAGTAATGGACATTGGACTAGGGGTGACAATTTTTACCCAACCCGATAACCCACCCATACCCAACCCGAAAATAGCGGGTTTGGGTCACGATTATTGACCCATTTAATTATTGGGTCGGTATGGGTTGCCTATTAAATTTGTGGGTTGAGTATGGGTTTAAAGTCCTAACCCGTAGTCAACCCGACAATTTATTTTATTTTATTAAATATAATAAATAAATAATTAGATAAAAATATAAATATATTACTAAGTAAGTGCTAACCTACTATTAGTATAATACAGATTATGTAGTATCTTTTTGATGAGAGGTTGTTTATTTGATAACTACTACTTGTTGTATTTCTTTATAAAGCAAAAATAAGAGTATTCGTTATGTGGATTGTCAAAGACAGTGTGTTGCTCTCTCCTCCACAGCTCCCACTGTGGTCCTATCTCTTCTGTACTCTGAAGATTTTTTTCTATGTTTTGATTCTATATTCTGAAGGAGAAAATACAGTTATATTTGGCCCAGACGTGTACACATCACCTTCTTCTGTTAAGTGCCACTAAGCACGACATATATGTGGAAAAAGAAAAAAGACAGAGGATAATGAAAACTCTGAATATCTACCATATTGAATGTATGATTCATTCATTTTTAACTCCGTTTGAGCAATCATATAAAAATTTAATTCCAGGTCTTTTAAATTTTGCAAGCCTAATTATGTGGGTTAAACGGGTCGGGTATGAGTTTAATCATTTTATATGGGTTGGGTATGAGTTGATAATTTGTAACCCGAATATTATTGGGTCGGATATAGATCAATACAATTTAAATCGGGTCGGGTATGGGTGAGCTTCAACCCGACCCATTAACCCGAATTGCCACCCTACATTGGACACCGATATAGAGAGAGGCGTAACCATCGGTATTTTTGATCTATACCCAAACGCAGCGCCCGAGCTTTCCTAGAATTTTTCTTTCTTCCTCGACTTCATTCTTAAATTTCCTCTCCTCTCGAATAACGGCTGTACAATCACGGATTCTGTCTTTGTTTACCCATCCCACAATTGAAGCGGAGTCACTACACAAACTGGCGCGAACTTCATTCAAAGTGTGAGAAACATCCCGATTCTGTGAAATTTGGGTTCGACGGATATAGATTGGGTTTTTTCTTTATAAAATTCAGAGATCAAATTAGTGGCATATGAGAATGCTTTTGTTGGGTCTTGATGATTGACTTGTGTTTTGTGGAATTTGATGGAACGCAAAGGAAAACTGGAGAATGATAGAGAGCAGGGAGAGAAGAACATTCGACTTGGGATTATTATTGTAGAGAGAGTACTGTTACATTACTTATTACTAGGCGGGAAGAAAGCCTATATATAAGAAGAGAAAGAACAATCTGGAAGAAAGGATGACAGCTGTTACATAACGGAAATAGAACTAACAAAGTATGACATTATATGCTAACATGTTTGGATTGAACTCTGCAATGTTTTTAGATTGTTTGATTAGCAGCAGCTTTGGCTTTTGAGGACTTTGACCTTTAGTCACATGTTCGCCTCAGCATTTTTTTTAGCTGTTTTGTTTGGCGGTGGCAGTATGTATGTTATCTGAGGAGAAAGCAGATCACCTAAAAATGTTGTAAAATTGTCGTCAAATATGTCAAAAAAATGCTGAAATAGAGGAGGAGAACGAAGCTAATTGGGTTATACGAGGCTCTCCCTATGTGATGTCTGAGTCATTACCTAGAGAGACAAAGAAGAGTCGGAGTCTTTACCTTTTTAAAACGTGTAGCTAGAAGAGACGAAAAAGAATCCGAGCCATTACCTGTCTAGATCTGATGAAGTTCTCTTAACTGGAACGTCAATTTGTGAAGTCTATTTATTAGACAAAGTCTTCTTGATCGATGATTATGTATCACTTGTTTTCTGTTTGAATATAACCGGATTTCACCCTTCTTTTGAACTGGTTTTAATATAAAGATTTTTATTTACTTCATCCGAGCTCAGTATCAAGGCCTACCTTTAGTTGAGTTAACTACAACCACCATATGAGCCCTTTAAGTTATTTCACTTGTTAATTTCGTGGAAAGAATGGTTTTCCCTAGGTTTGTGTTTTTCAAGGTGTATTTGTTTAGCAATTATTGACTATTGCTTTAGAAATATTTATTTTCATCTCTATTTCCGGGCTTTAGAAAACTATTGCAACTAAGTATGCAAGTTGTGTCCTTGCTTGTATACAGTATTCCCTTCTCTTCACGACAATGCTCTCTCCTTTCATTAGTTTATCTGTTTAGTTGTGAAAACAATACTGAGATTGAATATGGAAAGAAGGATTTTAAGAAGAGAAAATGAAATATTAAGGCAAGTGAGATTTATAGAGAGTATCTGGAAGGTGAGATCTAAAACTAGTCTTTGTGGTCAAAAGCTGTTAATGAAGCTTTGAGATGAAATTTTCAACCCGGATATAAAGATGATTTAGGCCCTGTTCGTTATCCAGATTGATGTCCCATGTGGAGATGAATCTCCTCTTTTTTTTTTATCTATGGGTGGAGATACTAAAAGTGGTCATATATGGTGGGGAAATTGTGATTATGAAAATATTTCCATCCTGATCAGCAATATATGCTATGAGATAAAGTGATTTGGAATAGCCTTAACATGCCCAACAATATATATTTATCCGGTGGATTGCTTGTGAGAATAGGCTAGCCTTGAAGGAACCACCTTTTTCGTTTGCCCATTTGTAGCTGAAGTTAAGGCTGGTGCAAGGAGAAACTGGCTAGGTATGGATTTGGTAACTCTATGCGTGTTCTGTCAAAGGCCTAGAAAAGGGCCATATTCTTTTCAAAGTGAGGGCTGCTACTATCAGATCATGCATTTACATTTTACAATCTATGGAATTGCATCTTATACAAGTACTAAGAAGTGCGTTAAAAAGATCATTCAAGATCTGAATATCTGGTGGAGTGGGACAACTTGCATTGTCTGTAAATGTAAGATCAGTTTGATTGGTTTTGACTGTTTTGTGGGACTGTTTCAGTTTCTTTTATTTGTTTTTCACTTTTTAGCTGTTTCTTCTTCTGTTTCTCTTCTTTGTACTGAACTATCTTGTTTGTCAATTAAAAAAAGTATTTATTGAAAACAGAAACCCACTATAAAAGGATTTTGTTTTCTCTCAATAATGAAGGTGTATACATAATTAATTGTACATTTTCAAGCTAATTGTTCCCATTTGTTAAAAAAACTAATCGTGCCTATGATTTTTGAAAGGGGATGTAGCCCTGGCCCCATGTACCCCAGTAGGTCTACCAGTGGCCACATTTCCAATATGTTCCAAGGAACCTAGAAAATTCTGAGTAAATCCACTTTACTTTTCAACATTCTGAGAATGGAATATGAGTGCATATGTACAACCTATACTTTATGAAGATGTCAAAGACGATCTTTTTGTGGGAGGACTTATGTGGAATTGATGCTGGAGAGCAATTATGATTGTTACAGAACTTTTCGATTTCTTGGTAAAATGTCTAAAGATGCAACATAAAATTAGCTCAAATATGCAACATAAACATGGTTTTCTAAACACTGTGTGGATTGATTATCATAGTTCTTATTTGTGCGGAGCAGTACCTTCGATGTTTCTTACACTTTGGAATTAACATAAATAGAATTAGGTGATATTTCGGTTCTCTGTAAACTGAGTTATGTGGTTCCCTCGATTTGCTTCTTTGTATTTACATTTTCTGAACTCTGAGAGACTATGTTTCCTCGTTTACTTTTTAGGTTGGTATAGCCTTTACCATTCAGATAGCATCGAACAAGCTCAGCAGATACATATCTGCCTATTCTTCCATGTTTTGCATTCTGTTTCCATTTTTTGGTGTGCATCCGAGCTAATTATTCATAATTCAGTTTACTCCTGACCGTTTTTTAATTTGTTTACTTATAAACAACCTTTGTCGCAGGTTGAATAGCTACATCAGGCATATAGTTCGCAGTTGCCCGGTCCTAACAGACAGTGTCGTGAGGTATTCTTTCTCATCTTCCAAATATTAACTTGTAGGGAAAAGGCAAACAAAAGTAGCTATAAGAGTGACGAATATTTGTATTTTGTGTGGTTTCCCTGATAGGAATTTTTCTTCTTAAGGAGTGCTTCTGTAATTATTTGTATTGTTCGGCTCCTTCTTGCCTTGCCTTTTTTTCAAGATCTGAACCTAAATGTATTTCAATCTCGGTCAAACAAACATGGCATCTTGAAAATAATAATAAGTGAGCCCGAGTCATTAAAAAAACAATCAAGAAAAGTTGGTAAATAATGGAGACAACCAAAACAAATTGCACTTCAGTTTTCTAGATATTGTTTCTCAGTTTCATTAACAAATTTATTACCATTAATTTCTTCTACTTACCTCTGTTTGTTTGTACTAGTCTATTGCCTGCGGTATTTCATTAGCAGAGTTGTCTAGGTAGTTTTGTTATTTATCTTCGAATAACTCAACTAGGTTAATTACATGTCTTATACCGGTAATTGTAAAATTACACGTATTAGATGTTTTTTAAATAAAATAGTTATTCGATGTATTATAAAGTCCAGTTATTGAGATATTTAGCTTTGTTATTTATTCTAGCAGACCACCATATCCGGGCCAATACCAACAACGCACTGACAAAAAATAGAAAGTTCAATCGGCGACTATAACAGACGGAAAACAAGAAACCCCACTCGCACAAATCCGCACCCCCAGATTCACAAATCATGCCCAATCTCAGATTCATCATCATCACCATCCTCCTTCACCTCTCCGTCTGCGTCATAGCCAGGGACCGCCATGTCATCAAATTCCGTTCCCCAAACCTATACCCAGATGGACTAACTTGGGATCCAAAATCCGATCACTTCATTGTCGGATCCCTTCGTGACCAAACCTTCTACACCATCTCAGATGCGGGAGTCGTCTCCACCCTCCTCACCGATCCATCACTGCCCGCCAATTCCTCCCTCCGTCTCGCAGTTGACTCAACCCAACACCGACTCCTCGCCACCGTCCACTCCTCAACAACAAAACCCCCTTTCAACGCTCTCGCCGCCTACGACCTCAAAACCCTTACCCGGATCTTCCTAACCCACCTCCCCTCATCTGAACCCAATCTCTTTCCCTCCGACATGGCGAATGGGATGGCTGTTGACTTTGACGGAAACGTGTACATCACGAATTCAGGGAATAATTTCATATGGAAAGTGACTATAAAGGCGAAGGTTCAATCTTCTCAAAGGCGGAGATATTCACACGATTTGATCCGGTGGATGCGAGTGCACCATACGCTAATTGTGGATTGAGTGGGGTGAGTTATGTCAGTAAGGGATATTTGTTAGTGGTGCAATCGAATACAGGAAAGGTGTTTAAAGTGAATGTAGATGATGGGACTGCAAGGAGGGTGTCGATAGCGGAGGATCTGGCGGGTGGTGATGGGTTGGTGGTGAGAAAGGATGGGGGCGGCGGTGATTGTGACGCCGACGGGGAGTGCGTGGGTGGTGGTGAAGAGTGAGGATAGTTGGGGAAGAAGAGGAAGTGTGGTGGACAAAGATTGCGCTATTGACGGGAGGGATGAAGGTTTCCGACCTCGATGACGGTAGGTGGTGGTGGGAGAGTGTATGTGGTATTTGGGTATGTTGATGAGGGTATTAAGGGGAATTCGGTGGAGAGTAGTAGTAGTAGTAGTAGGGAATGGTTTAGGATAGAGGAAGTGATGGAGAGTCCTCAAGAGGATTATGTGTGGATGTTTATTCTTATTGGGTTGGGGTTGGCGTATTTTATGTATTGGAGGATGCAAATGGGCCAGCTCATTAAGAATATGGATAGGAAAATAGAGTAGAAGTTTGTAGTTCAGTTTTTTGTTTTTAAATTATATAGGAAATTTGATTGTATTGTTGCCATCTGAAAGATGAATTTTCTTTTGGTTGTTTTCCTTAACTATGATATCTGTTACAGCAATTGCAGCAATACCATCATTTTTAATTATTTTTCTGATCATATATAATGCAGCTAAGCTTGCAAGGAAGAAACAAGTTCTTTGAAGTACTCACACAAATGCCGGCAAAAAGCTGATCTAGTTTGCAATAATTGCTAAAATGCTCTTATCTCACGACTAATGTCACCTACAATCAACACTTCTGAATTCTAGCTTTCAAAGGACACTGAGCGTGTAATACCCAAACCAAGGGGAAATTCGTTCGATTCAACTGGCGCAGCACCCTAGACAAATTGATTTACAGGTGTCGCATAAATATAGGTTCCTTTTTGTAATGGAACCCACCATAAAACCATCCTGAGCTTCTAATTGGTTTAACCGGAGAGGGATTATTTGTAACGCAGCTATTGCTGCGTTTTGCTCTTTTTTTTTTTCCTTTTTTTTTTTGTTTTCGCTGACATCCGCCCTCTTCTTATACAAGCAAGCCACCATGTTAGCTCAGGCTTTACTTTACAGGTGCTGCCCATCGAATCTCTCCCCCTGTACGTTTTCAATTAGAGTGCGTTCGTTCACCTATTGAAGGATTAATCTCATTTGTTTACTTTTTGACTGCCATATGTTAGTTTATTATTTATTAAAATATAATCTATATATATCAATTAGTTATTTGTTAACTAGGGGTAGATTAAAGAAAAAGCTTATAAACCAAACTTTTGCTTCAAAACTCTGAACGGCGCCTTAACCTCTTCGTTTTTGACTTGAAGGAATCTCGGCACTATAATCCCACCCTTGAATCCATTTATAAGCAAATCTTCAATCTCCAGTCCGCACCATTCATATGTTGTGCATAACAATGTCGCTGTAATTCAGCATTGTCCCCCAATCATATTTTGCAGTAGCCGAGCTCCTTCAGATATATCTTTTCCGACCTGAGGCCATCCGAGGATTACACGTCGGAAGCCGATTCTCCGTCGGCAGACGAAAGACTTTTTTTTTTGTTTCTTTGTTTCTTTTATTAACAGGGAATATTTATATATATGTAAGAGTAGATACGCGGTAAATAATTGCATGTTGATATTTTATACTTTTTCTTTTTTACAATATCTTAATAAGATATGAAGTTAAATAAATTTAAGTCTAGATATATTTTTAATTCGACTTATATTTTAAATAGCAGTAGTAATTAGTTATAATCATTATAGAATAATTTATTATTTATACAACAATTTTACAATGTATAGTATTATATGACTATTATATAATTATTTTTAATCTTATAAATTGTTGTTTTATATATATTAAAATATGTAAAAGATGAGTAGAATCAAAGTACAAAAAACATACTTTAATCGAAATAAATATTCTTTAAAAATAATTACAAATTTAAAAATATAGTTTTTCTAAATTAAAAAGTTGTCGCATGATATTTTTATAATATTTATATATAGAAATAAATGAGTATACACCATGATTTATATACGCTATGACTCCATGATTCATATACACTTTGACTCCATGATTCATATACACTATGACTCCATGATTCATATACACAATTGTGTACATGTTTCTATCATCAGTGTAAACGTTTATTAACTATATGGGTACACAAAATCAAGGTTAATGAATACGTAAAATTGACTCCAACAACTCTATTTATCGTTTCCAAATGTTTATATCCTTCACGTTCTATACAATATAAAGTATAGAGCGACTTCAAATAGATTACCCTACCCCAAAATCCAAAAAACCTGTCGAGTCCGTAACGACTGCTTCAAGACTTCGCCTTGGCTAGACACTCACACACTCCCACACTCCTAGGAGTGGTAAAGGTCCAACCTTTACGTCTTTGCCCCCAAAGGGGGATACAAGAATGAGAATACCGCCCACTTGTGGTAACTAGTTCCACTGCAACCTTGCGTCCCTGAACTTGTCTCTGAATCAAGTTCGTAAGTGTTGGATGTTACAGGACTAGGGGTAGGAACTTGGGAAACACTCACGTTCACGCTAGAATTCCTTGGGGAAGAACTTAGTTGTGACGTAGCTCAAGTTTATGTGAGATCAAGGTGTAAGTATTCTCTCTCTGCTTTCTAGCTTCCAAAGCTTAGAATAGATTAGCATAGAATGGATTGAATAACATTGATGCCGCCTAACAATGATCTCATTAGCCTTATATAGGCCTCTTGGTTCGGTTGAGATAATAAGGGAAACAAACTCATTTATTCCCTCTCCTTAAAATCTCAACAACTTCCCCTGATTCTCTCTAGTCAATTAGACGCTTAAATATCTCAACTTCCCACAAAGGGAGGCGCCTAAAACAACAACCTTCCTACAAAGGTGGCACCTTAAATCAGCTAGCCAAGGAGATCTCAACAACCTTGCTACTTTGGTGCCGCCTCCTAACCACCTCCTAAATAAGTGGCGCCCTCAATAAGCTAGGAAAGGTTCGTAACAACCTCTCCTAAAAAGGTGCCGCCCACAAGGAAAGGGGATAAGGCTGCCTAGCTATCCTATCCAGTTGAGAGAATATCTCAACCTCTTCCCACAATTTTAGGAAGTAGTTATTCGGTTTGTTAGGATAACAATCCTTAACCACTTAGAGAGATATTTGCTTGTACCGGTTTATCCTAGGTACACTTTTGAAAATAATTATCCCGAAGAAATCTCAACAAACTTAGAGAACCTTTCACAGATAATATTTTTAGGGAAGGAAATCTAATTTCACTAAGGTAAACTTATTTTCCCATGGAAAGACATTTTCTCTTTCCAAAAATTAACCTAGTTAATATATGTTCTTCTACCAGCTTCTAGACATATCTTTTAGTTAAGGGAATATTAGGTTTTATTATCTCTAAGATAATAACCACCTCTCAAGGGCATCCCACAAAATTAGGAACTTCCAGGACTTTCGGGTAAAACCCGAGAATCAAGGTTTCCGGAAGCCACGACGCCTGCGCCTAGCGCAAACCCGTGCTCCTCGCTGCTGCCTAGCGCCCAGCGCCTGCACAGCATGCCTTAGCGCGCCTCAGCGTGTCCTAGCGCCCATCGCTCTTGACATCACTGCTCGCATCGCGCACCAAGACACACCCTCGCACCTTGTCACAGCCAGCGCCCGTGCCAAGCACTGCCAACGCACCGTGTCAAGAGGTGCTCATGCCCTTGTCACCCAACTTGGCCCCGCGCATCTAGCCACAGCCAACGCTCGTGCCTAGCACTGCCAACGCCCGTGTCATACGATGCCATGCCTAGTCGTGACTCGCTCTTTCCCTTGTCATTACTCAATCATGACACACCTTGACAACAAATGCCACAAGATGTCTGGTCATGTCTACCATAGCCCAGCTACCGACATGTTACCACAATTTAGCACAAAGCTATTTCCACCCACTTTCATTCTTGGTGAGCTAGCTCACTGCCAAGTACCTAGGCCTCAAACCCATTACCTGTATAACCTCGTTAGGTTCCCCCACATGACAACAGCCTGGGCCTTGAACCCGTCACTTGTCACTGCTGTGTCATTCACCAACCTCGTGACACGGCCTGGACGTTTGCCACCGAAACGCATCCTGCCCAAATGGCGAAGCCTTGCTTCCCACGCTAGCAAGAGCCTTATACTTGGTCGAATATGGGGGTTGCTAAGCTTAAGCCATTCGCTCCAGAGATGAGAACTGTGGCAGCTGGTTAGTTTCTCCCTGACCTGTCCCCAGGCAGCCTTACACGGCTGGGTCCCGGCTGGGCACCTAAGTGCCCGAGAGCCTCAATGGCTACAGTTTACCCACGAATGGGGATGTTGGGACACTTGGACTCTTAGCGGTGTTGGGCCCATGCAGCCCACACCGGCGGCTAGGTGAACTAGTCGTGAGTCACCCCAGGCTGCCTGGAGAGCACCCGGCTAGACACGTGAGTGCCTAAACATGTCCTATTATCTATAGCTGGGTTAAGTGGGCTCCAACGGCTTCGGGGCCTTGCCCCCTCTGCCGGTGTCCCTGATATTGAGTTACGCCAGCATGCACTTGTCGTATGACTGGTTCCGTACTTGACAAGTGTGGGAGTGTGAGGGGCGACGCACTAAGTCGGGACTTGTGTCCGGCATGGCCAAGATGGTCCGGTGGTGGTGGTGAGTGCACAGTGTGGCCCACGCTAGTGTGTCCCTACTGAAGGTGCCTTGGCACTGAGGTTGCTCCACTAGGGAAGGGTCATTCAGTGGAGTGCCCCGCACATCCATGCCTTCGGGCAAAAGGGGTGTGAGGACGTGGGAACTCACCGTGGGGCGGTTCAAGACCACCCTTGGACATGCTTGTGGCACAAGGGTTGGTTCGGTTAGGCGGTCGGGTCAAACCCGACGCCGATCATGAGTGTTACTTGTTTGGTTGCCTTGATGTCCCTTGATGCTTGTTGTGCGTGCTTGTTTATATGTGTGTGCTATATGTGTGTGCATACCGCTGGACTTGGCTTCCAATTCATTAATGATCTTAGGCAACACCTCCTTAGCCTTGTTGTAATCACTTTAGACAAGACTTTGTATAACACATTATAACAAGCTATAGGCCGCAAGTCTTTGACCACGTTAGGATTCACTACTTTAGGAACGAAGGATATAATAGTAGTGTTCACCTTTTAGTAGTTTACCCCTCTCAAAGAAATCCTTAACAGCTCTGCTAACATCATGCCCAAGGATAGGCCAAGAAGATTTGAAAAATAAGGAACTAAATTCGTCTGGGCCAGGCGCCTTTGTGTTCTTTTGGAATTCAAAGCTCCCAAGATCTCTTTGTCAGTTACCAGGTAGGTAAGCTTTTCATTGAGATCATCAGTCATCTTTTTACCCCTTAAAAACACATTCTAGTCACAATTGTCCTATCTTTCATTTTCTTACCGAGAAGGTTACTAAAAAAACTGCACTATATGATCAGCAATCTCCACCTTTAAATTAGTTTCTTGCCTTGATCATCCACCATCACATGAACTCTAGAGTTATTACTTCTAGAATTCATAATTATATGGAAATAGACACTGGACTCATCACCCATCTGAGTTCAATCCACTTTAGCTTGTTGCAGCACTTGGGTATGTAACAAACTAACTGAATGGTTATACTCCTGAATCTGAGTATTCTCATCTCTATCAAACGACACTCTCATCAATCGTTTCTGAGAATCATACAAAATTCCTTTGCTCTGCCAAGCCCCTGTGGCTTGGTCGGTAGAGGAGTGGTATCCTAGAACCAAAGGTCCTGGGTTCGAAAACCTCTCACTACCGTAACTATAAAAAAATACAAAATTCCTTTGCTCTTATCTACCTTATCTCACTATTGGGTGAACTTCACCTTATTCAACCCCAAACTTAGCTTTGACAACCTTCATCCTTTGCACAATTTTAAACATTGGGCAGCCTTCCACACTGACCGACCATCCTTCTTTGATTATCTCCAGGTTACTTGTCATTGTGACCCAAATATTTTGAAATCTGAAAAATATTTAGAACTCTGATATCTTCATTATCGAACAAAACCAGGGAAGGAGAATGATCTGAAACGTCTGTGGGTAGAATTTAACACTAGACTCAGCAATGGAGCTTATCCAACTATTATTAACCATGACTCTGTCCAACTTACAACACATTCTAGATGAGGGATCTTGAACATGCCTATTCGTCCACGTGTAGAGGGCACCAGAAATTTTAAATCATGCACATCAATGTCTTCTACACAACTTATAAACTGAGGGTCAGAATCATCCACAACAACATTACACATAGATGTCTCTCCTTGTTTAAGCATGCAGTTGAAATCACCCAATATAACCCAAGATTCCTGCGTGGCTTGACCCATTCTTCTAAGAACTTCCCACAGCATTTCTCTATCTGCTAACTTATAGCAGCATAAACTGCTGATAAACAGAAGGAAATCTCACCATTCCTAGAGGTAACTCTATAGTGAATATTTGATTGCTCATTTTATACACTGGACCTCCTACAAAGTATCATCCAATAGCAGTAAGATTCTACAATTTATCCAAATCCAGATTCGTGACCCCTTCCATTTCTTCTTCCACCAACCAAAAATACTGTCAATTTATTAGCTCGAATCCTAGTTTCCAAGATGGCAAGAGACTTACCTTATAACCGCAGCAAAGCTATCTACTTCTACTCTTTTATTTAG
The DNA here is from genome assembly GCA_023374045.1 of Limonium bicolor. NCBI lineage: Eukaryota > Viridiplantae > Streptophyta > Magnoliopsida > Caryophyllales > Plumbaginaceae > Limonium > Limonium bicolor. The sequence goes on from CM041780.1 coordinate 146,831,178, forward strand.
GGCATTCCGCCCTCTAATATTCCAAGATGCAATGTGAAACCTACCCATTAGGCATATTGGTATTCAGCCCCCTGAGTATTTCCAACTCTCCTCTTTCCCACTGTTCAAAGTTTTTACTTAAGCTCCTCTTAGCAACTGCTGTCGTCCATCCCTCAAGGTCTATCTGATCAGACTCCTTGCTAGGACCACCCCCTGTGTTCATCTTCTTCAACTGATTCTTGGGGTTAGAACATCCACACCCTTATTCCATGTGCTCACTACCAGATTATTCTCGTTACATTTCTCTGCTACTGTGGTATACTAGCATCCTTCTCCTTCATCTTCTGACGCCGCATAGATGTATGACAAAAGCATTTACACACCTCGCAGTACCAAGGCTCCATTCGTACACTATTCTCTGATTAAACTTATTCCCTTCTCCATACTCCAGAATAATTTCCTCCTTCGGCTTCACTCTAGCATCGAGCTCTACAAGGATTCTGGCAAAACCAAATTTTCCTTTAATGTAGTTAGCTTATCAACTAAGATAGGCTTCCCATTTTGCTCACAATCCTTCTCAACATTCTAGGGGACCAAAACTGTAAATCCAAGTTAGGTAGCTTGATCCAGACCGGGGTCGAAGATAAGTTTGCCAAATCCAGTTTACATCCAGGTGACCAGATTCTTAAGATCAAGGGAAGGTTACCTCGTAAAAACCAAGGACCACTCTCTATAATATGCATCATCTCTTCCTGACGCTCAAATTGGAAAATGAAAACGCTAGAGTCATTATGATAGATCCTGGGCGAAGCGATTTTACTCCATCATTCGATTGAACGAATATTTCTATCGTCAGGAAGGGACATTGGAATCCATGACAGACACCCTAATAAGAGAATATTGCCAGTATTTAACTTCCGATGTGACCTCCTCTTTTTGAATTTGAGAACCGGGGAGTCGTCTTCCTGAAACATTTCCAAGCGTAGGCAATTCTCCCTGTCATGGTTATTAGCGACCACATCACTGCAGGACTTCTTCGCTTGGGGGATCTTTGCAATATCCACCTAAGATCTCTTAGTAGAAGCTCGAAGCAGTTCCTCTAAACCATCCCCTTTATCCTATCATCTTCCAGATTAATAGCTTCGACTTCCTTCTTCTTCTTATCCCGACTCCCAAAGACAAGCACCTTCTTCGAAGCACCGAAGCAACTATGGAACTGTTTGATTGATCGTGTCGAACTCGCAAACACCCCAGGCAATGGAATAGTGGCTTTTGGTTGCATCCTCTACCTATGGCAGATGCAACAGGGAAAATAGACTTAGAGAGAGTTGAGAGATTCTCTCTCTAAAATCATTGCCTATTACACAGTTGGTAACTGATCTCGATCATATGATCAGACAGGGGCTGCGCTCTAACAAAAATCAAGTTTGGTATTGTCAAATCTTCTGCCTTTATAACTCATGATTTTATTTGCCATCTTGCGGTTCTTCCAGTTGTTTGTCGGTTTGGTTGATGTGTGTACGCCGGCCCTCTTCATTATCTTCACTCTCAGTAATTTTGCAACCCTAAATGGCGAACGCGCAGTTTTTCATTCTCTTCACTGAAGTAATTTTGCAACCTTAACCGACGAACATGGAACATATTCACTCTCTTTGTTAGAAAATATATTATGTGTTTTATTTCTTGTGTATTCCTAACTTGTAGGATTTCCTCCTTAATTGTAGGCCTCACTTTCATGTATTATAATTATATATATATCATCATTAAATACAATAGTAACAACCTTGTTGATTAACTCTTTCTCTCACATGGTATTAGACTTACAACCGATCATTTTTCCTGCATTCTTCTTTCTCTCTTCCACTGCGCAATCTCGCTTGGCTCCACTCGTATTCCCCTCTTTAGTTTACATGATGTCCTTGTCTCCCCCTCTTTCATTTAAAAAAACTTAATTTTGGTTTGCAAATTTACCACTAATAATAATTGTTCATTCGAATTTAACCCATTTGGTTTCTCTGTCAAAGATCTACGCAGCAAGAAAGTGATCCACTGGTGCATAGTCGGTTGATCTTTACCTTATTTGACCACCAGCCACCGCCCTCCACACCACCACCACACCCGCTTCTTGGCACTTGCGGCTAGCACACCGGGATCTACAGCTTTACGGTTTCTTGCTTCTCAGAATTTAATTTCTTTTTATAATGTTTCTGCCCGCATTTGTCATTCATGTCAAATGGGGGAAACACACTAGATTACCTTTTTCACGTTCAATTAGCATTACTCTACATGAAATACCCCTAACCTTTAAAAATAATTAAATGATCTACTAATGATCTAAGATGGTTAATAAACATCTAAATATTATTGGGGAACAATCTAAAGATCTCAACAAGGCAAAACACGCCTTAAGATCGGTAAAGCCAAAATGTGCTTTAAGACACCATAAAGATTGTATGACCTCAAATAGGATCCAAAGTGGATTCCTAAGTATTATAATGAAGTAAGGAACACAACAAAACTATATCAAAGAAAGCTAAGCTCAGAAGCACCTTGCAACACAAAATGTGCACTAAAACACCTTAAAGCACATTTTTGTGTAATTGCCTTCTAATTGGTTTTTAATGGGGGCTTAAGGTTATAATTACCTTTAAAGGATGATACATCATCATATCATATTAGGAATTTAACCAGAAATTTACAAATTTTACAAATTTAATATTAAAATATTAATAAAACCCTAAAAGGGGGCCGTTGAGTCAATATTGACCAAGTATGGTCAATGGTCAATTAATGACCCATTTGACCCCATGGCAGTCGGCAGGCAAGGAAGAGGGGAGACAGCTCACAAAACATAGATTGACAATTAGCTACCTAATACCAATTTGCAATAGTAAACTTGCTTTTTCAATCATTTAACACCATTTCAATCATTTCCCTTGCCTTCTATCCGATTCCACCCATTCCAGCCGAGAGCTCCCTCCCTTCCTAGAACCTCTCAAGCCTTGTTCTGAGCATGGAAGGCAGATCTAACTCCTAAGCTCTTAAGGTAAGGTTTTAAGGTCATTTTTAGCTCTTTTTCTTCATCTCTTCACTACCTACACTTAGATCTCGTGGCTCATCAATTCCTATGGCTCATTCTCAGTGTTCTAAGGTTAGAACAACATCCAAACTCGGCTGAAGCAAGTCTAGGGGCCAAGTTGTTCAAATTTGCATTTTAAGGTAAAAACATACCTTAAGCCTCTCCACTCTCCATCCGGTTTTCTTATTTGGATTTTATGAGTTTATACACTCATAATCTTCAGACTTACATGTTCATTCAGTTGGTTAGCCATTTGGAGCAAGGGTGGCCGAGATCCAAAGGAAATACCCTCTTTTAGGCATTTTTTCCAAGGTAAATCAATTACCATAGAAGCTTGTTGTTGTCTAGCTATTTCCTATGTTGATATGGTGAATTTAACACCATTAGGTGTGCTTGGTACAGGCCAAAACCCATTGGAACTTCCCTTGCATTTTTAAGGTGATTTTTGCCTTAAATCTTACATTAATTGTTCCTTATGGTTAAGCTCAAGCTTGGAGTAGTATAACCATATCTTATTTTGGTGTATTAAACATGTCTAAATAGTGTGGTGAATTTACCTCTGAGCTGCCGAGCCCATACAAGGAGAAATCAAGGTATAAACACCTTAAACTTATGATTTTTATGATTTTTAAGCACATATATAAATTGTGCCGAGAGTGGAGTTTAACTATGGGTTATATTAACCTAGAAATGGGAAAAAATGACTAAGATAAATTAAGCTAGTCATTTAAGTGATTTAATTAACATAATGGTCAAATTATGACATTATGTGGAAAAATATTTAAACCAAAGTGAGGCCGTGAGTTATACTATATTTTGAGACATTTAAAGTGTAATTTATTTTGCAAGTCCAAGGTTGTAATAAGGCCATGTCATTAGGCCATTTTAATTTAAGTTTATAAGCTTATTTAGTTAAATTTATGCTTATATAATTAAGTTTGGGGCCAAATCATAATTACTGGAAAATATAAAGCCGTGGGCTTAATTTAGAGGATTTAGGGTTTTTAAGTGAATTTAATAAAAATTATAACATTTTATAAAGTTTTGTGTCAAAATTGTAAAAATAGAAAAGTATAGGTTAAGTTTGGTAATTACCGAAAGAGTTGGTTCCATTTGGTATTAGAAGTCAAAGTTGACTATATAGGAGACTTTGACCAAGTTTGGAAAATTTTAGAAATTTAAAATACTAACTCATATAAGATAAGTATTAAATCGTAAAAGATTTATAAGAGATGGGGCTATAATGTAATTTCTGAAACTTGGGGTACTAAATGGAATTTAGTACAGTCCTTAAGTTATTAGGAATTTTTAGAATTTATTTGGTTAAATTTGGAGTTTATATGAATTATATAAGTATAATATATGGTATTTTATAACATTGTTACAAATGGGTAACATATGGTGTAGAAACCGAGATTTAGAGGAAGTATAAGGTTAGGAATAATATTTATAACCTTTTGGTATAGTTTGGTAATTTTGGAGTTATATATAAGGTTTTATAAAGATATATGTATAATATATAGTTTTAATGGAATTAGAAAACTATGTATTATAAGTTGGGAAGATTTGGAATTTAAACAAAGTTTGGTGGTGAGAATTTAATTAAAACAGTCCTAGGGGCTGTTCGAAAATTATAGCCTTTAAAAACTATAGGTTATAATTATATTAATGTTTAAGGATTATAATGTGAGGTATATATATAAGTGTAACAATGAAATATAATTTGGGATTGATTTGTGATTTATAGAAGTTTAGTGGTTTATAGTAAAAGCCAAGAATATAAGGGGCTGTTTGGTATTTTATAACAAAATATAACTATATGTTATAATTGTTTTTATGACATAAATGTCATAATATATGTTATATAACTATAATGTAACATTATATTAATTATGTGGTGGATTTTGTAAATATATAAGAACATAGGTGCTGTTCGGAAATATTAACATTTTTAAATGGAATTTATAATATGGTTTTAATGTTATAAGAGTTATAACATCTATAATATAAGAGGTATTCATTAAAAGAATGAATATAGATTATAAGACTTACCATATAATAAATAGTTCCATAAAACATGTATATAAATAAATATTTGTAATGGTGTAGAAAATGTGATATGGTTCAATAACTATAAATTATCATAATTAAAATGATAATAGATGAGGAGAAAAGAATTATAAACATTAGATATGGAAACTCTAATGTTAAGAGTATACATGGATAATAAGGATTTAAATAACTCAAAGTACTTTTACATATGAATTATACCCATTAAATTTGGAAGAACAAACCTTAGAAAATAAATACTAAGGTGAAATGTATAATACATGATAAAGAATTTTACATGCAATGTAGAAACAAACTATATGATATATAAGGTATATTAAGTTACATGCGATAACAAAGTTCAACGATAAGTATATTAATATACGAGACAAGACTACGCATGTAATATAACATTTTTCCAAATCTCGAGTTAAACCGTAAACCCGACAAACGTTGACAGTTGATAACGGGGGGTTAACCGGGAGGTAATAGCGACGGTACGGGGTACCGTAGAGTTGTGTTGTTATACGGGATGCTAATCAGTAGCATTATGTATTGTTTAGACTGTTAGAGACACACGCGGAGCATAGGATCTTGCTGATTCATACTCCACCGTAATACAATCAGGGTGAACGGTATGTTGTTATGTGTCTCTGATTGTCTCTGAGGGCTTCCTCAGTTCAGACTTCTGTGTGATCTGTGATAAGATTGTTTGTCTGAATGTGTTAATTAATATGCATGAATTGTATATTTATAGCTGCTTATTATTTACTGTTGTTGAGTTAACAGTATTGGTTCGTATATATGAACCTATATATATAAAACGAACTAGCGGCTATGGTGCTATCTTATTGAAATATAAGGATCGTCAGAAAAATGTTGTAGCACTAGGATAATAAGATATACATATTATCCGAGACTTATATACGGAGCATTGGCCTTTCTAAACGCCGCTCTCGTATCTAACACTGGATCCGAGTTTACAGACTCCGGATTGGACTAATGACCTTAGTCTGCTGTGTTAGAAAATTTGGTAATGCGATGCGATGGTATAATAAATAATGGAAAGATAATAAAGCCAAGAGGATGTGGCTCTTGGTGCGCGCTGTGATCACAAAAACGATACCAGGATGTCCGCGTACGGGTCCGCAAGTATCAAGAAAATTTCCCGTGAGCTAGAATGGCTCGTTGGTCGGAGACTCTACCGTTGGAGTGGCTACTGCCGTGGGTGACCCGCCATAATATATGGGTAATTAGAGACATGTCGTTTTAACGAGACATTGTCACTAGGTATAACTGAACAATTAATACAGTTGAGACTTGTACAGTGGCGAACGATATTGGTTTCTACACCATGGACGAGAATTAATACTTGTTTATTATTCTCGTTGTTTCGCTTTGTTGTTCATTGGTTATTCTTGTGTATATTATGTGTGTTGATGGTTGTGTTATTGTATGAATATTACTGTTAATTGTTTTTACAGTTTAAATATTAAAACGGTATTGCATGTAATGAATCCCATGCTCTCGACCAATTAATTGAGGGGTTTGAGGAGGCATGACGGGGCATGTGATAACATACTCAGCAGGGGCTGATTCCATACCACAAACCATTTTTATTGCAGGAGACTAGCTGGTGGGTCGACGCGGGGCGCGACTGTTGTGATTGCTGTTGGTTAGACTTGGTACGGTATGATACTAAGGTTTTTGGACTCGGGTTGTGTAACCGAGGTGTGTTTTGATTAGATGCTCACGGTCTGTAATAATTGGTTGTTGTTGGATTTGTTTTAAATTGTTTAAGTACTACTATCTATCTCTTGTGGTCACTGCGGGAATACGTTTCGCAAGTTGATTATCAGGTAATTCGTTATCACCCGTATGGGCGAGTGATAACAGTGACACCATTAGAGCGACAGTCTGTTATTTACCGCTGCGATTTATTTATTGTGTGCGACATTCATAGGATAATTAGGAGCCGAATTAGTAGGGGTGTTACAAAAGTGGTATCACGCTCTGATTACAAGAGATAGTAGTTTAAGTACCGTGAGCTTAGGTTATACACACACCAGTACCAAGGAGATAGTTGTAAATGATTTGAGTTAGGAGATTGTCAGGGACAATGTGTTTTATGCCTTTAGGGCTATGTGAACTTATGGTTGGGATAAGTACAGTATTGATACCAAGTGTTGACTTTGATTTTGAATTCTTCAGATGTCTTCTGGAAGGCGTTCTACTGGCAGAGGCAGAGGAGGTGGTGGAAGAGGCGGCGGGCCTGGAGGAGGTCCTCCGGAGGCCCCAGCCGTGGGTGTGGCTAAGACGGTAGCCGCCGTCTTCACTCAGCTAGCCCAGATGGGAGATATCCAGATAGGAGCACCACCTGTAGTCCCACCCGTACCCGCACCTAGAGAGCCGAATTGGCTAAAGAGCGTTGCTGACACGCTAGTTCCTACCTATGACGGAGTTGCTGACCCCACCGTCCTCGAGAGATACATTGTTGAGCACGAGAAGGCCTTTGATGCCATACATGTGCCTGCTGAGCACCGAGTCGATATAGCAGCCTTTCATCTGAAGGACGCTGCCAGCACGTGGTGGAGGTCCGTGATGGCACATTACCTGCTATAGAGGGTTTTGGATGGACAGGTTTTGTGGAATTGTTGAGAGAGAAGTACTATCCTGCTCATTTGAAGCAGAGGAAGAGGGAAGAGAGTTGAGGCCCTGAGGCAGGGCAGTATGACAGTAGATCAGTATTACTCCTTGTTCATTGGGCTCTTGGACTTTGTCCCAGCAGTTGTTTATTCTGATGCGGTGAAAGTGGAGAAATTTAGAGGCGGGTTGAGATATGCTATCAAGGCCGCCATGGGTGCTACCTTGTACCCTACGGTCCAGGTAAAATTAATTGACAGTTTATACCTTGTAACTCAGTATGATTCATTACAAGTTTCGGGGAACTCATTGATGCATTACAGGAGTGTTATGACGCTGCTTCTCGGACTGAGATGATGGTGAACAGCCAGGAGGACGACCAGGGGCAGAAGCGTAAGGCCCTAGAGAAAGAGGCGGAGACTGAGGCTGGAAGCGGAGGCAGTAAGGGCTAGAAGTAAGAACCACCTTAAGTTATTTAATTCATTTAAATTACTTACTTACTGCCTGCTTTTATACCTGCTATTCCTGAACTTTGACGATCTCAGGAAGAAAAAGTTCTCCTGGAGGGAGAAGAAGAAGGAACAGGCCAGCCCTTTTGGCAAGGACAAGGTCCCGATGCTGACCGGGCCTACCTACGATGTGCAGCCTCTTAGATCTGCACCCCCTAAGGGTAAGTGATCTAACCTTGTGAATGAGTTGTGTATTATACTATCCATTACCATCCTTGTATTAATCCGAGTGTGATATGATAATAGGTTCTGCACCCCAGCGCCACTTTCACTGCAAGCGCTGTGGTAAAGATCACCCGGGTGTCGACTGCACCGGGCAAGCGGTGGACTGCCACCATTGTGGAAAGAAGGGCCACAGGTCGTTCGAGTGCTTTGCTAATCCAGAGAGCCGAGCGTACCGCCCGTCGAAGGGGACTCAGAGCGCACCTACTGGAGGAGGTGGAGCTCGAGGTGGCCAGAGGGGGCCGGCGCCCCAAGCCCAGAGGGGGCAGCAGCATCAGCAGCCACAGCAGCAGAACCAGGACCAGAGGAACCCGCCGGGCAACCGTATGCTGAATGCAGCGGGAGCTTCAGGCGCTGGCACTAGTACCCAGCGCGGTGAAGGTTAGCATTTGAAACCTTAACCATTGTATGAGAGCATGACTAAGTGTTAAACACTTTACCTTAGCATGAATGTGTGTGATTTAATTACCGCTTAGATAAACGACTTACCTAGGAAACCTGTTACCTCTTAGGAGACTTCGACATCTGCTATCCCACACTTACAAGATAAAGATCACCTAGACCCGTGGAAGAAAGACGGGAGTACCCTAGTGAGTTGTGTCATGTGGTCAGACCGGGCATGATACTTCTTAGAGAGTTCCTAACCCTAGATGAGCAAATCGCCATAGTGAATGAGTGTAGAGCTTTGGGTAAGGGCATAGGAGGATTTTATACCCCTGTATTTAATAGTGGTTCTAGAATGAAACTGCACATGATGTGCTTAGGAAAAGATTGGGATCCACAACTAGGGTTTATCGAGAGGTGAGGATGGTAGGTGGCGTATCTATACCTAGGATACCTGAGAGTTTCCTAACCTTAGTGAGAAACACAATGGATATTGCTCAAGACTGTGAGACTTATCCATTACCCGACATGACACCTGCCGTTTGCATAATCAACTACTACGAGCAGGGGAGGAAAACTTGGGATGCACCAGGACCGTGATGAGACGACCGAGTCCATCACCAGAGGAATACCGGTTGTGTCATTCTCCATCGGCGATGATGCTGAGTTCATCTATGGAGACCAGAAGAGGATGGATCTGCAAGCAGGATCATCCTCAAGTCTAGGGATGTGTTGGTATTTGGTGGAGAGTCGAGGCTTGCATATCATGGTATTAAGAGCATTAAGCTCAATACCGCACCACCAGCTCTAGTGAATGATACCCACATCCGACCTGGCCGTTTAAATTTGACCTTCAGACAGTACTGATGTAATAGTAGTAGTTAAGTGTGTAACCTTGTATAATACAGTTGGATGAATGAAATAAGAGTTTTGTACCTTCAAGTATTTGTGTTCAGTTGTTGATACCGTTGATTCATAACTCCAGGCTACAAAATGGAAAGGAGGGTACCATCTGCATCTTAGATATGGCGCAAGCCAAGGAGTCCGGTAATGTCATCACAGGTATGACAGTTACAACCGACAGTAAATTAGTGATTTATTGGGACTCGATGCTAATACGAGAAATGATCTCAGGTACCTTTCCTGTTAATGGTGTTAGTGCTTCCGTATTGTTCGACTCAGGGGCTTCGCATTCTTTTATTTCCTCGGTATTTGCTGAGAAGCTGGGGGCCACCCCCGAACAGCTTTCAGACTTTTCAGTCACCCTTCCTTCGAAGAGAGAAAGTAGGTTGCACCAGACAGTATACAGGGTTAGAGATCAGCATTATGACTGAGACCTTTCCCATCGATCTGATCGAGTTCAGAAACTTGGGTTTTGACATTATAGTGGGCATGGATTGGCTGCAGAAGCATAGGGGCCGCCTTCATTGTGCAGAGCATCGACTACTACTGAAGGGGCCGAGCGGCAAGACAGTGTCATATCGCAGTGTGAGGAGAGAGCCGACTGTCAAGATCGTGTCAGCATTGTCCCTGATGAAGGATGTTAGGAAGGGCCGACAAGCCTTCCTCTGTTACGTACAGGACACGAGACAGAGCGACGTGACGGACATAGACATTCCAGTCGTGGTAGATTTTCCCGACTTATTTCCTGATGAGCTGCCAGGCATGCCGCCTGTGCGCGAGGTTGAGTTCGCCGTCGACTTGTTGCCAGGTACGGGCCCATTGCTAAGGCACCCTACCGTATGGCACCGGCTGAGATGAGGGAGCTGAAGCTACAGCTAGAGGACCTCCTCGACAAGGGATTCATTCGACCTAGTGTTTCTCCTTGGGTGCTCCAGTGCTGTTCGTCAAGAAAAATGACGGCAGTATGCGACTCTGCATCGACTACTGCGAGCTTAATGCGGTTACAGTCAAGAACAAGTACCCATTACCACGGATAGATGATTTATTTGATCAGCTGAGAGGGGCCAGTGTGTTCTCGAAGATAGATCTCAGATCTGGCTACCATCAGATTAGGATTACAGAGGGTGACATTGAGAGACAACTTTCAGGACACGGTATGGACACTACGAGTTCACCGTTATGCCATTCGGATTGACGAATGCGCCAGCCATATTCATGGATTTGATGAACCGTCTTTTTAGAGAGCATCTTGATAGTTCAGTTGTAGTCTTCATCGACGATATTCTGATCTATTCAAAAGACTAAGGAAGATCATGAGTTACATTTGAGACAGGTGTTGAATATTATGAGAGAGAACCAGCTGTATGCCAAACTCTCTAAGTGTGAGTTCTGGTTGGACAGCATGTCATTTCTAGGACACATTATATCAGCTAGCGGCATATCTGTAGATCCTGCTAAGATTGAGGCAGTGAAGAGTTGGCCAAGGCCGAAGACAGTCACAGACGTCCGTAGCTTTCTGGGTTTGGCCGGTTATTATCGAAGGTTCGTGAAGGACTTCTCCAAGGTGGCCAAACCGATGACGAATCTAATGAAGAAGGAGTCCCAGTTCTTATGGTCTGCAGAGTGTGAGCAGTCCTTTCAGACGCTGAAGGATCTCCTGACATCGGCGCCCGTTCTCACTATCCCTGAGGGCACCGATGGGTTCGAGGTATATTGTGATGCCTCTGGAACCGGTCTAGGCTGTGTGCTTATGCAGCACGGGAAGGTAGTTGCTTACGCATCCCGACAGCTGAAGAAGCATGAGGTGAATTACCCCACACATGACCTTGAGTTAGGCGCAGTAGTCTTCGCTTTGAAGATCTGGCGACATTATTTGTATGGTGTGACAGTCACTATCTACTCTGATCACAAGAGCCTACAGCATCTCTCTCTCAAAAGGAGCTGAATATGCGACAGGGAAGATGGGTCGAGTTCTTGAAGGACTACGACATAGACCTGAGGTATAAGGAGGGCAAGGCGAATGTAGTAGCCGACGCCCTGAGCCGCAGAGCTCATTCATTGTTTACATTATTAGCAAACAACAGTATGATTGATGAGATACGAGCTGCACAGGAGAGTGATCAGTATATGCAGAGCATCAGACAGAAGATGTCAGAGGGGTTGTTTTGAAAGAACAGAAGTATGATTTCGAACTGTGTAATGATGGCATGTTATGACTGAATGGCAGATTATGTATTCCGGAATCTTCTCCTGACCTGAAGGAGAAGATACTCCAGGAGGCTCATTGCTCATCCTATCCGTCCACCCTGGTTGTCGAAGATGTATAAGGATTTGAAGGTTCATTTTTCGGGTGGAGCGGGATGAAGAAGGATGTAGCTGAGTACGTGGCTAGATGCTTGACCTGTCAGAAGGTTAAGTTTGAGCATAGGAGACCCGGAGGTTTAGTGCGGTCTATGCCTATTCCTTACTGGAAGTTCGAGGACATCTCGATGGATTTCGTGTCGGTCTCCCACTGACTAAGGGAGGACTAAACACGATTTGGGTCATTGTGGACCGTCTGACGAAGGTGGCAAAGTTTGTTGCTATGAAAGAGACCTGAAACGTTCCGAAGTTAGCGGACTTGTTCCAGAAGGAGGTGATCCGGCACCATGGTGTGCCAAAGACTATTGTTTCTGATAGGGACCCTCGATTTTTGTCCAGATTCTGGGGACAGGTTCAGGAAGCCTTGGGTACGAAGTTGAAGCTTAGTACGGCGTTCCATCCACAGACCGACGGTCAGAGTGAGAGGACCATCCAGACACTGGAGGACATGCTGAGAGCATGTGCCTTAGATTTTCAGGGGAGCTGGTTAGAGCGTCTACACTTGATAGAATTTGCCTACAACAACAGCTACCACTCCTCGATACAGATGCCACCATTTCAGGCACTTTATGGTAGACCGTGTAGGACTCCTTTATGCTGGGATGAGGCCAGCGAGACTACGCTTCTAGTAACAGAGTACCTAGAGCAGATTAAGGAGGATGTCCTACAGATACGCAAAAACATGAGGGCAGCTCAGGACCGGCAGAAATCATATGCAGACACCAAAAGGAGGGACATTGAGTTCACTACCGACGATATGGTATTCCTTAGAGTGTCACCCATGAAGGGGATATTCCGGTGGCGGGCAGAAGGGCAAGTTGAGCCCGAAGTATGTTGGACCTTATGCGATTAGGGAGCGAGTGGGCCCGTTAGCCTACAGACTGGATTTACCAGCAGACGCTCGGGAGGGGTGCACGACGTCTTTCACGTTTCACAGTTGAAGAGGTATGTGCCCCATCCATCACACGTTCTACAGCCAGAGACTTTAGAGTTGGACCCCGCTCTACGATATGAGGAAATACCACTCCGCATTCTCGATACGAAGACGAGACAGACTAGGAACAAGACCGTTAGCATGGTCAAGGTTCTCTGGCCGAACCATGAGGTGGAGGAGGCTACATGGGAGTTAGAGGACTCCATGAGAGCGAAGTACCCAGCACTCTTCGAGTAGTAGCTGTGATACTTGTACGGGTTCGTGGTCAAACCCTTTTAAGGGGGGTAGACACCACTTGGCTTGTGCACATTGATAAGCCGCAGACTTATCATATTTTATGTGCTAGATTTAGTATTATATTTATCTAAATAAGGTTAAATATATGCTATTTATGCTATATATGTATAAGTCTATTATTTGTTCAGATTGATGTTTTTATATGTTTCCATGCAAGGAATGATTTCTACTCAAAAGACCAAGTGGTGCCGGGCTTGGTGCTGGCTGTCCAGTTCACGACACAAGTTTGGAGCAAAACAGGAGAACTGCCGGGTGGCGCGCTGGGTGTCTGGTGTCAGGCGCATTCAAAGTCTGTGAGTGTGCTAGCATCTTATGTCCGGCAGGACATCCGGCACATACTGAAAAGTCATACACACACCAGAGTCGCCTGAAGTTAGCAGTTAGTTACGTTTAGCATACCCACGATGCCGGGTGTGGTGTGGGGGCATCCCATGTCCGGCACAAGCGCCTTTTCGCGCGGATTTAGCGGTTTAATTAACGGTTAGACACACATTTTGCACGTGGTGCCGGGTGTGATGCCGGGTAGCTCCTGCCCGGCATATACACTGTTTCGCGCAAATTTGGCGGTTTCGACCGTTAACAGTTGGGCGCATTTATCACGTGTGCCGCTATTGGTGATCCGGCACGACGCCCGGCAAGAGTCACTTTGATGCCTATAAATAGGCCGAGGAAGGCAACAATTGGACACACTTCAACACCATATTATACTCCATTCATCACTCCATTTCCGCCCACTCCATTGTTGGTGTCCAGGGAAGTTTCTACAGTTTCATCCACGCGAAGAAGAAGAAGATCCTGTCGGGTTTAAGGCTATGTCCATTCCCTTCTCCCTTTATATTCTCTTCTTGTAGTTGTTGTGGATGGAGATTGTTAGTGTAGGGAACTCCTTGTTTGTTCTTTGTTTAGGAAATGACACTTCTTGTAAAACAATGGTTTCTTCTTAATATAATTTTCAAGTTTATTAAGAGTACGGTTCTTATTGAAAGAGAATAGGTTGATCTCTTTTTCTCTTCATGCAATTTTTACTTGTGGAAGACAAGTCCCAAGTAAGATAGGTTAGACTCTCTTAATGGTCTTTCTACTTCCTTTTTATGAATTAAGAAGTTAGTAGTGAGAGTGAGAATTAACCCACTTTCCCATTACTTTGTTCATTTCGTGGCATGATATATGCTCGGATTGTTATAGGTAATGAGTCTTTTGTTTCCTTCTCGGAAACTGGAGAAAGAATATGCATTATGACTATGCCGGATGCACTGCCGGGTGGCCAATGTCCGGCATATTCAATGTCTTTGAATATGCCGTGCAAGTGGTATCCGGCAGGACACCCGGCGTGTTCAGTTGTTGGTTAATTCGAAGGCTTGTGTTATGTTTCGAGATCATGTTGATACTTAGATGGTTTTACTCCCTAGATCAAGAATAATTTCATTGTAATTATCACATAGTTTAGTTAGTTTTAATTAGTTTAGAATTACATTCAATTTCCCCCTTGTTTTAGAATAGGCTTTTGCCCGGATTAGGACTAATTTTCTATAAGTCCCTTGGGTTCGATACTCTTGGTCGTAATTTGCTCATACTATATTCCGACCGGTTTTATTTGCTACCCGTAGTAGAGTGTAGGATTAGTTATTTATTTTATCCATTTGTATATAGTTTTTCCTACTAAAATCTCGTTTAGCAAATTGGCGCCGTTGCCGGGGACTTGGAATTAGTCCAAGTCCTAAATTCGGTAAAACGCCCTATTCTTTGTTCTTTATTCTTTAATTCTTTGATTCTTTAATTTAATTGTTCATTTTATTTTCGTTGAATGTGCCGGGTACACTGCCGGGTGTTCTACATCCGGCATCTTTGAGGAAGTCCTACGCCGGGTAGAGTTTACCCGGCGCACGACCCGGCATAATCAAACTTCAACTTTTACTTCGCATTGTTTTTTTTTTTATCTTTTATTTGTCTATAAATATTCTTTTCCATTGATCTTTTATGTTAACTTCCCTTTCCCTTTCCCATTTTTATTATTTTTTATTTTTTTTATTTTTTTTTATTTTCAAGTTTGAACGCGCCGGGTGGCGTACTGGGTAACTTCAACCCGGCAGTATTGGAGAAAGTCCAATGCCGGGTAATTCCCACCCGGCACCGCGTCCGGCATGTTCAAACTATTTATTTATTTTTTTTATATTTTTTTTTTTTGTAAAAATAAAATTCTGTATAATTTGTCTTTATCCCTCCCTTCTAATCCTACCTATTCTTTATTCCGTTTATTTTATTCTCGGATTGATTACGTCGGGCCTGATGCCGGGTTTTATACATACGGCATAGTTGGAGAAAGTCCAGTGCCGGGCACCTCATACCCGCACCGAGTCCGGCACAACCAATTTTTTTTCTCTCTTCATTTTCGTAACTCTAATTATGTAATCATCTTAGTTTTTTTTTTATTTACAAAATATTATAGTTTGTTTTGTGTTGCTCCTCCTGAGTTAAATAGGTGAATGCATCTCCGATTGCATAATCTTCATGAAGATTTGTGTGTCCGCAATCATGAGACAAAGAGGACATCGATGAAACCAACAAACGCACTCCCTACACAATGGAAGCCATACTAAAGGCGAATGGCAAGCATTCTCTTCCTCAGCAGGCGAATGTGGAAAAGTTCGTGACTACACGCCCAGTGCTCCAAAATGCCAGATTTTATACCACCTGAGGAAGCAGAACGGGCAGAGACATCAACCATTCGCATAGAGCATAAGTCAATGACGTTGTTAATGCAGCAACTTTTTGCTCAAACTATGACCGCCTGGTCAACTCCCGTCTCCAACGCCAAACATGATCAACGGAGTATGCGAGATAGGTAATACCTCTGCCGAATTGCCAAAGGCTAAGTGTAGGGCAGCCCCACGCATCTAGTCTTCTTTCACCGCAGGGAGTCACTTCCTTTCCTTATTTCTTTTTTTTTTTTTTCTCTTTTTTGAACACTGGGGACAGTGTTCCTGCCAAGTGTAGGGCAGGGACCCCCCAAAAAATAAGTTTTTGTTAATAATATGCATAGGTTTAAAGTTTATCAATGTTTTACTAAACTTTTTGCATGTTTTTGACTGAGATAAGATTAGGAATGAATAAATGCTTGTTCTCTCAAGAGGTAAGCTTTCTAATGACTTATAGATTCCTGTTTTTTAACTTCTTGATTCTTTTTATTAACATGAGTATATGATCTTGCTCCTAATTCTTTCTTTATATACTTCTGGGTATTTTTTCTTTTCTTTTTCAAATTGTGAAAAATCTTTTGGGTGAAAATCTTAAAAAGGGTTTTTGTGCAAAAGAGAAAGAAGAAAAAGAAAAAAGAAAGAAAAAAATCTTCTTCCAAAGGAAAGCATTATATTCCTTGAGGTTGCAAAATGCCTCAGAATAAAAGCAAGAAACGAGAGTTTTTTCCTTTTATTTTTCTCCTATTCCCCGTTCTTCATTGTAAAAAATCATGGTTGATTCAGAAACCCTTGCAAAATAGGGCTGAATAATAAAAACCAATGATGAGTGTCTTGGCCACATTCAGAAACTCTTGAAAAATAGAGCTGAATGATGGAAACCGGAAAAAGGAGAGATTACAAATCCCGTATGCAAAATAGCCCAAAAGTTTTTGATCGGTTTTGAAAGTCTTTATTTTATACCCATTAGTATGTTTTGATGGATAAGGATGATTAAGTGATACTTATGAAATAGAGTCAGGGAGTTGAGAATATTTATCTTATTGTCATTCTAAAGTCTATCTGTTTTGTGCATAAGTAATTACTCCTTTCTAATCTTGTTTTGCTCGAGGACTAGCAAAAGGTAAGTGTAGGGCCTTGATAAGCCGCAGACTTATCATATTTTATGTGCTAGATTTAGTATTATATTTATCTAAATAAGGTTAAATATATGCTATTTATGCTATATTATGTATAAAGTCTATTATTTGTTCAGATTGATGTTTTTATATGTTTTCCATGCAAGGAATGAATTTCTACTCAAAAGACCAAGTGGTGCCGGGCTTGGTGCTGGCTGTCCAGTTCACGACACAAGTTTGGAGCAAAACAGGAGAACTGCCGGGTGGCGCGCTGGGTGTCTGGTGTCAGGCGCATTCAAAGTCTGTGAGTGTGCCTAGCATCTTATGTCCGGCAGGACATCCGGCACATACTGAAAAGTCACACCATTCGCCTGAAGTTAGCAGTTAGTTACCGTTAGCATACCCACCGATGCCGGGTGTGGTGCCGGGCATCCCATGTCCGGCACAAGCGCCTTTTCGCGCGGATTTAGCGGTTTAATTAACGGTTAGACAACACATTTTGCACGTGGTGCCGGGTGTGATGCCGGGTAGCTCCTGCCCGGCATATCACTGTTTCGCGCAAATTTGGCGGTTTCGACCGTTAACAGTTGGGCGCATTTATCACGTGTGCCGGCTATTGGTGATCCGGCACGACGCCCGGCAAGAGTCACTTTGATGCCTATAAATAGGCCGAGGAAGGCAACAATTGGACACACTTCAACACCATATTATACTCCATTCATCACTCATTTCCGCCCACTCCATTGTTGGTGTCCAGGGAGTTTCTACAGTTTCATCCACGCGAAGAAGAAGAAACCTCGGGTTAAGGCTATGTCCATTCCCTTCTCCCCTTTATATTCTCGGTGTCAGTTTCTTTTAGTTATATCACTTCGAAGAATGAGATCTGTTGTATTAGGACCTCTCCCCTTAATTTGTCTTCTTTTCTTTGTGTGGATAGATGTAAACTCCTTGTTGTTCTTTGTTTAGGAATGAAACTCTCCTTGAAACAATGTGTTCTTCTTATATAATTTTCAAGTTTATTAGAGTACGGTTCTTATTGAAAGAGAATAGGTGATCTCTTTTTCTCTTCATGCAATTTTTACTTGTGGAAGACAAGTCCCAAGTAAGATAGGTTAGACTCTCTTAATGGTCTTTCTACTTCCTTTTTATGAATTAAGAAGTTAGTAGTGAGAGTGAGAATTAACCCACTTTTCCCATTACTTTGTTCATTTCGTGGCATGATATATGCTCGGATTGTTAATAGGTAATGAGTCTTTTGTTTCCTTCTCGGAAACTGGAGAAAGAATATGCATTATGACTATGCCGGATGCACTGCCGGTGGCCATGTCCGGCATATTCAATGTCTTTGAATATGCCGTGCAAGTGGTATCCGGCAGGACACCCGCGTGTTCAGTTGTTGGTTAATTCGAAGGCTTGTGTTATGTTTCGAGATCAGTTGATACTTAGATGGTTTTACTCCCTAGATCAAGAATAATTTCATTGTAATTATCACATAGTTTAGTTAGTTTTAATTAGTTTAGAATTACATTCAATTTCCCCCCTTGTTTTAGAATAGGCTTTTTGCGGATTAGGACTAATTTTCTATAAGTCCCTTGGGTTCGATACTCTTGGTCGTAATTTGCTCATACTATATTCCGACCGGGTTTTTTTGCTACCCGTAGTAGAGTGTAGGATTAGTTATTTATTATTAATCCATTTTGTATATAGTTTTTTCCCTACTAAAATCTCGTTTAGCACACATGTTGTGCATTAGGTCTTGTTTTTGTGGTGTGTTTTTGTTGGTATGCTGCGTCATACATGTTGTTTGGATGATTGGATGTTGATACATTTTATGTATGTGCCTTAGTGCACCTGTTGAATATATACATAGTACCGCTGAGTACTTTTGGTTGATGAGTTGGATGTGCACCTTGTTTAGTGCTGTGATATGAATGAGTTTATACCATGAGTTTGGTTATTTGATATATGCTGTGTGTATAGACTAGGTCTGAACCTAGTGGGAGTTACTCCCTAGCAATGGACTGTTTGGTTACTTAGTGGAACTTGATTCCTTAGGTGAACTGTAGATGATTAAGGACTTCGGGACGAAGCCTTTTTAAGGGGGGTAGACTGAAATACCCCTAACCTTTAAAACTAATTAAATGATCTACTAATGATCTAAGATGGTTAATAAACATCTAAATATTATTGGGGAACAATCTAAAAGATCTCAACAAGGCAAAACACGCCTTAAGATCGTAAAGCCAAAAATGTGCTTTAAGACACCATAAAGATTGTATGACCTCAAATAGGATCCAAAGTGGATTCATAAGTATATAATGAACTAAGGAACACAACAAAACTATTATCAAAGAAAGCTAAGCTCAGAAGCACCTTGCAACACAAAATGTGCACTAAAACACCTTAAAGCACGTTTTTGTGAATTTGCCTTCTAAATTGGTTTTTAATGGGCTTAAAGGTTATAATTACCTTTAAATATGATAATATATCACATTATATCATATTAGGAATTTAATTCCAGAAATTTACAAATTTTTTACAAATTTAATATTAAAATATTAATAAAACCCTAAAAGGGGGCCCGTTGAGTCAATATTGACCAAGTATGGTCAATGGTCAATTAATGACCCATTTGACCCCATAGAAGTCGGCAGGCAAGGAAGAGGGGAGACATCTCACAAAACATAGATTGACAATTAGCTACCTAATACCAATTTGCAATAGTAAACTTGCTTTTTCAATCATTTAACACCATTTCAATCATTTCCCTTGCCTTCTGTCCGATTCCACCTCCAGCTGAGCTCCCTCCCTTCCTATAACCTCTCAAGCCTTGTTCTTGAGCATGGAAGGCAGATCTAACTCCTAAGCTCTTAAGGTAAGGTTTTAAGGTCATTTTTAGCTCTTTTTCTTCATCTCTTCACTACCTACACTTAGATCTCGTGGCTCATCAATTCCTATGGCTCATTCTCAGTGTTCTAAGGTTAGAACAACATCCAAACTCTGCTGAAGCAAGTCTAGGGGCCAAGGTTGTTCAAATTTGCATTTTAAGGTAAAAACATACCTTAAGCCTCTCCACTCTCCATCCGGTTTTCTTCTTTGGATTTTTATGAGTTTATACACTCATAATCTTCATACTTACATGTTCATTCAGTTTTTTAGCCATTTGGAGCAAGGGTGGCCGAGATCCAAAGGAAATACCCTCTTTTAAGGCATTTTTCCAAGGTAAAATCAATTACCATAGCAGCTTGTTGTTGTCTAGCTATTTCCTATGTTGATATGGTGAATTTAACACCATTAGGTGTGCTTGGTACAGGCCGAAACCCATTGGAACTTCCCTTGCATTTTAAGGTGATTTTTGCCTTAAATCTTACATTAATTGTTCCTATGGTTAAGCTCAAGCTTGGAGTTAACCATATCTTATTTTGGTGTATTACACATGTCTAAATAGTGTGGTGAATTTACCTCTGAGCTTCCAAGCCCATACAAGGAGAAATCAAGGTATAAACACCTTAAACTATGATTTTATGATTTTTAAGCACATATATAATTGTGCCGAGAGTGGAGTATAACTTATGGGTTATATTAACCTAGAAATGGGAAAAAATGACTAAGATAAATTAAGCTAGTCATTTAAGTGATTTAATTAACATAATGGTCAAATTATGACATTATGTGGAAAACTATTTAAACCAAATGTGAGGCCGTGAGTTATACTATATTTTGAGACATTTAAAGTGTAATTTATTTTGCAAGTCCAAGGTTGTAATAAGGCCATGTCATTAGGCCATTTTAATTTAAGTTTATAAGCTTATTTAGTTAATTTATGCTTATATAATTAAGTTTGGGGCCAAATCGTAATTACTGGAAAATATAAAGCCGTGGGCTTAATTTAGAGGGATTTAGGGTTTTTAAATGAATTTAATAAAAATTATAACATTTTATAAAGTTTTGTGTCAAAATTGTAAAAATAGAAAGTATAGGTTAGTTTGGTAATTACCGAAAGAGTTGGTTCCAATTGGTATTAGAAGTCAAAGTTGACTATCTAGGAGACTTTGACCAAGTTTGGAAAATTTTAGAAATTTAAAATACAAACTCATATTAAGATAAGTATTAAATCGTAAAAGATTTATAAGAGATGGGGCTATAATGTAATTTCTGAAACTTGGGGTACTAAATGGAATTTAGTACAGTCCTTAAGTTATTAGGAATTTTTAGGAATTTATTGGTTAAATTTGGAGTTTATATGAATTATATAAGTATAATATATGGTATTTTTATAACATTGTTACAAATGGGTAACATATGTGTAGAAACCGAGATTTAGAGGAAGTATAAGGTTAGGAATAATATTTAAACCTTTTGGTATAGTTTGGTAATTTTTGGAGCTATATATAAGGTTTTATAAGATATATGTATAATATATAGTTTTAATGGAATTAGAAAACTATGTATTATAAAGTGGGAAGATTTGGAATTTAAACAAAGTTTGGTGGTGAGAATTTAATTAAAACAGTCCTAGGGGCTGTTCGAAAATTATAGCCTTTAAAAACTATAGGTTATAATTATATTAATTTTAAGGATTATAATGTGAGGTATATATTATAAGTGTAACAATGAATATAATTTGGGATTGATTTGTGATTTATAGAAGTTTAGTGGTTTATAGTAAAAGCCGAGAATATAGGGGCTGTTTGGTATTTTATAACAAAATATAACTATATGTTATAATTGTTTTTATGACATAAATGTCATAATATATGTTATATAACTATAATGTAACATTATATTAATTATGTGGTGGATTTTGTAAATATATAAGAACATAGATGCTGTTCGGAAATATTAACATTTTTAAATGGAATTTATAATATGGTTTTAATGTTATAAGAGTTATAACATCTATAATATAAGAGGTATTCATTAAAAAGAATGAATATAGATTATAAGACTTACCATATAATAAATAGTTCCATAAAACATGTATATAAATAAATATTTTTAATGGTGTAGAAAATGTGATATGGTTCAATAACTATAAATTATCATAATTAAAATGATAATAGATGAGGAGAAAAGAATTATAAACATTAGATATGGAAACTCTAATTTAAGGGTATACATGGGATAATAAGGATTTAAATAACTCAAAGTACTTTTACATATGAATTAACCCCATTAAATTTGGAAGAACAAACCTTAGAAAATAAATACTAAGGAGAAATGTATAATACATGATAAAGAATTATACATGCAATGTAGAAAACAAACTATATGATATACAAGAGTATATTAAGTTACATGCGATAACAAAGTTCAACGATAAGTATAATTAATAGACGAGACAAGACTACGCATGTAATATAACATATTTCCAAATCTCGAGTTAACCGTAAACCCGACAAACGTTGACAGTTGATAACGGGGGGTTAACCGGAGGTATAGCGACGGTACGGGGTACCGTAGAGTTGTGTTGTTTGTACGGGATGCTAATCAGTAGCCATTATGTATTGTTTAGACTATTAGAGACCACACGCGGAGGATAGGATCTTGCTGATTCATACTCCACCGTAATACAATCAGGGTGAACGGTATGTTGTTATCGTCTCTGATTGTCTCTGAGGGCTTCCTCAGTTTCAGACTTCGTGTGATCTTGAAAGATTGTTTGTCTGAATGGTTTAATTAAATGCATGAATTTTATATTTATACTGCTTATTATTTACTATTGTTGAGTTAACAGTATTGGTTTCGTATATATGAACCATATATATAAACCGAACTAGCGGCTATGGTGCCGCTATCTTATTTGAAAATAAGGATCGTCAGAAAAACGGTTGTAGCACTAGGATATAAGATATACATATTATCCGAGACTTATATACGGAGCATTGGCCTTTCTAAACGTCGCTCTCGTATCTAACACTGGATCCCGAGTTTACAGACTCGGATTGGCTAATGACCTTAGTCTGCTGTGTTAGAAAATTTGGTAATGCGATGCGATGGTATAATAAATTAATGGAAAGATAAAAAGCCAAGAGGATGTGGCTCTTGGTGCGCGCTGTGATCACAAAAACGTTACCAGGATGTCCGCGTACGGGTCCGCAAGTATCAAGAAAATTTCCCGTGAGCTAGAATGGCTCGTTGGTCGGAGACTCTACCGTTGGAGTGGCTACTGCCGTGGGTGACCCGCCATAATATATGGGTATTAGAGACATGTCGTTTTAACGAGACATTGTCATTAGGTATAACTGAACAATTAATACAGTTGAGACTTGTACAGTGGCGAACGATATTGGTTTCTACACCATGGACGAGAATTAATACTTGTTTATTATTCTCGTTGTTTCGCTTTGTTGTTCATTGGTTATTCTTGTGGTGTATATTATGTGTGTTGATGGTTGTGTTATTGTATGGATATTACTGTTAATTGTTTTACAGTTTAAATATTGAAACGGTATTGCATGTAATGAATCCCATGCTCTCGACCAATTAATTGAGGGGTTTGAGGAGGCATGACGGGGCATGTGATAACATACTCAGCAGGGCTGATTCCATACCACAAACCATTTTTATTGCAGGAGACTAGCTGGTGGGTCGACGCGGGGCGCGACTGTTGTGATTGCTGTTGGTTAGACTTGGTACGGTGTGATACTAAGGTTTTTGATGACTCGGGTTGTGTAACCGAGGTTTGTTTGATTAGATGCTCACGGTCTGTAATAATTGGTTGTTGTTGGATTTGTTTTAAATTGTTTAAGTACTACTATCTATCTCTTGTGTCACTGCGGCATACATTTCGCAAGTTGATTATCAGGTAATTCGTTATCACCCGTATGGCGAGTGATTACAGTGACACCATTAGAGCGACAGTCTGTTATTTACCGCTGCGATTTATTTATTTGTGTGCGACATTCATAGGATAATTAGGAGCCGAATTAGTAGGGGTTGTTACACTACAGCCATTTGATATTATACATTGCGACATTGGACTTCTTCAATTTTTAGCGTCAGTGGTTGCAAATATATTCTTGTTATTCTTGATGATTTCACACATTATATATGGACGTTTCCCCTCAATTAAAATCCCAAACCCCTGACATTCTTAAAACCTTTCATGCTTTTGTATGCACGCACTTTAATTCCACCATCAAAATATCAAATGCGATCACGGTCGAGAATTCGACAATCACAACGTGCGAACCTACATGGCTCATCGTGGCACTTTATTATGTTTTTATTGCCCCCACACTTCCCAACAAAACGGCAAGGCCGGCGAATGATCCGCACCCTTACTAATGCCACACACACCTCCTTTTCCATAGTCACCTACCCCCTAAGTTTTGGGCTGAAGCCTTTCCACTGCCACTTATCTTCTCAACCTCACCCCCACGTCTACCGTCAGTGAAATACATCAACATTAATTACCCTAATTAACAAGGGATTAATTAATGAGGAGAGATTAATTAATGATTAGTCACCAAAGAATAATGACTAATGAGTAATATTCACTAAAGAATATTACAAACCATAAATATATATACACATAAATATGTATAGTCCAAGATGGACACCAAACCACACATAAGGATCATGAACTAAAGAGACTACATTAATAAGGAGAAAACAACTCCTAAAATTAATACAGATGTAACACATTAATACATGTATTAATATCATAAAATGTGATAAGAGTATATAAATTATTTTATATACTCAACCCAAATTATAAGTGCAACAGCCATTTATATACACATTAGAACAAGACAATAATATATGTCACAACCTAACACATAAACTAAGTCATAATGTACAACTTTAGAGTGTTATAATATTAACTCTCAAAATCTGAAAATATCCCCTCAAAAACAGCTCAAAATCAGCAGCCTCACATGTCTAGGATAAGACAAGCCCAAAGAGGAAAGGAGACAAGCTCACTTTCCCTCCTTACACACACATTGACTATTATCTCATTTCACTTACTAATACCTCACTTTTCTCTCTTTCACTTTGCCCATGCTCACCCACAAAATCAGACTCCTTCTCCCCCTTCCAGCCGTCTCCAACCTTATTCCATACCCATCATCTTCTACCTTGAGCTCCATAAGACAAACAATGGTGTTTAAAGCTTCTTTTCTTCCTTTTGTGTCTTAAACTCCATTTTCTTGCTCAAAAAAATACCACAACCCCTCCTAACCATATATGCACGAAATAAGCTGAGAATGGGCCAATAATCTCATGGGAAACCAAGGGAAGAAGTCTAGCTAAAGTTCAAGCAAAGACAAGGTAAGAAAAACTCCTAAAACTCCCTTTCCTTCCATTTTTTAACTTGAAACTTCAACCACTTACTCCCCTCTGTCCATGGCCAAAACTTAAAGGTTGGGAAGCTCAAAAAATCCACCCAAAACGTGGGTACCAGGATCTAAGCAAGAAGAACAAAAACAAGGCAAAAAATGTGCTTTAACTTCCATCACTGTTCTAGATCTTTATATGGCCGAATTTTCCCCATTTTTAACACACTTTTCTTCACTTATATCCTACTGGAACATTTATGTCTCCCACCCACACTCATGGCCGAAAATAAGGCAAGGTTTTCTCCTAATGTAAAATCTCTTAAAGTTGAGTTTTAGTGCTTAAATCCTATTTTGCTTTAAATCTACAATATACTCACTTCCCAATTCTTTTCCTAATGTTGAATAAGAGCTTGGAAGAGAAAAATCATCTCTCAAGAACCATAAGGTAAAAATCCAACCCAAAAACCCATTTTCAAACTTTAAACCCTAGATCTTGTTTATGGAGTTTTAAAGCTCTAACTTAGCTTCTTTTTTACTTCTTCTATTTATATGGCGAAATGGAGTACAAGGGGAGGGAGTGCATGGCCAGGAGAGAACATGAGGGTTTGTTTGGTGAAGAAAAATCAACTTTGATGGGTAAGTATTTTACTAGATCTTAAGGTTATAAACTAAGATATAAGTTTGTGTATAGTGTATAATATGACCTAAACTTATTAATAATTTAGTATGGAAAATACAAGAGGATTCCAAGGAGTTTTGAAGCCTTGAAACAAGTAAGGTATCTTAGAACACATTTTAAGCTTTAAAGTAAATTCTAGTGTCAAAACAATTAGGGCCGAGAATGAACCTTGTTATATGGGTTATTTGACTTAAAAATGTGACTAATAACTGTGGTAACTTTCTTGGCTAGGTCACTTAGACAAATAATGACTTATAAAGTCTTAAAAGTAAATAAAAAGGGGTTTAAAATGCAAATTATAAAAGTTGCTGGTTACAAACTTAAAAATCCAAGACTTATATAGTTTTATTAAGAATTTTTATGTCATTAAATGTTATATTTGAAGTTTGTAATAAGGCAAAGTGTTGGTTATGTTCTATGTATTATTTAAGGGTTTTTATGCTTTATAAATTATGTATTTGTTTAGTATAAAAATGTAGTGAGGAAATCTGGTTACTATGGGCTGTTTGGTGAGTTTTAAAACCACCTAAAATTATCTAGGAAAAATACCTACGAATTTGAGTGGAAGTTGGTTCAAATATAAGGTTAAAATTAAGTTTAAAAGTAATTATAACTTAAATATTGTTCTAGTGTTAAAAAGGGCATAAAACATAGGTGGTTAAGTGTAAATAAATTAAATAAGAGTGTCAAAAGTTAATATGGCCGAAAGTTGGGCCTTGATTGGAGTTTAGATGAAAAAATCTAAGTTTTTGTAAAGTTTAGGGCCTAAATGGTAATTCTAGGAAAATTTGGGGTCAAATCTGTAATTATAGAAAAGTTATGGTCAAGGGCAGTAGGGTGGTGGTCAACCTTGACCATATATGAAGTGTTGACCAAATGGGGTAAGTTATATAATTAAATTAACAGTTTAAACAAGTTTAGGAGTTAATTGTAAAGTTTTATAAAACTATTGGGGTCAAAATGTAATTTATGAAATTTAAGGGTGAAACGGCATTTAGAAACAGTATAGAGGCTGTATGGAATTCACTAGAATTTTTGGAGTTAAATTTGGAATTTATTGGTGAGATTGTATAATATATAGTTTAAGGATGAAATTGTAAGAATTGTAAAATAAAGTGGGTCAAGTGATAAATAAAGAAAATTTAGAGAATGAGGTGAATAAGCTGTGACAGCAAGGGGGCTGTTCCAATTTATAGTATATGGTTGAGAACTATGGGTTAAAACTAGCTAAGGGTAGTAATGATATAACATAAAGCATGAGGAGTAAGATTGTGAATTAGAAAACTAGTGTGGGAAATTTGTAATTAATAAAATTATGTGGGCTGTTGCGAAAATGTGATAGGCTAATAAATAATGTTAAACATATGGTTGAAGGGGTTATAAATATTACACTATTCTAAAGTTCAAGAGACATTAAAGGGATAACAAACATAAGGTGAGGAGTTATAAGATTCACATAAATAATGGGAATACTTTGAGGGATGGAAATTATAATATTGTTTTGGGAAATAAATAAAGTTGGGAAACTTAATATGATATGCTATATAACATTATAAAAGTTGAGGGTATGGTCTTGATACTTAATTGTAGAGAGTAACACAAATAAAAGACCTAAGAGTCTCACATGAAATGATAAGGAAATAACAATTATATAAGGAGACTATAATTCATGTAAACAAAAATAAATATAAGGAACAGGGGGTTCATACAATAAAATGTAGTGAATAAATGGAGGATGATGAAATACCATTTAAAGTGGAAGTTTTAAAATTATACAACATTAGTTATATGGACTAATGTCAAATTGTAAAGAAGTTGAACAAACAAATGAAACAGTAATTAAAAGATTATAATAGAGATTACCTAGACTTGTTGACTAGGAAACATTGACCAAGTCAACTCAAATTGACCAAGTCAAGCCAAATTGACCAAAACTAATTGACAATAGAGGGTCAAGTGAGCAACCCGCAACTTAAGGAAGAGTTTCGAGATAAAATAACTATATAATAAATTAGAACGTACGACAATAAATTATACTGTTATGTATACAACGGTTGTATGATGAATGTAAGAACATGACAAGGAATAACGATCTACACATAGCGGGATATCCTAAGGTTTAAATATCGCGAGTATTGAACTAATACCACATGCTGTAATATATACAACACGAGTAAAGTATGATTCGAACGAATCCCGGACTACGCTGTAAAACCCGCGAATAACTACGCAACTTTTAAGGGTTAATCCGGGATTCATAACGAGAGAGCTAGTAATATTAGAAATTACAGACCCGACGAACACATGAACTAATACCTCTATATGTTCCAGAGATTACGAGCGGTACGAGTAGAGGATATGCGTGAAACCGTAACGCTTTAGCATTGTCAGCGGTGAATCGGTATGTTATTGTATGTTCTGTTGTGCCCGAGGACTTCCCACTGGTAGAAAAAATATCAAAAATGACGGCTTATAAGAGACGGTTCTACACAAAACCGTCTTAAATATTAATTTTTGGTGCGCGCGGTTAAGTTTTAAAGACGGCTATTATAAACCGTCGTTTTAAACGTCTAATAAACGACGGTTTTGGGTCGACCGTCGTTTAAACGTGTGAAACTTTCGGCGGTAATAGATGTTAAACGACGGTTTTGTATAAACCGTCTTTTAAAACAGATAATAAACGACGGTTTTGGGTCGACCGTCGTTTAAAAGTGTGAAGTGTTCCGCGGTAGTAGATCTTAAACGACGGTTTTGGAAAAACCGTCTTTTAAATAGCATATTAAACGACGGTTCTGTGACAAAACCGTCTTTTAAAACGCCTAAGACTAAATTAATTTAGCTCGCCCTAATTAATTTCCTCAGTCGAACCCCGCACCGTAGCTCTCTCTCAGTCGAATCTTCACCTCCCTAGCTCTCTGTTCCAGATTTCCGCCATTGTTGCTGGTGCCCTAATTAATTTCACCACCGTCGCTGCCTACTCCGTCTCCACCGTCGCTGCCTCCGTCTCCACCGTCTCCTACTCGTACACCGCTGCGCCCAAACCACCGCGCGCGTCGCCCCCTCCCTTTCTCTGCTCGCTGTCTTCCGCCATTGTTGCTCACTGAACCGGTAACATACTCGTCGCCCCCTCTCTTTCTCTGCCATTGTTGCTCACTGAACCGCCATTGTTGCTCACTGAACCGATCTGGGCTAAAATTGTCCCTTGTTGATGCGTCTGTCCCTTGTTGATGCGTCTGTCTTCAAATAAAATTGTCCCTCACTGAATCGATCAGGGCTAAAACTTTCGGTGAACTCGTATTATACTGAAGAGAGTTTATCAGTTCCATTTCAGTCTACATGTTGTGATCAATTCCTGTTCCTGTTGCAATTCGGTAGCTAAACCATGATTGTGTTGGGTCTGTTTCGAGAATTTGAAAGAAAACCAGATAATACATTTAGCCAGGTGGGTTGTCCAATAGAGGGAAAATTCAAAGACAGATTTTGAATATACAGAAGGAATCTGATGTATATAACAGAAAAGAGCTTATATCAGTTTCAGTCCTAGTTTGGATTTCTTGTTTCAGTATATGAGACATAGCAGTGGGTTAAATCGGATTGTGTGGATTGTTTTAAGTTAGATCTTAATCAAACACCTAACTAACCAGCGTCACTAAGTTGGGGAAACTAGAAAGAAAAGAATCAAGTTCAGTAACAGGAAAGAAAGCCAAAGAAAAACAACAGGTTTGGAAGTTTCTGTTTCTGTAAGAAACGTACAGAGAGTTTGCCTAGGTGGTTTGGGGTCTGTGTCGAAGTTAAAAGCTGGTAATACATTTAACTAGGTGGGCTATCAAGTTGAGGAAAAATTTAAGGGCAGATTCAGGAATCAACAGAGAGATAGAAGAAGGTAAATCAGTTTTAGCGTTTCAGTTCTGTTTTTCAGTGTCTGGAGTTGTTGTTTCAGTATAGGGTGGTTTTGTAACATTGGCAGAGTTGCTTGAGGTTATAATCTTGATTAAACACTCAACTAAGAAGCTAAACCATTAGGGGAGATTGGTAGTCAGTCTGTAAACAAAGAAATCAAAAAGAGCATATCAGTTTTGTTTCGGTTTTACTGCAGCCTTCACGTTTCTGTATAAATGAGTTCAGAAAATTTAACAG
The DNA here is from genome assembly GCA_023374045.1 of Limonium bicolor. Lineage (NCBI taxonomy): Eukaryota > Viridiplantae > Streptophyta > Magnoliopsida > Caryophyllales > Plumbaginaceae > Limonium > Limonium bicolor. Next base: position 146,861,450 of record CM041780.1, read on the forward strand.
AGTTATAATGGTGTGTTCAAGATCTTAAAACCTTACTAAGACACCTAACTAAGTGGCTAGACAATATGGGGGAACCTAGGAAGCAGATTAGTGAACAAAGAAAAGAGGATAGAAGAAAATATATCGGTTTCATGTTTCAGTTTTCTGCAGAATTAGGTTCTGTAAAATGAACTTTCGAATGGGTTAACAGTGTTGTTTTGAGTTGGGTTTGAGTTCAAAACCTTCCTAATAAAACTATCTAGTTGAGTAAGAATTTGGGAAGATTTGAAAGCTGGTTAATGAACTAAAAACGAGAGGAAAAAGGTGATGTACAGTTTCGGTTTTCTGTTTCCAGAATCTGCTATCTTTTGTATAGCTATGGTACAGTCGATATGAGAGGGTTGTGTAGGTCTGGGAATTTACTCATAATCTTACTAACATATTTACCTAAGAGGGTAAACAATTGGGAGGAATTAGAAAGCAATTTAATACATTAAAAGGGGAGGTTTAGTGGAAGTTTGCACAAGTTGATGCTTCAGTTTTCAGAAACTTATTTCTCTGAAGCAATGACCCTAATTGATAAGGAGAAAGAAAAATAACAGAACCACAATTTGATAAGGAAAATGATCGATGAAAGAACCACTATATAGATTTGGTATCCATACGAGATTTGAATGATGGGAAGAGAATTTTGAGCATGGTAGTGGTGTACGAGAGAAAAGGAATTAGAGGCCTGGTGTGGCCGTGTGGGGAAGAAAGTTTGATTTGTTGAAGGAGAGAGGTTTTATTTTTTTAGTCAGATGGCAACACTAATAAAATGAGGAATAATTTTGAAGAATATAATTATTTTATTAAAACTGTTGTGATTTTTGTTTTATATTTGAGGATTATGTAGATAATAAATTGTAATTATTGTTAATATTTTGTACGAGTTGTAGTATCATTTTATTCTATATGCACTTTTGCTATTATTTTATTTAATATAAATTGTTTTTAGTAATTTTAATAATCATTTACATATTCTAATTAAATTTAAGTGGTTGTATAAATTGTTTTACAGTTTGAATAATTGCACAACATGAGTAATAGATTATATTATAGTGTATAAACAATTTTTTTTTAAATTTCAACAATATATATTATCCTGTTTTGTTGAACGTATTTTATATATATAGTAAATGTGTCTTCCGTTTCATTACTATCGTCTCGCTCGTATTGATACTCCCGTACTTCGTATTATGATGGGTCCGTATTGAAGCCCCGTACCGTTTTTCGCAACCTTGATTATAATGCATCTGAAGTTGTATGATGGTGGGAGACTAACTTTGACAAAACAGAAAACAAGGTGATTAATTTAGTCTTGGTATTAGTTCACCGAAAGTTTTAGTGTAGTGAATTAAGTGCTTAGCGTTTATATTCAGCAATTAAGAACATTTAAGTAATTAAAGAAAGTTTTATGGTACATGTGGACATTCTTGGTAATTTTGCATTTGTATTAATGTAAACAGAATCTGAATGATCATATTGACATGGTTGTTAAAATGTTTGTTAAAATGTTTATACGGGAAGATAGGAGGTATAGTTCAACAGCTTATTAACCCTTGTTGTTAATGGGTTAATATATTGATGTTTAGGGGAAACAATAAATGGGTTGTCGGGTGATCATATTATTGTAGTTTTATGGTTTATGAATAGTTGAAGAGTATTAATCCACGTTTTATAAAATATGTCCTTCACTAATTACACTTACTCTACAGTGATAATAATCACCGGGCTGCTGCATCTTCTCTGTGGCATATATTCTCACCGGGCTGCTGAATAAGGTACATTTAATGTTGCATTATGGAAGATACCGGAAGCTCGTGCGCCCAATTTTGATCCTTAATTGCCTAAGCTACTAGATTATTTGGTTGCAATTGCTAGTGATGCGCTTGATGAGTTGAATGGTATCCTATTGAGAGAAGTTGTGGAGGTTCTTAGAACCGGGAAAACAAAGAAAAACAGGGGAGACCATGCTGAAATTTTCTTGTGAAATTTTCTATCTTTTGAATTTTACCTGCACTTGATGATTTGTTAATGCTATTCTTATTTGTTGCTGATTTGCTCCTAATTAACTGTTGATGAAGAACTGCTGTTGGAAAACATTAAGATAGGAGGTATAATTCAACTGCTTATTAACCCGAGTTGTTAATGGGTTAATATATTGATGTTTAGGGGAAACAATAAATGGGTTGTCGGGTGATCATATTATTGTAGTTATATGGTTTTATGAATAGTTAAAGAGTATTAATCCACGTTTTATAAAATATGTCCTTCACTAATTACACTTAATCAACCGAATCCATCAAGTGGATGTAAGTATCCTTTTTTATTATGAAAGATAAACTTTACATTCAATCTCACTATCAAACATCAAGAAAGTACATACAGAACATACCTCCTACTCATCTTGATTGGTGCTTATTAATCTACAAGTTGATGATACATGATGGACTAAATAGTAATACGGCTTATGACTTGTTTTTGTATACGGTAATGCAGCATTCAGGTACGATTAACCAGTCAAGTATGTGAGCGATCAGATATGTGTTCGTAGCAACCATTGGTAATTTTTCCAGTCCTTTTCAGTTTCAGTTAAGAATACACACAAGCTCTGCAATCTCATTCTCTTATTTTGACCGCTCCTCTACAGTGATAATAATCACCGGGCTGCTGCATCTTCTCTGTGGCATATATTCTCACCGGGCTGCTGAATAAGGTACATTTAATGTTGCATTATGGAAGATACAGGAAGCTCGTGCGCCCAATTTTGATCCTTAATTGCCTAAGCTACTAGATTATTTGGTTGCAATTGCTAGTGATGCGCTTGATGAGTTGAATGGTATCCTATTGAGAGAAGTTGTGGAGGTTCTTAGAACCGGGAAAACAAAGAAAAACAGGGGAGACCATGCCGAAATTTTCTTGTGAAATTTTCTTGTGAAATTTTCTATCTTTTGATTGTTACCTGCACTTGATGATTTGTTAATGCTATTCTTATTTGTTGCTGATTTGCTCCTAATTTACTGTTGATGAAGAACTGCTGCTGGAAAACTGCTGCCACTTTTCACTTTTGAAAATTTGACCATTGTACTCCTGCATTTTTAAGGTATGTTACAATAATTTTTACCTTCTTAAAACGCACTACTTCGCCTCTGTTTTTGCTGTTTGCATTATTATGTTTTGACTATCACATTTGCACTACAATAATTTGTACTGTTACTTTCTATTTTCTTAAACAGAGTTAATCTGATTGGATTTCTGACAATTGTTCATCACCAAACTATTACGCTTATCATCTGCATCGAATAAGGTACATTTAAAATGTTTTCCTTAAGTAATATATGCTTATGCAACATATATAGTTAATTACCCGTCCAGGATATACCCAATAGGGTAAAATCTTCGACGGTCCCAATAAGGGCTGAAAACTGTTCATTCTATACTTTTATACACTCGAAATATATATCTTTTTACTATTTAGTATTAATAGGGCATAGCTTGCAAATATAACATTTTATCTTCTCTCCTTTAGTTTCTATCATTCAAAGAATAGCTTGTAAATATAACATTTTATCTTCCCACCTTCCATTGAACGCCTTATTCCCCTCCACAATGAAGTAGACTTCCTTTTGTTCATCCTCGTCGTGACTGACAAAGATGCAAAGTCAACAAACTTAACAGTCCATATCATCGTCTTCATCACAACAATTCTTTTGCCGTGATTATTGGTTTATTAATTCTTCAACTTGCCCTTGGTTTTTCACATGTGGCGCTAAACAATATTTTAAAGGATATCAGATGGCAAACTCATGGATGTACAGCGGAAAATTGGATAACAAGTTTCTTGAGGGAGTTGACAAATTTTGCAATGTTCTGGTCGATAATCTGACTCCTGCTAATAAGGGATACATATTTTGTCCTTGCGTGGACTGCAAAAACTATTTGAAGTAAAGGGATAGAAAAAATAAAGGAACATTTGATTCGTCGTGGTTTTACAAAAGACTATTCAGATATAGTCCGGTGGCATGGTCAGAGGGCGGTAGATGTCATGTGTAATGAACAAGAGGAAGTTGAAGATAATCAAACAATTGTGGTAGATGACCATGACATAGTAGACAATGAACTAGATTACGATGACATTGCTGCAATGCTGGAAGATGTTGAACAAGAGTTTTACAATAGGCCAGACATCTATGAGACTTTGCTGGATTCATCCAAAACACCGCTGTATTCGGGGTGTGATCCTACCAAATTGAGTAAATTGAGCGCAGTCTTGAAACTCTTCAATCTAAAATCGAAATTTGGTTGGAGTGATGTGAGTTTCACTGCTCTCTTACAGATGATGAACAGCACAATACTACCTAAGGATAATGTTTTACCAACATCGACTTATGAAGCAAAAAAGTTGATGTGTCCAATGGGTATGGGGTACAAAAAGATCCACGCTTGTCCATCTGGTTGTATTTTGTACTGGAAGGCTAATGAATTTGCTGATAAGTGTCCAGAATGTGGGGAATCACGTTATACGAGGAAAAACCAAAATGAATGCACTGATCGTCGTAAGGTGGCATCCCCTGCTAAAGTGTTGTGGTATTTGCCCATAATACCACGATTGAAGCGTCTATTTGCAGTTGAAAAAGATGCGGAGAATCTAAGGTGGCATTCGACTCACAGAAAAAATGATGGAAAATTGAGACATCCGGCTGATGCGTCCCAGTGGAAAAACATTGACATGAAATTTCCTCAATTTGCCAGCGAGCCAAGAAACTTGAGACTAGGTCTGTGTACTGATGGGATGAACCCTTACGGTACATTAAGTAGCATACACAGCACGTGGCCGGTATTATTGATGATCTACAATCTTCCCCCGTGGTTGTGTATGAAACCTAGAAACATTTTGTTGTCACTTTTGATATCTGGTCCAAAACAACCGGGCAACAAAATAGATGTTTTTCTACAACCATTGATAGATGACCTACAACTCTTGTGGCATGAAGGGGTCATGGTGTATGACTCATTTGGAAAAGAGAATTTTAACTTGCGTGCTATGTTATATTGCACAATCAATGACTTTCCTGCGTATGGTAATCTTTCTGGTTACACAGTCAAAGGTGCATGTGCATGTCCTATTTGTGGTGAGCTGACATCAAATATCCGCTTGAAGCATAGTGGTAAGAATGTTTACATGGGTCATCGAAAAATGCTTCCAAAGGGCCACAGATATCGCAAGATGTCGATTGAATTTGACGGAAAGACTGATCACAGTGTGTCTCGTCCTCCTTTAACAGGTTCAGAGGTGTATAAAAAGGTGCAAAATATTGTCAACAACTTTGGTCCTTCGACCAGAAACGTCGAGAAAAGTGTATGGAAAAAAAAGTCAATCTTTTGGGAACTTGAGTATTGGCAACATTTAAATGTCAGACATTGTATTGATGCAATGCATGTAGAAAAAAATGTTGGAGAAAGTGTTACCGGAACCCTCTTGAACATACCAGGCAAGACCAAAGATCACATAAAGGGGAGAAGAGATTTGATTTATTTGAAAATAAGGGAAGATCTTTGGCCACAAGAACGTGGAAAACGCATGTTCTTGCCTCCTGCATGTCACACATTGTCAAAACAAGAGAGACATAGTCTGTGCAATATCCTCCACAATATCAAGGTGCCATCAGGGTATTCGTCTAACATAAGAAAACTTGTTTCATGTCTGATCTGAAATTAGTTGGAATGAAATCCCATGATTATCATGTATTAATGCAAGATTTTTTACCCGTCGCAATTCGTGGGATCCTACCTGATGCGGTGAGAAACGCAATCACCAACCTTTGCGTGTTTCTCAAAGCAGTATCAGCTAAAGTTCACGATGTGGATAATCTAGACAAATTACAAGCTGATCTTGTTGTCACGATGTGTCAGTTGGAGATGTATTTTCCGCCTTCATTCTTCGACATCATGGTTCATTTATTGGTTCATTTGGTCAGAGAGATTAAAGAGTGTGGGCCTGTATATCTTCGTTATATGTATCCTTTTGAAAGATACATGGGTATACTGAAGAAAAAAATGAAGAATCGTCGTCGTCCGGAAGGAAGTATTGTAGAGGGATATATAACAGAGGAAGTTGTTGATTTTTGTACTCACTATCTGGAAGATGTTGAATCCATTGGTCTTCCTAGATCTAGACATGAAGGAAGACTCCAGGGACACGGTACCGTTGGGAGAAAAATGAAGAGAATTGATATTGAAACCCTTAACAAAGCTCACTTAGTTGTGTTGAGTCACCTTGAAATTGTAGAACCGTATTTTGAAATGCACCTGTCCCTGCTTGCAGCACAAAATCCAACAATGAGTGAGATTAGGCTGAAAAAGGAGCAGAATAATACGTTTGTGAAATGGTTCAAGGATAAAGTTTTTTCGAACCAGTCAACTACAGTGCCAGCATTAGTGAAGACGTTGGCAATTGGTCCAAATCTTGACGTTGTTTCATACGAAGGGTATGACGTAAATGGCTTCAGTTTTTATACGGAACGACAAGATCAAAAATCAATGAATCAAAATAGTGGCATCAATGTGGTTGCTTACCAGAGTACGTACAATGTCAGAGGTATGGGTCAAAATCCAGTGGAGTTGAAACAATCCTATTACGGTATTGTACAAGATATTTGGGTTCTAGATTATACCGCATATGAGACTTGTGTGTTTCGGTGCAACTGGATTGACAACAGACATGGTTACCGTGAGGAGAAACATGGTATGAAACTAGTTCATCTTGATGGTGCAACACCCACAGTTGAGCCGTTTGTTGTTGCAACTAAGGCGAAACAGGTATATTACATTTCTGACCAATCTAATCCTAGATGGTCCTTTGTACTTCAAGGAAAAAGAGGAATAGTTGGTGTGGATGGTGTGGTCGATGAGGATGAATACGACATGCAAGATGAAATACCAAGCCTTTCGATTCAATTACCAGAGTTGGACCATATTACAAATTTTGTGCGGTCAGACCATGACGAAGGAATGTGGATTGATTAATGTGAGCTTATTTATTATTTCTTTCGTCCATCAATGACATTGAATAGTTTATTTATGTCTACATTTATTGATAGTTTTGTTTCCGTATTTATAATTCTTAGTTTCATTTACTTGTTAATTATCTAAATCTTCTATTTATATTGCATGCAGGAATCAAAATGGACATCGATATGGATGATCTAGACTTATGTTGTGATGAGGGTGCGGGTTTGATGGACTATGAACCATCACAGCAGCCACAGCAGCAGCCACAGCAGCAGCCACAGCAGCAGCACAGCAGCAGCCACAACAGCAACCACAGCAGCAGCCACAGCAAGAGAAATCGTCAAAAAAACGAAAGGGTAGGGGGCCGAGCAGAGGGGTGAGGTTGAAGAAAGATGCAGATATTGATCTAATTTGGGATAAATACTTCAGAAGCTGGGGAGACTGTAAAGCTGAGTTCGCAAGCATGTTAGGAAATCTTGCGAAGTCCCGTTGCTCAATTAATAAATATTGGAAGCACGAGGAGGAAGAAGTGAAAGAATCAATGTGGCAGCAAGTACAAGAACGGTACAAAAATACCAGATGAAGCGCGGACGACGGTTCTTTCACTTATAGGTGCACGGGCGAGGCAGTTCAGATCTTTCTTGGTGGCGAACTGGATCAGGAAATCACGTGACGTGCCACCATGGAAATTTTATGATGGCATGATCACACAGGAAGAATGGGAAGAGTTTGAGAAGTTTCACACGTCGGAGCAATTCAAGGTATACATTGATTTAATGAATCTATAATTATGTTTGAATCAAAATTTGTATAACACAAATGTTAACATGTATATATATTCTTTTAATGAATAGTTTAATGATTTGTATTGATAGGAGGTTCAAGAAAAAGCAAGGGCAAACCGAGCAAAAAATAAATATCAACAGTATATGGGCCGGAAGGGATACACTGGTAGCATTCCCAAGTGGAAAGATGCCGGTTTGCTCACAAAAAAGAATGACGATGGCGTTGAAGTTCCCATCGACACTGTGTATGAAGCCAACCGAGCTCAGCTCTACGTTTTGGGTCACTCAAAAGTAGATAAGGATGGGAAGGTAGTACACCGAGACCAGAGACAGCCGAGTTGGCTGCTAAGATTGTAAGTGTTTAACTTGTTCAATAATAACAGTTTTGTTTAAAAGTTTTTTTTATAAATTAATAACTTATTGCTTATTTTGTGGATAATCTTACTAGGCTGAAGCCTCTCAGCGAGGGGAGATAGATATATTTGCTCCACCGAGTCAAAATGATCCGCTGAATCAACTTCTTGGATTAAAGGATCATCCTGGAAGGGTTAGAGGTTTCGGGGGACAAGTGCGTCAGAATTTGTATTTCAAAAGTCCACCTCAAAAATTCTGACGGAGCATGAGGTGTCTGCAATTGTAGATCGAAGAGTGAATGCTCTTGTTTCTAAGGGTTTGGTTGGACAAAACCAACAAACTGATCTAACCCGACCGACTTCTTCAGCTAGTTGTACCGCCCCTTCTGATCCGTATCCGTTTGCTAATCTGAAGGTTAGTATGTCTCTAATAATCTTGTTCGTCATGGTAAATGTATAACTGTAAAAATACTAGCCTTATTCACATTTAAATTGTAACTTTACTTATTTAAGGAACAAAAAACATGTCGTCTACAAATCACGCTTGATGGTTATCCTGTGGATGCTGCATACGGTACTGTGCTACAGTCATCACAAACTACATTGTTTAATCTCAAGCGTCTTCCCCCATTCTATGCTAGAGTAATCCTGCAGACCATCATTGATGGATTTGAGAATGCTTTTCTTCCCATGGATATTGATGGCAAAGTCACACTAATTGATGGGAAGGGTGCTATTGTACCATGGCCAGTCGCTTTTATTGTCATCACTGATGAGGTATGTCTAAATCTTTATGAATTGTTTTCCTTTAATGTATACATTGATTTAACTTCTTTGTTCTTTGTATTAAATATGATTGGTTAGATCCCTGATCAAACGAGAAGATTGGGAAACCGTGATGAAGAGATCAACCAATCAATGAATGTTGATCAAGAGAACACACAGTTGGCTAAGGGCAACCAGCAATCCAAGGGGAAAGAACCTATGCAGACAGAGGTAACTACTGAAGCTCAGCGAAAGAAGTTTGAGTGTCCCTCCTTTGTGATCAATCATTTCGCGAAGTATGAGAAGATAGTGTATGAAATGATATTGCAAAAGGGTATGCATATGACTCACATGTCAGTGTTGTTACCTGAGTGGCTTTTCCATTACGAAGGGGATCAAAGAACAATAATAAATTTTGAGGACATCAAAGAGATGTTGTGCAGAGATTTGTTGAATATATCTATCATCCAAGCATTATTCCTGTAAGTGTTACTTTTTGTTTCTTACATTCGAAAATACATTTGAATAAAATAAGTTATAATTAATGACTTCCTTGTTATTTTTTTGTTTTGTTATTCCACCTTTAATTGTTATTATTTTTGTTGAAGGTATCTGAAAGCTAGATTGCGTCATCAAAAACTTGGAGATGTTGTGACATTCTTATGCCCTGAAACAACATCGCTAGATGCTGCAAACAGAGACCCGATAGGATACAAGAACTATGTGTCTCATGGTATAACGAAGGCTGTTCAAAACAGTAGTAGATACGTGATGATACCTTTCCATCAGACGTGCGTATTACTCTCCCTCTTGCATTTAATCGTTTTGTTAAGTTTGTGACTTTTTTATGTATTATATATGATACTCTTTTCAAAATTACAATCGTAGCAACCATTGGGTACTCCTTCTGTTCTCCATCGCAACATCACAATTACTTGTGCTTGACCCATTACGAATGTATCGTGACTTGCAAATCGACGACTTGTTCAAAGCGTAAGTGTTAGTTAATTAATGCAACTTAGTTTTGTCTATATAATATGATGAACCAGAATTAATGATTAATTTTTGAACTTAACAGTGCTTATATGAAGACGGTTCTTCATCAGTTTGACAACCTTTCAATTGTTCATCTTGAGGTACAGTTATTAATCACTATTGTGTTAGTCGTAATTTGCTATTTTGACTTTTTGTTTTTTGTTTTCTATATACTTGTCAGTGTCCAAAGCAAAAGGACTCTAAGAGTTGTGGTTACTATGTAATGCGATACATGTTTGAAATTGTCTTTAACATAGAGAAGCTCACAAAAGATGATGAGGTATATTATATACTTTCCATTACATATACATTTTCTAAATCTGTCTATCATTTTTGTTTAAAACGAATACATATGTGTCTTTACATACATATTTGTTATCTTGTTCTCTACAGGTTCGAGAACATTTCAAGAACTCGGGCAAAACTTACGCGGTCAAAGATCTGCAATTTGTTAGAGAGCAGCTGTGTTTGTTCATCATCAAGTGTTTCAAGAAATAGAGTACGTATCTATGACTTCTTATAATTCTTGTGTAACTATTTGATATTGATGAAACAGTTGGGATCATGAGATAATTGACTCTCTAAGTTTACGTCTTTCCTTCTACATCTTTGTAGATCCTCGTCAACGGTGGCAGCAATGACAGAGGAAGCTTAAAGGAGGAAAATGATTTCATGTTGTCTGTGTGTTTTTACTTCACACTTTTTGGTTAAATTTGTGTACAAAATAGATTAAACTGCTGGGCCAGCTGCTGTCATTGTTGTGTTGTAGCTTTTAAAATTGCAATGGCAATCTGTGTGTGAAGTATGCCACACATTACATATTTTGGTGAAATATGGTTGTTGTACAGTGCTGCTATTATGCAGGTTTGGTGGATGAGGGAATGAAAAAGTGTGCACACAACACATATTTTGGTGAGATATGATTGTTTATAATGCTGCTATTATGCAGGTTTGTGGATGTATCATTTGTGATTACAGAGTGAATGAAAATACAGAAAAAAAAATTTAAAAAAAAAATACTATAAAAGACGGTTCAAAGAAACCGTCTCATATAGTATTATTGGCGCGACCGAGAAATTGATTATAAAAGACGGTTCACAAGAAACCGTCTCATATAGTAATATTGGCGCGACCGCGAAATTGATTATAAAAGACAGTTTTGACACAAAACCGTCTTTTATACTAACACAATAAACGACGGTTTCTGTGACAAAACCGTCGTTATAATCAATTCGGGCGCGTCTAGTGATGTTTATAAACGACGGTTTATGGAAACCGTCATTTAAAGTCCCCAACCCGCGCGCCTGTTATGCTCTTAAATGACGGTTCTGAACCGTCGTTTAAGAATATAGAATAAACTACGCGGTATAAGAGACGGTTCAAAACCGTCGTTTTTAGACAGTTTGAACCGTCTCTTTGACTCGCGCCGCACCAGTGTTACCGTACCAAGTCTAAACAAAAGTAACCACAACTGTCGCGCCCCGCGTCGACCCACCAGCTAGTCTCCTGAAATAAAAATGGTTTGTGGTATGGAATCAGCCCCTGCTGAGTATGTTATCACATGCCCCGTCATGCCTCCTCAACCCCTCAATTAATGGTCGAGAGCATGAGATTCGTTACATGCAATACCCTTTTTATTTAAAACTGTAAAACAATTACAATAATATCCATACAATAACACAACCATCAATACACATAATATAAACCACACAGTATAACCGGTGAACAACAAGGCGAAACAACGAGATTAATAAACAAGTATTAACTCCCGTCCTTGGTATAGAAACCAATATTGTTCTCCAATGTACAAGTCTCAACTGTAATAAATGTTCAGTTATGCCTAGTGACAACGTCTCGTTTAAAACGACGTGTCTCTAATTTACCCATATACTGTGGCGGGTCACCCACGGCAATAGCCACTCCAGCGGTAGAGTCTCCGACCAACGAGCCATCCTAGCTCACGGGAAATTTTCTTGATACTTGCGGACCCGTACGCGGACATCCTAGTATCGTTTTTTGTGATCACAACGCGCACCAAGAGCCACATCCTCTTGGCTTTGTTATGTTTATTAATTATACCATCGCATCGCATTACCAATTTTTCTAACACAGTAGACCAAGGTCATTAGTCCAATCCGGAGTCTGTAAACTCGGGATCCAGTGTTAGATACGAGAGCGGCGTTTAGAAAGGCCAATGCTCCGTATTAAAGTCTCGGATAATATGTATATCTTATTATCCTAGTGCTACAACGTTGTTCTGACGATCCTTATATTGCATATAAGATAGCACCATGGCCGCTAGTTCGTTTATATATAGGTTCATATATACGAACCAATACTGTTAACGCAGCAACAGTAAATAATAAGCAGCTATAAATATACAGTTCATGCATATCTATTCACACATTCAGGCAAACAATCTTATCACAGATCACACAGAAGTCTGAACTGAGGAAGTCCTCAGAGACAATCAGAGACACGTAACAACATACCGTACACCCGAATGTATAACCGTGGAGTATGAATCAGCTAGATCCGATGCTCCCCGTGTCGTCTCTAGTAGTCTAATAAAACATAACGCTACTGATTAGAATCCCGTATAACAACACAACTCTACGGTACCCCGTACCGTCACTAATACCTCCCGGTTATTAACTGTCAACGTTGTCGGTTTTCGGCTTAACTCGGGATTTGGAAAAACGTTATATTACATGCGTAGTCTTGTCTTGTATATTAATATACTTAATGATTGAACTTTGTCATCGCATGTAACTTAATATACCCTTGTATATTATTTAGTTTGTTTTATATTGCATGTATAATTCTTATCATATATTATACATTTCACCTTAGTATTTATTTTACTAAGGTTTGTTTTTTCCAAGTTCAATGTAGTATAATTCATATGTAAAATACTTTGGATTATATATACATCCTTATTATTTCATGTATACTCCTAACATGAGAATTTCCATATCTAATGTTTGTAATTCTTTCCTCTTTCTTTACTTATACCATTTTAATTATCATAATATATAGTTATTAAACCATATTACATTTTCCACACTCCATAACATATATTTATTTATATACATGTATTATGGGACTATTTATTATATGGTAAGTCTTTATAATATATTCATTCTCTTTAATGAACATTTCTTATATTATAATGTTACACCCTTATAACATTAAAACCATATTATAAATTTTTATTTAAAAATGCCCATATTACCGATCAGCACCTATTTTCTTAAATATTTACAAAATCCACCACATATTTTATATATTGTTATATTATAGTTTATAACATATATTATGACATTTATGTCATCAAAACAATTATAACCTATAGTTATATAGCATTAATAATACCACCAACCAACCACATTAAACTTTCGGCTTTTATTTTCTACCACTAAACTTCTATAAATCACAAATATAACCCAATTTATAATACATAGTTTTCTAATGTCATTAAACTATATATTATACATATATCTTTGTAAAACCTTGTATATAACTCCAAAAATTCCCAAACTATACCAAAAGGTTATAAATATTATTCCTAACCTTATACTTTCTATAATTCTTGGTTTTGCCCATATGTTACCCATTTGTAACAATGTTATGAAATATCATATATTATACTTATATAATTCATATAAACTCTAAATTTAACCAAATAAACTTCTAAAAATTCCTAATAACCTAAGGTCTATTCTAAATTCTATTTAGCACCCCAAGTTTTCGGAAATTACAATATAACCCCATCTCTTATAAATCTTTTACAATTTAATGACTATCTTAATATAAGGTAGTATTTTAATTTCTTAAATTCTCCAAACTTGGTCAAAGTCTCCTATATAGTCAACTTTGACTTCTAATGCCAAATGGGAACCAAACTTTTGGTAATTACTAGTTATACCCCATAGTTTTCTATTTTTACAATTTTGACCCAAAACTTTATAAAATGTTATAATTTTTTTATTAAATTCATTTAAAAACCCTAAACTCCTCTAAAATAAGCCCACAACTTTATATTTTACTAGTAATTACCATTTGACCCCAAACTTAACTATATAAGCATAAATTAAACTAAATAAGCTTTAAACTTAAATTAAAATGGCCTAATGACATGGCCTTATTACAACTTTGCTTTATAACATAAAATTACACATAAATAGCTCAATTTATACAATAAACTCACGGCATTGCTGAAATACCCCGTAATTAAAAATAGTGATTAATTAGGCTAATAAGTATTTTAGAAGCTTAATTAAGTATAAATAATTATTAGGGAAAAAATCCCGAAGAAAACGGATCCTTAAAACGGATTAAAAGCACTAACGAACCTTAAAGCGCGTTTTTCGAGGTAACCGGGAAAAACGTGTCTTTAAGCGGGTCAAATAGGCTTGTAACAATTTTGGTCAACTAAATAATCATTAATGAATATTAGTGAATAAAATCAATAAAACAAGAGATTAGTAAAAACTGTCAAAAACGGGAAGTTGTGGGGTAGAAACATAATTAACACAAACTAGTGTGTCCAATATTGCAAAAAAATTTTAAAAACCCATGTGGGTTCTGTATGCTGTCCGATTGCACAGCCCACTCACACCTCTCTTATTTCTTCTTCTTTTACTCACAAAGGACAAAAACATTAAAAAGGCAAAAAGTAACATATTACTCTCACACTCACAATTCTCTCTCCTATCTCCCATTTCCTCACAACACCCACACTCACTACTACTCACTCCCCTCACTCTCTCTTTTCTTCTCCTCCAACCTCTAGCCGATTTCCATGGAGGCTTGAAGAAAACACCCACAAACTCTTACTTCTTTCCTTGTAACTCTCTCCAAACTCTTCCAAAAATTATAAAAATACCACCATTGTAATCCTCTCACCAAGAGCTACATTTTCATTTTCCAAAATTCCAAACAAAACGATTTTCGTTTTCATGGGTATGTCCCATTTGGAGCTTCAACACCACCATTAGAAGGCCCTCCTTCTCCTTGTTCTTCTAAGGTAAAAATATTTCGAAAACTCCATCTTTTTCTAGCCTCAAAGGCAAAACGAGATTCATGAACTAAACCCTTGTTCTCCCTCTTGTTCTAGCCGATTTTGGCTTGTTGGTGGAAATATTGTTCTTGAGCCACCCCAAGCCCCATTTGCACCCTTGGAAGGTAAAATAAATTCTAAACCCTAGAATGTGTATTAGAACTTTCATAATGGTTAAGGTTAGATTGTGTATTAAAGTGGTGTATTGAAATGTATATGTGAATGGGATGTAGTGTTTGAATTCGGTTTACAAACCGGTGGGGAGAAGAAGGAAAGAGGAAGGAGGAGGAAAGGAGAAGCTTGTGAGATAACAAGGTAATTATACTAACCCTTGTGTGTCTTTGTGGATAAGCATGTAACAGATTTTTGGTAATGAAAATATGTATTGTAGATGGTAGTGTATTAGTAGTGTAATGTGTAGGAGAATATATGTACTTTGAAGCTTTAAAACAACAGTTTCAAAAACTGTTACAAATTGGATTGGGAATGAGATGTTGAGTGCAGGAATTTAAGGTTGTTTAGCATGTATTTTGTATATGAGAATGAGTATATTGGTATTGGTTGTGAACAGGTGGTATGGATCCATAGGGTGAGTAAAACCATGTGGAGAATGCTAATAATATAGGGGAGACCATGTCAAATTTTGTGTAGGAATTGAGAGGACTTAAGTGGTCTAAGAAGAGGAAGTATTTGGAGAATATAATGGGAGTGTTTAGTAGCTCGTAACAGATTTGGGTATGATTTGTTAATGGGAGGTAATTAGGAAGTGATTGGGTGTATTTTGGATACTAGGAGTGGCATTGGTTGGGGATGTAATGGAGGTTAGAAGTTGAGTACAAAATCTGTAGCAAGATGCATAAAAATGCACTGGGAGGTTAGGAAAAATTAGTGAGTAAGAATTGGTAAAAAGAGTGTTGGACTTGGTATGGATATTATAGTTGCTTGGAAATGAATTGGAATGGTAAGATGGCATTAGGAGATGAGAATATGCATGGGGGAAATAGGAGCAAAAATCTGTAGCATTGGAGGACGAAAAACTGTTGTAAGTGTGGAAGGGAAGTAATGAAATTGTGTAAGTGGATTAATGGATTTAGTAAAGCATTTGGTGGGTGAACTAAGGCAATTTGAGGGCCTAGGTAGTGTTAAAACATGTGGGATTACATGTGGGAAGATTGGGGAAACAATGGGTAAAGGTTAGAACTGAAAACAGAAATTAAATGCAAATACTGGGCCGGACCGACCTTAGGACCGAACTTGCAAGGTCGGTCGAGCCCAGATTTACAAAGACGGGAAAGCTTCTGGAATCGACCGGACTTGCAAGTTCGGTCGGACCAGAGAAATTCTCCCGTCTGTAACCTACTGGAATGGACCGACCTTGCGACCGGACTTACAAGGTCGGTCGACGCAAAATTTTTCCGTCTTGTAACTTACTGGAATGGACCAACCTTGCGACCGGACTTGCAAGGTCGGTCGAGCTGAAATTTTCCGTTTTGTAAGCTACTGGAATGGACCGACCTTGCGACCGGACTTGCAAGGTCGGTTGCAAGGTCGGTCGGGCTAAAATTTTTCCGTTGAGTAACTTACTGGAATGGACCGACCTTGGGACCGGACTTGCAAGGTCGGTCGGCCCTGGAATTTTCACCTAATGTAACCTACTGACTCGGACCGAACTTGCAAGGTCGGTCGCAAGTTCGGTCGGGTCAAAACTTACAAAAAAAAAAACTATAAGACTATGGTTAGTATATGTATGTATGTATATGTATACCCACCTATACATATGTGCATATATATGTAAGCAAACCATTGTTGAGTAATTAAAAGTAAGTAAATAAAATGTAAGTATAAGGATGTGAAGACTTAGTAAGTATGAGTTAGGAAGCGTAAGGATAACCGAATTAAATTAATGATAGTTAGATTAATTATTCGATTGTATGTACATCATAGGATGTGAATTGTGGATACCGGAGGAACGTTGGGATACAATTACAACGGTGAAAGGTATGATTTCTTCATGCCCTGTATCCTAATCTGGTTACCCCGATTTATGTGCTTATTTGTCCACCTAAATAAGATAATTGCACGAATCGGACTATATTGCACTTACCTGTGCTTGACTTATGTTGTGCTTGATATTTATTGTCTTGAGCACTAGTTTGTATAATCATGAAATATATGAATGATGATGAATGGTATTTGAACCTCGTATTGTACTTGTGTAATGTATTGTACCTCGTATGTATGTGTATATGTGTATTGTATTATTGTGGCTTGGATGTTGACTTGTGCTAATTCCTAACTATCTAACTCCTAACTTAAGTGAGTAAATTGGAATGAGTACAAGTCCGATATAGCTTCGGCCACGCGTGAGGGTGCGGAGTCACAAGAGGTTGGCTGCAAATCCTGACTCTTAAACTGGTCCACGGCCCAAACCCCTTAAATGGGTAGCATCCCGGATTGGTGAGTCAAGTAAATCCCGGAGGTGGGACGGTGTAGTCCCCAGGGCCGGAGGTCCCGACGACTTAACTTGAGTAAGAGTAAGAGTAAGTAAGTATGGATCCGTAAGTATGTATGAGTATGTATGCGTATGTATGAAGTAACGAGTAAAAGAGTAATCTCCACCCGATTAACCCGGGTGGAACAATGAAGCTAACAAGAACTGTACTTTGTGTATGTAGTAAGTATGTGTATTCGGAAGAAGGTAAGTGAGTATTGAATGGTTATATCGTAATCCTTGTATGTAATGAATTGTATGTGTGTATATTGTGTAAGTATTATTGTACTGTGTGTAAGAGCATGTATGCATGTATGCTTGTATGAAAATGAACCGCATGTATTCGACCAAGTGGTCGGCGTACCCTCACTAGTACGCGGGGTATGCGGTTATCATGCTCGGCGAAAGCTGACCCCTTCGGGGGACATTTTTTTTAGTGTGCAGGTACCCGAAGAGAATATGGTCGAGGAAGAGACCGGAGGCACACCCTTGTAATTAGGAGTAAGTAGTTTGTGAGGAACGGGTAGTAAGTAGCCTCGTAGTGAGTACGTATGAACTTTGAAGAGGTAGTATATTTGTATAAGGATCTTAGTAAACTCGGTATGTGGATTATATTGTATGGTATTTGAAGTATTGTATCGAATGGAAGAATGTAGCGTGTATTGGTATATGAAATATATATGGTAGATATGTAATACTCGGGATTCCGGTCCATCAGACCGATGCCGTAAGCAGTAGTAGTAGCCTTGTTAGCCACGTGGGTGGTTAACGGCATTGTATCACCCATAGTATGTAAGTAAATATCCGCTGCGTGTATCTGACGTGTAAGGAGATTGGACGGTAAGTATGTATTAATGGTAGGGGTGTTACACTTGCTGTAGTTTAGTTATTTTTCCACATAATGTTATAATTTGACCATTATGTTATTAAATCACTTAAATGACTAGCTTAATTTATCTTAGTCATTTTTTTCCATACTTAGGTTAATATAACCCATATATTTAACTCCACTCTCGGCATAATAAATATATATGCTAAGAAATCATAAAAATCATAAGTTTAAGGTGTTTATACCTTGATTTATCCTTGTAACAACTCGGCAGCTTGGAGGAAAAATCATCACATCATTTAGACATGTTTAATAAACCAAAATAAGATATGGTTATACTCCAAGCATGAGCTTAACCATAAGGAACAATTAATGTAAGATTTAAGGCAAAAATCACCTTAAAAATGCAAGGAAGTTTCCAAATGATTTCGGCCTGAATTAAAACACACCACATGGTGTTAAATTCATCATATAAACATAGGAAATAGCTAGACAACAACAAGCTGCTATGGTAATAGGTTTTACCTTGGCAAAATGCCTTAAAGAATGGTATTTCCTTTGAATTTCGGCCACCCTTGCTCCAAATGGTTAACCAACTGAATTAACATGTAAATATGAAGATTATGAGTGTATAAACTCATAATAATCAAGAGAAGAAAACCGTATGAAGAAAGGAGATTCTTAAGGTATGTTTTTACCTTAAAATGCAAATTTTGGAAACCTTGGTCCCTATACTTGCTTCAGCCGAGATTGGTGTTTGTTCTAGCCTTAAAACACTGGGAACGAGCCATGGAAAGTGGTAGATCATGAGCTCCAAGTGTAGGTAATGAAGAGATAAAGAAAAGAGCTAAAATATGCCTTAAACCATTACCTTAGGTGCTGAAGAGATTGATTTGTCTTCCACACTCAAGAACACAGCTTGAGAGGGTTTGGAAGGGTTGATGGCTTGGCTGGAATGGGACAAGAGGCAAGAGAATGAGAGGAAAGGTGTTTAAATGGTTAAAATGTATTAAAAGGAATAGTAACAAGGTGATTCATCACTTTAGGAAGATATTTAGCATTAATGCTGTGTGTGCTGTCTTCCTTCCTCCTTGCCTGCCGACAACCTAAGGGTTAGAAGGGTCAATTATTTGACCATTGACCAAACTTGGTCAATTTGCTTAAAAATGCACTATTTGGGTTACTATTCACAAATAAATGTCATATTTTGATTTTTATTTTCAAACTTTGATTTAGACTTTATAATATAGTCTGTCATGTCAAATTAATGATATAAATGATATACCTCCAGTCTTAAAATGACAAAAAGTCATTATCTTAGAGCTCATACACAAAAACGTGCTTTAAGGTGCTTTAGTGCACATTTTGTGTCACAGGGTGTTTCTGAGCTTAGTTTTCTTTGAGAACAGTTTTGTTGTGTTCCTTACTTCATTATAATACTTAGGAATCCACTTTGGATCCTTTTTGAGGTCATACAATCTTTATGGTGCTTTAAAGCACATTTTTGGCTTTACCGATCTTAAAGCATGTTTTGCCTTGTTGAGATCTTTTAGATTGTTCCCCAATGGTATTTAGATGTTTATTAACCATCTTAGATCATTAACAGATCATTTAATTAAGTTTTTAAGGGTAGGGGTATTTCACCGTACCTTGACCGGTATAGGTTTACCCAAAAACCACCAATACCACGCACTTGCCACGACAAGTGCAGTAAGAACACAGGAACCTGTAGAGGAACCCTAACACACCACACGTACATAATAATGTAACATGACCGCAATGAAGTGACTACAGGACCACATATCCTAACAACTGGAAGAAAGAAACCTTGGAAAGGCCTAATGGCCTGACCATTGTATTAAGGACATACCAGTCAGCGAGAAGCTGGACTTGGTCAAGACCTCAGACATGGCCATGCCATGAAGAACTTCTTTTAACACCGAACTACATTTTTTTAAGCCCAAAGCTTTTCTTTCAAAACCACAACCCTTCTTTTAAAACCTTGGATTTTAAAACCAAACCAACAGAATTACGGTGAGTATCATAGAATGATACAAGAGGAGTTGACAATAGAATACTTCACCTAGGTGTGTGACGAGCACTACGAGTGTACCAAAATATGGGATGTGGGACGACCGCACTCCGAAGGAGCTTGTGGGCCTGACAGATAGTCGGGCAAGTGGCAACGTATCAGTAAGGTACCCCACGTAGGAATACATGTAGTGTACGAAACACGGGAAGTAGTCAACTCCGTTCTACGGACCATGAGTAAGTTCAAACCAGAAAGCTGGACACCTCAGACGATCAAGGAGAAGGAGCTCATATAAGAAGTAAGGATAAAGAACTTAGAGAAACCATCTGAAGATAAGGAACGGGAATTAGGAAGTGCAAGGAGCACAGACTAGTAAGTATAGACATTGGATATGTCTCAAACACTTCAAGCAATATATGACAACTGGAAGAGATATCCAGCCTAATACAATAAGGCGAATGCCTAACGTGAACACCACAATGTCTAACAAACGGGACGGAGATCCCAAGGACAAATACAAAACTACCAGGGAGCATAACCCGTCATCGAAGAGGATATTAAACCTAGTCTTAAGCACTAGGACAAAGTATAAACAGTCTACCCACGAACGGGAGACGTTATAACCCAAAAGGGGATAGCTCAATGCAATACCACAAGGCGGTATAGTGGACACAACAGGTCATAAACATTAGCCGGATGTAACGGCATAACCAACACACCCAGGAGCAATCCTTGAAGGGTGTCTGGATTAACAACAATCGATCAAAGCGTCATGATAAGAGCACGGGAGCTAGAACAAACACTCGGTTAGGACACCGAAGGGATTTTACTTAACAAGAAATAGCCCCAACCACTGAAAGGCACTGATTAACACCAGAATGCCCAAAGGGCCTCCTATGAACGGAAGCGTGATGTCACGACTTGCCATGGAGCCCAGTAATACCTCCAACCTATGAGGTATACAAGGAGTGGAAACATGTATAAGCAGCTTGCAAAGAGCATAGCTTGCAGCAATAAGGCTTAACAACCATGAATCAACTACATTATGTAAACTTTAACGGTTGCAAAACCCACACCATTTAATAACAATAATTACAAGAGATATTGCTTCATATGACAAACAGATCGACAACTGAACCACCCAATTTGAACTCAGCATAATGAGTGGCTTGGAGTAATGGCCATCTCAGTGTCACTGTCACTAGAGCATCAGTCTAGTATACAGTTGACGAAACTTTTAATTGCTCTTCATGCCTCTTGTCGCAATGGTAGCACAGAGGCATAGTACACTGTTCTAGTCCACACATGGACACTACAAGAAACTCGAGGAAAGGTACCTCACGTTAACCGGAGACCACTAAAGTGGTGAAGATGTGAACCCTTAGGAAAGGGCTTCCACCTACTTTAACAACAGAGCGCGTGCATGTAGTTAATGCCAAGAAACATTCGAATTAGGAAATGAGACTTCCAAACCACTACGCCTACAAAGAGGCTTGAGAACAACTGTGAGAACCGAGATGGATCGGTTTAGAAGCGAACCCAGAATGGGTATAATGTGGACTGTAGAAGCACATAGCTCAAAGAGCATAAAGACTTGAAGGAAGTATACTCCAATATGCAGCACATAAACAGACACTAACCTAGTAATCTTATCATGAGACCTATGAGTGGAAACAAACCTCTCAACAAGAACTTTCATTTATCAGTGATAGAATACTCTCCAATTGGAGAGCGGGACCAGAAAACCCTTGAAGTTTCTTGGGTTGTCCCGGTGGTGTACATACAAAAATAAAACTGCACAGCTAGAGCCTATAACCAATGCTCAGCACTGGGAGACAGTAATTGTCAAAAACAATCAATATGAATGCACATTGGACACCATGAATGACCAACGCTCAAGAGAGCTTGTAACCCGATAAATACTTCATCCATTGTCAACCACGACGCTTGGTAAATTGTATCATAAGTTATGAAATAATGTGAGGTAAGCCAACCTACACATGAAACATGAATTGAAATGAAACATCTCCACATTTGGAAGATAGTAACTTTGCGGTATGCTACGACAACCGTCATACACACGAACACAGGAAATCCTCGGTGTATTCACACCATAAGGAAATGGTGCCAACGACAACGGCAATGAGTAAAGATAAGCTACCACAGTAACAGGGAGCGTAAGAATGATGTTGTATAATGAGTAAGAATTGATGCGTAACAAGCAACCGCTATGAGGAAGTAGTACATAATGACACGAAGTTGTAAGTATGGGATGACAGGCAGAAATATTCACTCCTATCACATAAGAGAGTTACTGTCAAGTGTTTACGCCTCTGCACTCTGTATGACTGAGTGTTTTGGTATTGCACTTGTGTAGATAATGATCTAGTGGGATAATGAGGAATATGGAAAATGTAAATAGTAGTAAACCTTCCTTTTCACCAACGAACATGGCATAAGCCAGTTAAGCAAAAGCTTAGAAACAACCGTGCGGCCTAAGGCCAAAGAAGCACGAAGAGTGTAAAACACACTAACAATCACAAGATGTGAATTTCATTGGAATAAAAGGGAAAAAGACTTAAGAAAGTCACTAGAACCGACGCATCGAAAATGCAAGGTCATACAAGTAAAGAACACTTGTACTGAACTAAAAGAACTGGTATAATCCAGAAGCTACTGACAACAGAGGGAGCACTACAACTAAGTAGTGACTTAACCTCGCCCGACAATTAGTCGGAGGAACTTAGCGAATAATCGTGGGAGTACGAATAGTAGGTATAATAGATTACCAGAGAGCTGGTTACAATCTAAAACTCATTGAGTTCAAACATGGTAAATGAATACCACACTTGTTAGTAAACCTTATTTCTACAATAGTGGGATAAAAGGCAATGAGTAGCACATCTAGAATAACCAAAGAGCGAATGAAGCACTAAGATTATCAGGGTCGCGCAGCAGAAGCTAGTGGGCCCTAGCTAAGAAATTTAATGTAGCTAGTAAGTATGAGAGAATGGCTATCAATGCCTTGAAGCCTAATAGGCTAGAACCGAATTAATTATGAGTTAAATAAACTCATATAGGAATTCTTTGTGCAAGGACTAAACCATTAGTATGGTTAAGACCCTTTGACCGGAGTATATTATATAATAAACCGTACAGAAGCTAAAATGCTTCAGAGTGCCCGAATCGAATGAACCAATGTTCAATAATAACATATGGTAGATTACGTGGGCGTAATCCCTTTTAAGGGGGTAGAGCGAAAACCGCTTAATGTAAGTTTCATGAATAACACATAAACTATAATGTGCATAGCTCAAACGAGAATCGAATTGATGATTGGTACTTATGTTAAATAAACATACGTATTCATTCATATTGTAATTGTGGTAATTAGGCACAAGAGATGCAAATACCATAACATGAGTCGGTATAAAACCAATGTAGAACCTAGAGGGAATTGAGTTCCCTAGGCGATTGTTTTGAGAATTGAGTATGAGTAGTGGACGGAGCTCCACAAGCATTGTATCCCTTAAAGAAATAGTACGGAATGATTGAGAGTAGTTGACGAATGAAGTTCATGAGTAGTGTATTCATAGGTAAATTATTGGAAGCAAATTGAGGATGACTGAAATCTACAAGTATTGTAATTCTTAGCTAGAATATTTGTGATGATTGAGAGTAATGGATGAAAGTAACGAAGGTCGATGGAATGAGCACTTAGGCATTGAATCTCGAAGTAAAGTATTTGGAAGTAGAGTGGGGATGATTGATGGACGGAATTCCATCCTTTGGAGATGTATGAATCGTAATTATGACTAGGAAGAGTAAAAAGATAGAAAATGAAATAATTGAATTATTTGATTGTTTGAAACTGATATGGGAAGTCGAACTTGATCCTGATCAGATCAAGGGAAACCGAACACAATTGGGGTGGAAAGATAGTTCGACACTGGTGCTGATCACATCAGGGTCGAATGATTCTTGAAGCTCCCCTCAAGTGGTCACAAGAATCACACATAGGATAGAAGTAAGGAATATAAATTGGAATTTGGAGTTGTGTGTTTTAGAAAGATTTCTAATTAGTAGTTGTGAAGGAATTGCCCTTAGACTGGGGATTGAGAACTT
This sequence comes from Limonium bicolor, assembly GCA_023374045.1. Taxonomy (NCBI): domain Eukaryota; kingdom Viridiplantae; phylum Streptophyta; class Magnoliopsida; order Caryophyllales; family Plumbaginaceae; genus Limonium; species Limonium bicolor. Next base: position 146,885,959 of record CM041780.1, read on the forward strand.
GTTGGAAGTTTATACAGGAGAACGGTGGTAGTATATCATATTGTATTATTCCAAGGGCAACAGGACATAGAGGAGTCCTGTGTCTAGATGACCGGAGTGCCTGCGGGATTGTAATGTGTATTGCATTGCTTTGGGGATAGCTTGCATTGTATGTATATATAAATTTATAATGTGGATTGGAGTGATTGTAGTATATTGACATGGTATGGTATGTAGAGACCTTGAGTAATGGATTTAGGAATTGTAAGGATGAGGAATGTATGACTTTGGCATAGATAGGTATGAATGAGCAAGTATCGTAATCCTATAACCTTGAGCAACTTTGAGGACAAAGTTCTTAAGGGAGGTAGATTGAAATACCCCAAACTTAAATATAGCTATTAAAATAATTCTAATATGTATTTAAGGGCCTAATAACGCCTAAGTAAAATTGGAAAGAAAAAATAAATCCAAAAGAAATGAATAAACGCTTAAAAGTGAAAAACGCTAAATAAGCATTAAATAACCATAGGAGGTATGAGACCTCGGTTAGCGTATTATATGGATTCTAAGGGCTTAATAAGACCTAAATAATATATAGGAGCAACTCCCGAAGAAAATGGATCCATAAAATGGATTAAAACCACAAACGAACCTTAAAGCGTGTTTTTCGAGAAAACCGGGAAAACACGACTTTAAGCGGGTTAAATAGACTTGTAACAATTTTGGTCAACCAAATAGTCATTAATAAACATTAATGAAGGTCTAGAACCAATAAAATCAATTAAACGAGAAAATAGTAAAAACTGTAAAAATCGAGAAGTTGTGGGGTGAGAATGTAAATAAAAAACTAGTGTGTCCACTTTTGAAAATAAAATTTTAAAACCCCTTGTGGGGGCTGTGTGAGCCGATTGTTGCTCCCCTCTCATTCTCTTAATTACCCCTTACTTGCAAAAGGCAAAAAGTAAATAAAGGCAAAAAGTAAAACTCACCTTTTTACCTTCTCTCTCCTACTCCCCCTCATTCCCTCCTCATTTCCTCCTCATCCCTCACGTACTGCACCTCTCTCTCTTTTTCTTCTTCCCCAACCAGAACTCCAATGGTGATTTGCAAAGAGAACATTCAGCACCTCTCTTCTCTCCTACATTTGAACACTCAAACAAAGTCCAAATGCCACAAAAATTACACCGTTGGATTCCCCTCTTCTTGGAGCACATTTTTATCTTTTCCAAATTTGAAAAATACCCAACTTCATGTCCATAGGTATTCCTCATTCGAAGGTTTGAAACCACCATTGGAAGCCTCTCCTTCATTTTGTTGGTTTGAGGTAAAAAGAATCCGAAAATCTCTCACTTCTAGCTTCTAATTGCATTTCAAGAATTCCTAAAAATGTGAGCTTTTGTTCCTTGTTGTTCCAGCCGTTTTGGCTTCCTTTTGGAGCTGGAAATATTGTCTTCTTGCTAAGCAAGAACTCTATCTAGTGAGTGAAAGGTAAAGTCACTCATAAACCCTAAATATATGCTCCTAAGCTCTAAGGTAAATTTCTAGGGTTTAAGTGTTAAATTAGATACTTATTAGTTATTAGTGTCTTGGATATGGGCTGTAGCATTGCCTAATTGGTGAACCAAGAACAAGGAAAGGAAAATAAGAAAGAAAGAAGGAGAAAGGAAGAAAGAAAGGAAGAAAAAAAAACTAGTAGCACCAAGGTAATGAATCTACCTTTGTACAGATTTTTAGTGGTTGTGTATGAGTAACTATCTTACTTTAGGATGGTGTAATGCTACTGCAATGATAAGAAAGGAAATGGATTATATTGGTGTTGTGTATACTAATGTTTTAGGGCCTTGGAGCCAAGTATTTAAGGTTTATGCACAATGAGATTATTGTTGAGAATGTGCAGGAATTATGTGCTATTAGTATCCATTAGGGATACGGCTAGTTTAGTAGGTTTAATGGGATGAAATAATGCTTTGGGAATGTGAAGAATTGTAGGGAACCTCTGTCAAAATTTCTATGGGAAACTAGAAGACTTGTGTGTTTTATGAGAAGAAATAACCTAGGATGCACTAGGTATGATTGCGGTTTGATTGAGTAGTTAATCAGCTTGAGAACTAGATTTGGAAGGAGTGTTGTATTGGGTAAGACTTGGGATGAAGGAAGGGCAATGAAAGAACCATTGGGTTAGTGAAGAAAGGAAGAAACCAAAATCTGTAGCAAGAAGTGTAGTAGTGTATTGTAAAATCTAGGAAGAACTAGTGTGCAAGATTTAGTAAAAAGGGTGTTGGACATGGGTATAGGTAGTGTAATTGCTTGGAAGAGAATTGGAAATGGTGTAATGGGAAGTGTTTAACTAGGTTATGCTAGATGAGGAACCATTTAGCTAGTGGGAAGAATGAAGGAAAAATCTGTAGCAGCAAATGAGGAAGGAAAACTGGAACAGGAGGAAATTAGCAGTGAAAAACGTGTGAGTTAACAGAGGAGTATAGTGGTTGGAATAAGGAGGTTTAGTGTGCCTAAATGGTGTAAAAACATGTTAGACTACATGTGGAAAGATTAGGAAAGGATTAAGTATGAATTAGGGGTTGAAAGGAGGCTTAAAAACTACATTTTATGTGTAACAGGGATGGTCCGGGTTTACAAACCGGTACACAAACCCGGACCACCCCGAAAACACTCCAGAAACTCATTCCAGGGCATGGTCCGGGTTTGTATCCCGGTACACATACCCGGACCATAGTAAAACTTGTCCAGAAACTGATTTCACGGCTTGGTCCGGGTTTGTATCCCCGGACACAAACCTGGACCACCCCAAAAAGTCACCAGAATGTGTTTTAATGCGTTCTGATGGTGGGGATTTGAATGGTAATGATATTATAAGGTAATTAAGACATGATTAATGATGTTTAATGGTCATTAAGGCTATAACAAGCTCAGGAAATAATCTTAAGTAAGTAACATAAGTAAAGGTATTGAGTGATAATGAGTTAGTAAGTATAAACTGGGAAACATTAGGGAAAGTAATGAGCAAGGTTAATTATGGATAATTAACCACCCAAATCTATGTATATGTTAGGATTTGATTAGTCGAACACCGAAGAGGAGTCGGTGAGTCCAAATCAACGGTGAAAGGTATGATTTCTTCACGCTCTGTATCTGTTGGGCAAAATAGTAGTTAAACTATCTTCCTAATTATGGGCAGTGAACCTAATCTTTGTAGTACAACAAGGTCGTATCCACAGAGACTTCGCAACTGTCTAATTAATTATTCAGTTTAGTAAATGTACAAAAAGATAAATTAAAGTGCATAAAAAGTAAATTGGGGTTTAGCCGGAGGCAAGCTTGGTTTTAGATTAGTACAGAAATAATAAAAACAGTGAAATAAAGTAAATGGATGAAAAGGGTATCCTAGGATAGCGGGGGAATTTTCCTAAATTACTTAAACAATTTATAATCCTGTCTCAAATATTTATTGCCTATTAGAGTTAATAATTGTCAGTTACGAACTCCTATTAATAGCCTTAGTATTTTCCTGCTCAATCCGGAGTGTAAATACCAAGATTAATTCCTTTGTGGTACTTTGACTATCTCAAAATCATATATTGATAGCTACCAGATAAATGCATTATTTTGTCAGAATAAGCATTTAACAATATTTGCTGAAAGGAATTAAAACAAGTTTAATAAGTGAACAGGTGATAATTATTTATTTAAGTACAGACAATAATTATAATCCTAATTTGCTCTTATTTGTATGTTTAAGAATTTATCTTGTGGCCTTCCTAAATCATAGATAAGGACAACTCTTAATTAATTCAATAGACTCTTGCAATCAGAAGAAGTCTAAAAATCATTAATTAGCTTTAAGCAAGAATTCTTTTTATAACAGCGATGGATTTTATCTGCTAATCAAGGAGAATAATATCTAACGTTTATCTCTCTTTGTGGTCTATTCTCAGATTTACAAAATCATTGAAATAAGAGAAACCGGAAATGCATAAAAATGATCAGTTCTTAAGCATTTAATAATTTAGAGAGACAAAACAAATATTTATAAGCAAACTTGGTATTAATAATAAGTCTGAATTATTTAAGGTCAAACCCCATCCTAGGATACGAGTAAAATCACTCAGACATTAACAGTAATAAAAAGGAAACAGAAATAGCCATTAATTTGGAGACTGCCGGCGGAGACTGGACTGCGATTTGCTTCTGCTCCAGCTCCCTTTTCTTCTGTTCTTCTTATCGTGTTTCTGCTTCGTGGTGGAATGAAGAATAAAACTAAAATGGAGAAATGGGAGATAAGAGGATGGAATGGATCGTGGGAGTGAGCGATGGTTTATTTACTGGATGGGATGATACGTCTACTGCTTTGGATTGTGAGGAAGGGAATGAATTTATTTGAGCAGAGGGCGTGGGTTTATATAGAGAAGGGAAGAAGAGGAAGGAAGGAGAAAGGCTGGATCACGCGTGAAGATAAGGAGGTGCCAGTTGATTGCTCAATTGATTGGCTCTCATTTATTGCAGGGGACAGAGCGTGCAGAGTAGATGGATAAGCAGACAGTGGACGAGTTGCAGAGAGTCGGCTAGGAAAGTTGGAGACGACGACGGGCGAAGAAGATAAGCTCGCTCGCGTTAATTTCAGATCTGGATTTTACACGTGTCCGCCTCAGCGTCCGCCTGTCTGGGAGGCGGTTGCCTTTGCTCTGCGCCTGACGTCCGCCTGCATAACCGCCCAGGAACAAGGCGGTTGCATTGTGCCCGCGAGTCCCGCCGTCCTCCTGGCCGTCCGCCTGCAAACACCGCCTGTGAGTGGCGCGGTTGCATTGTGCTCTCTTGTCCGCCTGTGAATCAGGCGGTTCCTAGGGCTGTGCAGGGGCGGACATACCTCTGTTGTGTGCTCGTCGCGTGACTTTCTTCTACCGGCTCTAGATTCTTCGTTTGGACTCCGTTTTCTGAGCCGTTTGCGTCTATGTGTTCGTCTCTTTATCTACTTTACTCCCAGCTTGGTTTTCCTCATGTTTAAACCAATAAATTCGTGAGATAAACAATAAACATAAACTAGAGGAAAACTAACTGAAGTGGAGAAATGAGCAAGAAAAGTGCTAATATTATATATGAAATACACCTATAAATCATGCTCATTTGGACACTTATCACACCCCCACACTTATCTTTTTGCTTGTCCTCAAGCAAAACTACGTACCCAAGTAGGGAATGCTCAATACTAACAAATATTATTATGAAGGGTAGGATAAACATGATCTTTTTTAACTTATTGAGGAGTGTGAAAAATTAACTGCTGGTGGCATAGGTGTGCTCAGGGTAAAATAAAATATAGAGTTTCGGGTATGATCCAAGGTACTTCAATGTTTCTTTTTAGGGGACTCTGAGAACTTTTACCATGGCCAACTTCTCTCAAGATTGGGCATTGAGGAGAAAACAAAAGGAAAAATAGATTTATGCATTTGTTTCACTTTTGCATAAGAGATGAGAAAATGTAGGCATAACGCCTTTGTATTTAAGAACACTCAACTCTCTTTTGTTGGTTACCAATGGTGTCTCGCAAGTCCTTTATTATTTTTCTATTCTTTTCTTGTTTTTTTTTAAACAGAGAAGCACCCCTTAGCAATCCCTAAGAGAGAAGACAGAAAGAAACCCTGAGCAATAAAATCCACCCATTTGCAGATTATTTGGTCACACCGCATATAAAATGCTCCTCAAAAGTAATCAAAAATTTAAAATTTCTACCATTTATCCTACAATTCATAACAATATTTATTCTTAAGAGAACAACCTACATAAAAGGGTCCATAATATTTGAATTAGACAAACGCATGATAGGAGAGAGATTAAACATTTAAGCACAAAATGTCACCGAAAAGGGCACACTCCCCCACACTTAAATTGAACAATGTCCTCATTGTTCACCAAAAAACAAGGAAGGTTTCAGAAGACCTTTTCGGTAAGTAGATAAAATAGAGATATCACACAGGTCACATTTAAACATTTAAGCACATAAACGCTCCTCTGCAGTTTTATTTAATTAAAAGCATAATTAAAGAAACTGGTACTCTACCCCTGAGATTATTTGCTAGCGTTATAAGAGTTCCCCCACACTTGAGCTTCAGCCTCAAGTAGCGTAGCTTGGTTGCAGTGTAAACATGAAATTGCATCTGCTTAAGACACTAGAAGCAACCATACTACAAACGGGTTAAGAGTTAGCAAAAATAAAATTAAAAGAGAACCTGAAAATTAAAAGAGCATAAAATGAAATAAAAGTTCATCCGGGTTGCCTCCGGGAAGCTGCCCTTCTTTACGTCTTTGGCTAGACGCCCACTTCGTTATCCTGGATCAAAAATATAAGTAGACAGAATAATTCTGCCAGAAAAACGAAGTTGACAGTAATTAATAACAAACCACCTGGATCAAAACAGAACGTTACTTCGGCGGCAATATAATAGGAAAATGAATACTCCACAAAACCTGGTGTTTGAGGAGGTACTGCCGGTAGCGTAGTTCTAAACAGGAGACCAGGTGTGATTGGCTTTGCTTCCACAAATGGGAAGATGTAAAAATCCTTCTCTTGTTGTTGAGGCTTATGGTAATCAACGTCAGAGGGAAGTGGCTCCTTGAAATTGATTATAGCACTCTCTTCTGATGGCTCGAAGGGAGGCGGTATCTCCTCCTTCTCAAGGTTGAGGATGTGTCCACCTTCATCTTCTGGGTAGAATACGGAGAAGGAGGGGAAATAGTAGTTGACTTCAGAGGGAGGAAACTCCATGAAGTCCAAGGAGAAACTCTCTTCTGAGGGGTTGTCTCCATAATCAAGCTGGTGGTTGTTTGGTGATGGATTCTCTAATTCGAATAGGGGAGGAGGTGGAGAGTAGCTTACGTCCTCAGCAGGTTGTTCCTCCTCATGAACCACTTCATTTAGTTGTTGAAGCGGTTGATCCATGCGTTCGATCTGATCTAGCGTTTTTTGCTGGTTCCTTTCAAACGTTGAGGTAAAATTTGCCATCATTTCTCTTAAAATGGCGTTGTCTCTCTCTATTGCAACCATAGGACAATGGGAACTTTCATGGTCTCCTCCACACTCTTGGCACACAAAGATGGGGATAGGCTTGAGAGATGACTTGTAATCCTCCAAGAGAGCTCTCAATTCAGCATTCGGGTCTGAACATTGGGGGCTTTCATGGTACTCTCCGCACCTTTGACAGACACTCCATTGATTGTAGTCCTCTGCGCCATAGGGGTAACCATACCAATCTCCTGCTTGATCGTAGTGACTATCCATCAGAATTAAGTACCTTTAAAAACAAAACAAAAAAAAATTATACACAAAAGTGGCAAATAACGAAAAATAAAAGAAAAACTAACAGATAATAAATCAGATAGTTGGACCGAAGTCCCCGGCAACGGCGCCAAAAACTTGTTGGGCAAAATAGTAGTTAAACTATCTTCCTAATTATGGGCAGTGAACCCAATCTTTGTAGTACAACAAGGTCGTATCCACAGAGACTTCGCAACTGTCTAATTAATTATTCAGTTTAGTAAATGTACAAAAAGATAAATTAAAGTGCATAAAAAGTAAATTGGGGTTTAGCCGGAGGCAAGCTGGTTTTAGGATTAGTACAGAAATAATAAAACAGTGAAATAAAGTAAATGGATGAAAGGGTATCCTAGGATAGCGGGGGAATTTCCTAAATTACTTAAACAATTTATAATCCTGTCTCAAATATTTATTGCCTATTAGAGTTAATAATTGTCAGTTACGAACTCCTATTAATAGCCTTAGTATTTTCCTGCTCAATCCGGAGTGTAAATACCAAGATTAATTCCTTTGTGGTACTTTGACTATCTCAAAATCATATATTGATAGCTACCAGATAAATGCATTATTTTGTCAGAATAAGCATTTAACAATATTTGCTGAAAGGAATTAAAACAAGTTTAATAAGTGAACAGGTGATAATTATTTATTTAAGTATAGACAATAATTATAATCCTAATTTGCTCTTATTTGTATGTTTAAGAATTTATCTTGTGGCCTTCCTAAATCATAGATAAGGACAACTCTTAATTAATTCAATAGACTCTTGCAATCAGAAGAAGTCTAAAAATCATTAATTAGCTTTAAGCAAGAATTCTTTTTATAACAGCGATGGATTTTATCTGCTAATCAGGAGAATAATATCTAACGTTTATCTCTCTTTGTGGTCTATTCTCAGATTTACAAAATCATTGAAATAAGAGAAACCGGAAATGCATAAAAATGATCAGTTCTTAAGCATTTAATAATTTAGAGAGACAAAACAAATATTATAAGCAAACTTGGTATTAATAATAAGTCTGAATTATTTAAGGTCAAACCCCATCCTAGGATACGAGTAAAATCACTCAGACATTAACAGTAATAAAAAGGAAACAGAAATAGCCATTAATTTGGAGACTGCCGGCGGAGACTGGACTGCGATTTGCTTCTGCTCCAGCTCCCTTTTCTTCTGTTCTTCTTATCGTGTTTCTGCTTCGTGGTGGAATGAAGAATAAAACTAAAATGGAGAAATGGGAGATAAGAGGATGGAATGGATCGTGGGAGTGAGCGATGGTTTATTTACTGGATGGGATGATACGTCTACTGCTTTGGATTGTGAGGAAGGGAATGAATTTATTTGAGCAGAGGGCGTGGGTTTATATAGAGAAGGGAAGAAGAGGAAGGAAGGAGAAAGGCTGGATCACGCGTGAAGATAAGGAGGTGCCAGTTGATTGCTCAATTGATTGCTCTCATTTATTGCAGGGGACAGAGCGTGCAGAGTAGATGGATAAGCAGACAGTGGACGAGTTGCAGAGAGTCGGCTAGGCAAGTTGGAGACGACGACGGGCGAAGAAGATAAGCTCGCTCGCGTTAATTTCAGATCTGGATTTTACACGTGTCCGCCTCAGCGTCCGCCTGTCTGGGAGGCGGTTGCCTTTGCTCTGCGCCTGACGTCCGCCTGCATAACCGCCCAGGAACAAGGCGGTTGCATTGTGCCCGCGAGTCCCGCCGTCCTCCTGGCCGTCCGCCTGCACAACCGCCTGTGAGTGGCGCGGTTGCATTGTGCTCTCTTGTCCGCCTGTGAATCAGGCGGTTCCTAGGGCTGTTGCAGGGGCGGACATACCTCTGTTGTGTGCTCGTCGCGTGACTTTCTTCTACCGGCTCTAGATTCTTCGTTTGGACTCCGTTTTCTGAGCCGTTTGCGTCTATGTGTTCGTCTCTTTATCTACTTTACTCCCAGCATGGTTTTCCTCATGTTTAAACCAATAAATTCGTGAGATAAACAATAAAACATAAACTAGAGGAAAACTAACTGAAGTGGAGAAATGAGCAAGAAAAGTGCTAATATTATATATGAAATACACCTATAATCATGCTCATTTGGACACTTATCAGTATCCTAACCTGGTTACCCCGATTTGTGTGCTTATTTGATCACCTAAATAAGATAAATGCATGAATCGGACTTTATTGCACTTACTTGTGCTTGTTTAAATTGTTCTTGATATATTTGTCTTGAACATTTAGTTTGTATAATTCATGAATGAATGGATGATGATGAAGTGTGTATGTACCTTGTAGTGTATTTGTGTAATGTATTATACCTTGTATGTATGTGTATGGGAGTATTGAATCATTGTGTAGCTTGGATATGAATGACTTCTACTAATTTCTAACTACCTAACTCCTAACGTAAGTATTGAGTAAATTGGAATGAGTAGAAGTCCGATATAGTTTCGGCCACGCGTGAGGATGAGGAGACACAAGAGGTTGGATCCGATTCCTGGTTCTTAAACTTTTCCACGGCCCAAACCCCCTTAAATGGGTAGCATCCTGAATTAGTGAGCCAAGTAATCCCGGTGGTGGGACGGTGTAGTCCCCAGGCCGGAGGTCCCGACGACTTGACTTGAGTAAGTAGTAGTAAGTAAAGTATTGTATGAGTAACGGTCTTGGCTGGTGTAAGTCATTGACCCCGAGTAAAAGAGTAATCTCCACCCGATTAACCCAGGTGGACAAATGGAGCTAACAAGTATTGTGTATTGTGTATGTATTGTGTATGCGTATTTCGGAAAAAAGGTAAGTAAGGTATCGGTTGGCTTGTATGGTCTACCTTGTAATTCATTGAAGTGTATGTATGTAATATTCCTTGTGTAGCATTGTAACATTATGAATGAAGCATGTATGTATGTATGTATTGTAAAATGAATTGCATGTATTCGAACAAGTGGTCGGCGTACCCTCGCTAGTACGCGGGGTATGCGGAAGTCATATGCAGCGTAAGCTGAGCCCCTAGGGGCAATGTTTTTAGTGTGCAGAGGTACCGAAGCGGAGATGGTCACAGTAAGAGACCGGCGACTACGCTTAGATAGCTAGGATGAATTGTAGTTAGTAGGGAGTCGAAAAAAGGCTTGTAGCCCTATATGTAGAAGTGTACGAAGGGGTACACCATCATGTAAATTACAAGTATAGTTGTGAGGAAGGGGTAGATGTTAAACTCTTAGTGAGTATGTGTAAACTTGAAGGATTTTATATATTGTATTTGGATCTTAGTAAACCCGGGTGTGTTGTAAAGTAATGTATATGGAGTAGTATTGAATTGATTGGAGAATAGAATGTAATACCCGGTTGGTAATGGGAGTATGTATAGTAGTTGTGTAGTACTCGGATATCCGGTCCATCAGCGATGCTGTAAGTAGTAGTAGTAAGCCTTGTTAGTCACGTGGGTGGCTGACAGCATTGTATCACCCACCGTTGTGTAAGTAAGTATCCGTTGCGAAGGTATGTAAGTAGGAAGTAATGGACGGTAATGACGGTATTAGCGGTAGGGGTGTTACACGTAACTTTCATTATCCTATGTTTAGGATCTTCGATCTACGGTCATTAAATGCAGTTATTGTTGTTCCAACGGGAACCGTCTTTGGGATTTCCAGTTCTCGGGATCTACCGTATGACAGGTTCCTTTTCTTATAAGGATTATTTTTTTGCAACTGCCAGATCGGGTTTTACCCGAGTGTGAGAGGTCTTTCCATCTCTCTGGTGTTCTTCCCCAACTTTATAATGGGGGACGTGGATGGAGGGATTGGTTATGTAGGTATCCAGGTCACACGGGAAGTTCCTATCTAGCGTACCTCACACGCTAACACTCAACCCTTAGCCCTAAGTCTCTAATTCCTAACTCGGTATTTTCCTTAACTCGGTATTTCATCATCAGAGCGATACTTCGCTCTGATACCACTTTTTGTAACACTCCTACCGCTAATCCTGTCATTACCTTACAATTACATACCTTCGCACGGATATTACATACACAACGGCGGGTGTACAATGCCGTTAGTCACCCACGGACTAACAAGGCCAGTTACAATACTACATACTATCGGTCTGAGAACTTGAACATACCGAGTGCTCTACACATACATTACTTTCCATTTCATACGTAATTCATAATCCCAAATACAAACTCCAATACAATACCATACCGAGTTTACTACAATCCTCAAATTACCGATACAATTGGACTTACAGTTTCACATTACAATACAAATACAGTTCCTATTACTCAACTACCCGTGCTTATACAGCAACCTCGTCCTACGCTCTCGAATGGTGGTCAACTTCGAAGAGTACTATAAAAAAAAACGGTGCCCCTAAGGGCTCAGCAAATTGCTGCATATGAAATTCGCATACCCCGCGTGCTAACCGGGGTACGCCGACCACTTTTGGTCGAATATACATGGAGTTCGTTTTACATGCATACATTCATACTACTACTATACAATACAAGCATCAATACTTACATACAATACAAGGTTCGATACTTACTAAGGAAGACAATTCGTCAGTCAACCGTTCGTGTTAGTTACTCACTCATTACTTCCTCGTTACCTTACTCATTACTCTCTGTTCATTACTCACCCAAGGTCCCGGACCAATCAAGAAAGTCACTCTCGGCCTATTTTTACGATTGGTCGGGACTTGGTCCTGGACCTAGGTCCCGGACCACTTGCAGTTTTAACTCCCGACTTCATTTTTGATGCGGTCCGGGACTTGGTACCCAACCTAGGTCCCGGACCCTGCTAAAAACTGCTACTTAGGAGATTTTTCAACCCCAAATCAACCCTTAATCCATCTCTAATCATTCCATAATCTTTCCACATGTTTTATACATGTTTAAACACACTTAAACACTCCTTATAAACTCCTTAAATCCTTGGTCCAATCCTTACTCAACTTCTTGCTCAATTTCAACAAATTTCCATTCTCATTTTTACAATTTGCACACTTGTGCATTTCTACACTTCTCTTTGCACTTTGTCCTAACTCCATTTCACCATTCCAATTCATTCCTAAACATATGCACTATCTAACCCAAGTCCAACACTCATTTTCCTAAGTCTTGCACACTAGTTCTTTCCTAGTTTTTCCAATAACATTTCAACACTCCTTGCTACAGATTTTTACACACTTCATTCTCATCCTCCAACTACCATTCCATGGTTACAAGCATCTCTACTCAACCCAATACACACCTTGGTTCTGCCATTCACCAAGTCATCCAAAAATGCTTATTTTCCTACTAAAATTTTGCCATAGTTTGCCCACAAATCTAACATATCCACATTCATCCATTCTCACCAAAATCGATCTTAAACTAGCCACACCCATACAAGGGTCCTACCAGCACTCAAAGCAATCATAATTTACCAAACTTCCTCAAACAACAATACCAATACACATACTCAAATTACTTGGCACCAAGTGAAATACCCCTAAATAATTAAACGTTATTAAAATATATAATTTACTACATTAAGGTATAAACGAGCAGTTTAATATTAATACGGTCACGCACTTATATACATACGTATATATGTATGTATATATAACGTTACAATATTATAACGTTGTACACATAACTAGTAACGCGACATGATGATATAGTTGCATGGGTACTTGTGACCGAAATCATATAACTAAAACACGACAAATAAAATAGTCGTACCCGTATATGGGTATAATTAATAACGTGACATAACAAAATAGTCGTATATATATGTACATACAACTAATAACGCGACATGTTAATACAGTCGCATGTATACAAGAAATAAGCATAAATAATGCTGAAACAAAAAAAGGAGCAAACATGCTCTAGCCGAGATTCGAACCCAAGACCTTTCGTACCATTCGAAGCCTTAACGGTGAGCTTGCTCGAATTCGGTAATGTATACCAACGAATTAAGACTAGTAGTATGCTATCACTGTAATTACAAAGAAAGGACCAAACATGCCTTACCGATTCCTTCTTCTTCCTGGATTCAGCACTACTCGAACAAAATAAAAAAAAACACACACACAACACATACCTGGAGTATGGCATATCAATACACCATCCCTTCTTGTCTCAACCGACAACCCCTGCCACCTAGGAACTAACCACTTCGATTAGAGGAAATTCCCATGCGACAATTGCCTAATCTATCCACTATCATCGCTTTCCCTCCTCTTTCCAGTAGTACCTTCACCTTCTCCAACTTCCACCGAGAGCTGCCCACACTTCCATGGTTGCTTCTCGATAGTTAGGTAGTCTCACAGACTAAAACACTCACCTTTCTCCTATGATCCCTCTCTTTCAAAGAGCTAAAACGTGATCATTTAACCCAGCAGCAAGGACCGAGTTGGGAGCTAGAGCAGTGGGAATATCGGACTAAAAACAGAGAAGGAAGGAAGCTAAGCTCATTTGTTTTACAAGGTAAAAACCGCATAAACCCAGCTTGAACTCCTCCTCCATTCGGGTAAAAAACCCCAACATGCACTAGTCTTTGGTTCTCGTGCTTCTTTACGTGAGCTTCACCACATTTTTTCCACTGTTGTACCGGTTATAACTATGGCTGATCCTGAGCTCTTCTTATCTATCTTCCTGTCCTTCCTCACGTAGAAGACCAGTGAATAGGCCTCAGTACTTGGTGAAGGAGCAAGACCAAGCAATCTCCCTTGCTGTACCATTCTCGGTGAAAAAAGGGAAACAAGATAAAGACCATACCTGTCTCAGTTTAATCCAACTATGTCCTTTCCTCTGAGTTAGCATAATCTTGATCTCTGAGTAAACTGTTCCAGTGTAGGCAAGATGATCAAGGTGCTGTAAGTCCCATGTGCGCCAAGAACAACCCAGGGGAAAACAACCAAGAAGCTTAAGTGGTGAGCTATCTCTAACTGAGCCTTTGATAAAAAACACACACACGACTAGCAACTAGAAAGACAGAAACAGATGCATCTGATATAATTTCTGTTTCTGTTACAACTTAGGTAGCTAACCCATACTGTTGTGGGTTGTTTTCGAAGTTAAGATTTAAAAACACACTTATCTAGATAGCTAAGCAATTAGGAAAGGAATGAGGGTCAAATAAGTAAGCAAGAAAGGCAAATCAGAAGAATAAAGAAGCACCAATTTCATACTGCAATCTTGTTTAGTTTCAGTTTCTTACCAGTTCAGTTCTGGCTATTTATGTGTCTGTAACAAGGTTGTTTTGGGTTTGGTTTGGGTTGGAAGCTCGATAACACACTTAAGTAACTGGGACAACAACTTGGAAATAATTGGAAATCAACTCGTGAACTAACAGAGGGAAAGGGAATGGAAGAGTAAGTATATCTGTTTCAGATTCACTGTCTGTAGTCTGTCTTCTGTATACGCAAGTTCCAGTGGCTTTAGTAGAGTTGCCTTGGGTCTGTGCTCAAGTAAAAGCTTGATAAAACCTTAACTAAAATGGGTGAGTAATTGGGAGGAGGTGTAGGTTGATCTAGAAAACCGACAGAGAAAAACAGTAAGAACATATAGCAGTTTCTGTTTTAGTTGCAGTCTCAAGAATTTCCTGTTTCTATATAATAATGTTACAGAGAGTATAAGGGGTGGCATTGAGTAGTTCAAGAACTTAAAACATTACCAACCCACTTAACTAGGTATGTAAGTATTCTAGAAGAAAAAGAAACTGTAAGCCAATGTAAATAAACAGAAAGGAAACAGATAAGAGAATTTAGCAGA
The DNA here is from genome assembly GCA_023374045.1 of Limonium bicolor. Classification (NCBI taxonomy): domain Eukaryota; kingdom Viridiplantae; phylum Streptophyta; class Magnoliopsida; order Caryophyllales; family Plumbaginaceae; genus Limonium; species Limonium bicolor. The sequence continues at coordinate 146,901,009 of CM041780.1, forward strand.
TTAGAGTTCAGTTTCTATCATCCTAACCTTTTATGTATAATAACTCTCAGAGCTTAAACAATGGGGCGGTAGATCTATTTTGAATCTTTGGAACTTAAAAACTATCACATCCTAAGCTACCAGAACTGGTATTGAGAGGAAACTGAAGAGCAACTTGTCAGTAAAAAACAGAAAGGAAATAGAAGAGGAAGAAAAAAATGTAACAGATTCCAGTTTGTAAATTCTCCTTCTGTTTCAGTACACTAAAATGCCTCAGTGGTTGAAAGGACTGTCTAGATAGTCTTGGATTAAGACATAGCTGGAATACCTAATCAAGTCAGAGAGTGCCTTGTGATGAAAAAGAAATTCACGAATTGACAGGAAAGGAAGGGAGTGAGTTATCAGGTTTTGGGAGATTTCAGACTTTCTTTTCAGTTTTCAGTTTCTAGATTCTGTGTAACAGATTTCTTTTTCAGGAATGTGGCCCTCATCGCCTGGAGTCTGTCTAGGAACTTAACACTTAACTAAGGGGCTAAATAGACTGGGAAATAGGAACTCAAGTAGGGAACTGAAAGGAAAGACAAAATAGAACCAGACCACATCTCTGTTTTTGTTAATCAGTTTTAGGATTAGCCTTAAATCTCAGTTTTTCGTGTTTTCTGTATAACTGAATTTCAGAGAATGTAAAGGGTGTTGTATTGACTTGATAATAAGCCTCAAACCTAGCTGACACACTCAGATAGGATTGTAAACGACATGGAAAGATTCAGAAGACAAGTTAGTGCATAAACTGTTAAGTCCATTGGAAGTTCACCAAAAACGTGGTTTCAGGTTGCACCAATCTGTCCCTGCTGTGGGAATCTTACTTCAAGGGTTTATAAGGGTTACATTGTGTGGGTAAATAACCTAAACATACCTAATGCACTCAAGCACGATATTGACACCTTAGGAAAGAATCAAAACAGAATACAAAAACAGAAAGGCAACAATAAGACAAGAACTGCATCAGTTCCTGATATCAGTTTTCTGTAGATTTTTGTACTTCAGTAGAGGGATAAAGCTGTGGTGTTGATCGAGTTGCTTGGGTTACCCCTTTTAAATTCGAAACATGGGTGGAACACTGTACTAAACAAGTAAGTGCTTAGGCCTAGATAGAAAGACAGATTTATATCAAACAGAAACAAAAAAATAGAAGAGAAACGCAGCAGTTATACTTTCAGTAATGTAGGTTGTTTCAGTTCCTGTTACGATTGTTCTCTGTATAACTAATATACAAATGCGTTACTGGGGTGGTGTCTGGTAAATAATCAAACCGAATTGTTACTAATACACTCAGTTGGGTTGAGAGATTCATGGAATAGGTGATACACAGGTTTTTTGTTTTCTGTTTTCTGATCTTTGGTTCAGAGTTCACAAGGGGCGGTCTCTTGTACAATTAAGTGTAGAAGCTAGGAGAATGTTTTAGTGGTTCAATCTTGGGTTAAAACATCAATAACACCATAGATGGTTAGGTAGGTACAGTAAGGAAAAATTAAACAGCACTTGGACTAACTAGAAACAAGAAATAGGAAGGAATATAGAGGTTGCTGTTCAGATGCTGATAATATGTGAGCTTCTATCCACATTTTACAGAGGGTGATATAGAGTTATTAAAGAACCTAAACATCTCCAACATACCTAAGTGAGCTTATAAAACTTTGGGTGGTATTTTACTACAAAGTTTTGATGTTATAAGATTAGATACTTACAACATAATATAAGTTATGTGGTTATATTATGATTAAGGAGAATTATATAATAAGGGAGCTCAAGTGTATCATATGAGAATATTACTTGCGGTAGTACATAAAGCTACCAAACCATATACTATGAAGTTTAATGACATGTAAAAGACAATACTATATAACATCATGAAATAAAAGTAGCACTAAACAATATTATGTGGTAAGAAAAAATACATATAGTTTATTAAAACTATTATGCTAAACGCATACATACATATATAAATGCATGTCAAGAATAAAGCCATAAGCTATAGTATATAATGATGTAAAACATTAAGGTCAGTATATAACCTTGTATGATACATAATCCCAAACGAAGTATCACAAGTATATAACGTAAGGTTTCATACCTTAATGAAAACCGAATATTAACTCACACGACGAGTATGGAGTTTTTAAGAAAATAATACTCTAACTAATAACAGTTGAAAAATCTGGGGGCAAAATTCTGGGATTTCAAACGTTATTCGGAAATACCGAATCATACTGTCATGTGGATTGACGCTTAGCGTTCCTTGTATTTCTAGATCGCCCTTCCGACGTACGCGCTCGAAAGCTATAGTGGTCTGCACTGCGCGAACCTAGACACGGTGTACGGTATGTAAAGGAGTTTGATCTGAGTTGTCCTAAGGAATTCCTCGGGCTCGGATTTGATTGATAACATGTGTGACTATGTGTGTGATGTATATACGTGTTTACTGCATATTTATTAATGCACGAACATCCTATGGGACTTATACTATGTCGACTATAGATCGGCTTATATGAAACTACATATACGAGTTGTGTGATGTGATTACCGTCCTGACCTAATACACCGAGTATTACAAGTATGTAGTTATAACCTAAGTAAAAACACTTAGGAAACGGACACCGACATTGTCGGTCCCTAGATAGCTTCGACTCAAACATAAGTAAACCTAGATCATTCTAGGCATGCGTAAGAACCCACAGGGCAGCCAACGACTAATGAGTGTGTCTCCATATTTAAAACTGTAACTGAATTACTAACTAACGAAGTTCAGTGGAGTGTTATTGAAAGTTGGCTGCTGGTCCGCGTAGAGATCGCTTGGGTTAACCGTGTGTCGGGTTTTCCCTAGTTAATCCTGAACGAACCTAGATAGATCGTCAGGCGGAGTGTGCTACCGTTGGCACCAGTCCCTTGGCCACCTAAATGGACGTCCTTACAAAGGCAAAGTGAAATAGTCCCGGAGTCTTCAGATGATCAAGGCAGTGAGCACCTTGTGTGTATGTGGAACTACTGTCCAAGTGAATATATTTTGGGATGTCCTAACTGACTCCCGACAGTGCTAACCAAATCAAACGATATGTGAGGGCCCGGGGGGCCGAGCGTTGTGATACGTGATGATGTGGAAACTAAGAACAGTGTGTGACTTATTGATGCTATTGTATTGTATGACGTGCTGCTGTTCTGTGTATACCTGTGATGTTTGTTGCATGCTTAATTATGTTTTACAGTTTCCCGCTATACTCTGTAAACCGGTGTTGCATGTAACGAACCTAATAAAAGAAGGTTAATACGACTTAATTGATCATTAGGGTCCAGACTCGGCATACTCAGCGTTTATCGCTGAGCCTTTATGGCTTTATGCAGGTTGATGATCACGGACGAAGCCAGAGTGCGGGGCCGGGTAGTTAGGATGTTTTGGATTTTGGAATTTCCGTACGAACCTTGTTATGTATTAAGTTGTTTTTACTGAAATCGGTTGTAAGCTTTGGAGTATATCTAGACGCTCACTGTAGATGTGCTTTTGGGACTTAGATGGATGTGTAGGCGGTATCTCGTTGTCACCGCGGGTTGTATTATTATGTTTTCATTTTGTTAAGTCGTTGTATTGCTACATCACTCGTATGGGCGAGGGATGGCAAGTAACACCCATGTGAGTTTTATTACTGTCAATTCTTCCGCTGTGAGACGTATTTATTTTCTGTTCTCGTGAGCGATTATTACGACATTATTGAGAGGGGTGTTACACAAAGTGGTATCAGAGCGGAGTACCGCTCTGATGACGAGATACTAGGAATTAAACAGTGACCCTAGGATTTGGGAAACCCGGGATACGTCTGTGAGGTACGGGACAACTTATTTAGTGAACTTAAGTAAAGATTACGCACTACGCGTGTACTTATTAAACCGCTAAGGCAACTTAATATCCTCTATGTGTTCACGGTATATATATATACCAAATTATAATACGACAGTCTGTACAACAGATGGCTGGTAGACCTAGAGGGCGCGGAGCCGGCAGAGGGGCCGGTGGCGACACCGGTATCCCAGGCGTTAATGAAGCAGTTGCTGCTATACTTACCCAGATCGGAGGCGCTATACCCCACCCACCGCAGCCCCGTGAGACGAATTGGCTGAAGGCGGTGTCTGAGACATGACCACCGACCTACTTAGGGGAGCCGGACCCCATTGCCTTGGAGCGCTACATCGTGGAGCATGAGAAGGCCTTCGAGGCCTTGCGAGTGCCAGGGGATCAGAAAGTCACAATTGCTGCATTCAATTTGAAGAACGCAGCCAGTACCTGGTGGAGACTTGTGAAGGACCAGCACTTAGCGACGCCCAACTTCTCATGGGCTATGTTCGTGGAGATCTTGCGAGGGAAGTACTATCCTGCTCACCTCAAGCAAAAGAAGCGTCGGGAGTTTGAGACGCTGACCCAGGGGAGTCTGTCCGTGGACGAGTACTACGCTCGTTTTATCGGTCTTCTTGACTTCATCCCCGGAGTTGACTACTCTGAGACCGTTAAGGTCGAGAAGTTCCGGGGGGGTCTCTTATTCCGTATCTAGGCAGCCATGGGCGCCACTCTCTATACTACCATACAAGTAAATCTAAACACCGTTAATTCTTATTAATGTTCTACATATCCAATTATAGTGAATGTATGAAGAATCACTAGTTTAAATTCCAGGAATGTTATGATGCTGCCTCGAGGACGGAGCTGATTCTCCATACCCGGGATGAGACTCTGGGCCAGAAGAAGAGGAAGAAGCCCGAGAAGGAGTCTGAGGACGGGGAGTGAACCGAGGCGAGGGCTCAAAGAAGGGAAAGTAAGGAAATATTTGCATTTGTTGATTTAATCATTAATTGATTATCATGTGTGCTGACCCCAAATCTTTTTGACAGAGGCTTCTTTAAAAAGAAGGGAAAGCAGGGGCAGCAGGGTGTGAGCCTCGATTTTAAACCCTATCCTATGTTGATTAAAGCTGATTAGGATCTAACCGGGTTTTGGGTCCACTTATAACCTTAGATTAATAACTATGTCATATAACAATAATTATTAAAACCTAAGCTAGCTCACTGGAACCTATTGTGAGTCGCCACCTAATTTTAACCTAGATCAAATTAGGAAAGGAGAGTTCGGGTTCGGGGGCTTGGTATTCGACTTATTTAGGGTTCAAATTACTTTCATTACCCTTCCTAGGTCGTTTTTCCTCTACTTGGTTTATTTACGGCTTTCTACAAAGTTGCTTTTAACCTAGGTGCGCGCTTCTGTTTTTTTTTTATTTTTTGACGTTTTTTAACAGAAAGTTAAAGTGAAACTGAAAGTTACCTAAATTAGGGTTTCGAAGGTAGAATTAAGTCAAATTTTAATTACGTCCGTGGCCACGGACCTAATGTCCGAGACCACGGACCCCAGTTGAATTAAGTGATTTCGAAAACAGAACTAAAAAAAACGCAAACTTGAAAAGTTCGGGCCACGGACAGGGTGTCCGTGGACTCGGAAATGTATTGACAGAAACCCTAAATTTTGAAAAATTGAAAAATATAAAATCCCGCCCGCCACCGTCCGTGGTGTCCGTGGTCACGAACAACCCGTCCGTGGTCCCAGACAATGAGTCCGAGGTCACGGACAACCCACGGACAGTGGGTTTTCGATGGTTCCCGAGGGTGTTTTGAGCTCAAATTTTATGGGTGTGTAGCCTGAAAGATTTTAAACACGTTAGTAACTGAAAGAACTCAATTTGACATCAAAATAAGTACGAAACTTAGCAAACAAGTAACAAGGCAGTAGCTAAAACAATTAGCGATACAGAAGCGAAAAAGAGTTAGTTTAAGCCCAAATTTTGAGGCAAGACTGATAATATCGTGGGGTTGGGAAAGTGAAATTTCTACCTATTTTACCTTTGGATTCCTGATGATTCTTCACACCGGGATTCGTCGAGTGCTCCGTTGATGGCAGAACCGAAAGGATTTCGAACCAAGCTTCTGGTTGTTGGTTGTTCTTGATGTTCTTCATGTTTTGGAAGTGTTTTTGTGAGGTTTTGATGATTATTGGTGCTTTGGGGATTGGAAAACGTGTTTAGATGGTGATTTCGGGGGATTTTCGGTATGATTCGGGTGGCCGGGTGTTGGAAAACGTGAGAGAGAGAGATAGGAGACTGTGTTTTCTGACTCCCTAGGGTTCTTGAGCATATCCCATCCTGATTTTATCTAAAAAACTATCCTTTATATAGACTTTCTTAAAGATAAAGAAAATCTAGTAAAAGTAAGATTTTTTGATATTTTAATTAAGTGACTTCCCAAAGGAATTTTGCTGTGAAATTTTAACCACATTTCAAGGATGACAATTATGAATTTTCTGAAGTGGAATCGGATTTTTTAAATGTTGGAATATTTTTAAATTTAATTCTCGTCAGATTCAGTCAGAAATTGCTAGAAAATTATTAGAAATTCAAAAAATCAAAATTTCAACGCCATTATGCTTAGAATGTCATCCTCTATCATGGGTTAAAATATCAAATCATTTCAAGCTGATTTGGGCATCTTTCGGAGGAGAGAGAAAGCCTATAGGAGGTCTTAGGAGCCTTAAAAATTACGAAAATGCCCCTGACAATGACAAAACAGCTCCTCATGCCCTGGAATGCACCGATCGAGCCGGAATCCCTCATTACTTGATTGAAACGTCCCCCACAACATCAAAACCTCGTAGACCCTAACCAGGGGGTCAAAATTTTGGGTATAACAGATTGCCCCCCGTCAACTAGACTTTGTAATTTATGTGAAAAGTCTGGTTGATGCTTGAGTGATGCCCCAAAATTTTGGACTCCACAGAATCCTCCATGTTGTGCGAAACCGTATTGACCACGTCCAGCTATTTGGAGGCCCTGACTACCTAAGCAACAAAACGTTGTCGAGTTGCTCTAAGGCGCTGACTACCTATAAGTGAAAATGTGTCAAGCTATTCTAAGGCGTTGACTACCTAGGATGTGAAAACTTGTATGCAAATGCAAGAATGCTGAAATGCTAACAATGCTAATGATGCTGATGCTGCTGATGATGATGATGCTGATGATGTTGATGATGCTCGGATGCTTATGGGGACCGAAACCCATGCCAATGCTCCTGGCTGGACCCAATGTGGACTTATTGCCATCGCCCCCCAAGCCGGTGTGCGGGGATAACTCCTGGTAAAAACCCTGGGGACTTATTGCCTTTGCCCACCATTCGTTGATCCCAAAATAAGTTGACATCGCCAAAGAGGATTTATTGCCATCACCTCGCCAACTTTCTGTCGCCAGGTCTTGTGACACGCCTAGATAATGCAACTAGGTCTTATGACGAGCCTATATGAATGAGATGAATGCAATGTGTTTGATGAGAGTGGGTAAACTAAAGGGTAATGCTAGGTCTTACTACGAGCCTAAGGGAATGCAACTAGGTCTTATGACGAGCCTAAAGGATGGTTCTAGGTCTTATGATGAGCCTAAAGATGGATCTTGGTCTTATGACGGGCCTAAAGATGGATCTAGGTCTTATGACAAGACTAAGGATGGTTCTAGGTCTTATGACGGGCCTAAAGTTGGATCTAGGTCTTATGACGGGCCTAAAGACGGATCTAGGTCTTATGACGCGCCTAAAGATGGTTCTAGGTCTTATGACGGGCCTAAAGATGGATCTAGGTCTTATGACGAGCCTAAGGATGGTTCTAAGTGAAAATGTGTTAGGTGTACGATGAATGTAGAAGGATTAAGGCTTAAGGCAAACCCGGAGATGGTAGGGCTTATGACGGGCCTGAGGATGTTTGAAAGTGGAGGAAGGGCTTAGGACGAGCCTGTGGATATTTGAATGTGGAGGAAGGGCTTAGGACGGGCCTGTGGATATTTGAATGAGAGGGTTTTAAAACCTTTGGGTTTCGGGTTTTTTGGGCCTCCATCGGTGTCGTTGTTGCAATTGTTGGGACCAACAATTGCCCCTAGTATTCTCCCTTAAGGCAATCTGAGTTTTCAGGACTTTATGGCAATCGATCGGAATAATCGATTGCCCCCAGTATTTCTTTGATTAATTGCGCAAAAACAAATTTCAACCTCACAAGGTCAGGGTTTATTTTGATGTGGTGCCTTCTATCCTACTCTCAAAGTGTTTGATGTTTGCACTCGTGCCCACCTTTTAGTCAAGACATCTCGACCATTGAATTTGACATTTGTTAGATTTACGCGTTCAACCTGTTACTTTCACGTGATTGGATACACAACTACTAGGTCGGAAGTCTTTTGAGCTTATAACGTGGCTATGGGGTGTAATGAAAGACAAATGGATGATGGAGGAATGTTTAGGATATGTGGGGCTATAAGGGTGACCAAAGCTGCAACTTGCACCTTCTCCCGGGCTTTCTTTCTTTGTCTTGAAGTCGTTTGGCTACTTCGTGATGACTTTGCTTATGAGCTTGGAACTTGGGACTTTTGAGTTGCACCTTCCCTCTTTTCCTGATTTTAGATTGCTTCAAGGCTCTTCAGGTTTGCCTTTCTTTGAATCTTTTCTTTTCTTCGGGGTTCTTGTGTTTCCCGGTTTTGAACTTTGAGAGCTGTTTTTGATGTTAGCTCATTTGGACCCTGTGCCACTTTGGGGCCATTTGTGGATCGCTTCGTCATGCTGGTAGCAGTTTTGCTTCTTTGGACTTGTGAAGTTGCTGTTCGGAAGTCGGGCTCCTTGCTTCCTTTGGTCACCGGGTTGGTTATTCATCACTGGCTGGCTTATTTTGTGGGGCTTATAGTGTTGTAAAAGAGGATGTATACAAAATCTCTCAGCGAGGGTGCCTAGGGTGTAATGTCAGGGTTCACAAGCTTTTGGCTGTGTGGTGCTGTACCTAGGTGCTTCGGCATTCCTGATAGTTGTGTATCCGTTCTTTGTTACTTTTCATAGGTTTAAGCATAAATTTACAAATTGTCTCCTTCGGTTGGAGTCATGCCATTTACCTCACCTTTGAATGTGACCTCTCTGGAGTCGTGTAAAAATGACATGCTCTTTCGCTCTTGGTTTTACCGCTCAAGGCACTCTCGCGAAATGTTCACTCAGAGACTTGTTTGCATATTTAAACATTGTCGTTCCCTAACTCAGATTGCCCCCAGTATTGTTGTGGGGTTTACTTAACAAACCTTTTGGATACCCAAGTTATTAGTGGACGATGGCTGTGCGTGTAATGGTGATGAGATATTCCTGTGAAGAGGTGAAGGGTGATTTTGTAACAACAAATTTTTTGGCTTTATGTATTTGGTGAAATGTTGAGAGCGGATTGGCGAGACACATATGAGGGTTATGATGAGGGTGGGTGGAATGATGAGATGACTCTTGTTTTGACAACAAAGATGCATACCTAACTTGTAATAACGGACAATGATTTTCTACATGCAAGAGATTTCTCGAATAACACTAAACGAAACATGCAGCAAATGTCAAAGCACAAAAACATCGAAAGAGAGCTCATGTCAGGCAATACAGCTGAAAGAAAAGACAGCATCCTAATCATAAAATACATAGAGAAAATATGAAGTCCTAAAACTACGGCTGTGGAGGAGGTGGACGTGGGAAGGCCGAGTACATATGAGTCATGAAATCGTCCATACGGCCCTCCATGCGTATCTGCCTACGCTCCATACGACCCTGAGTAATGTGAAGAGATCTGATATCCCTCTGCAAGCTCTCAAGCGTAGCCGGCTGCGGTGGTGGAGGCGGTAGGTGTAGTAGGAGGACAGTGGTGTAGGGTACTCGGTGCCCATGTAGCTCGACCCCTCACCCTGGTAGGTGTATCCTCCTGACGGGTCCTCGTGGTGTGGGATGTCCTCGGGCTCCGTGCCTGCTGCCTCTGCCTGGGCCGGACTGGTCTCTGAGAAAAGACTCTGGCCTGCTGTGGGAAGGCCCAACCCTGATCGGCTGAGTAGCCAAGGGACCTCAGCATCTCCATGGTGTAGGTAGGATATAGAGGCTCCCAATCGTCATCCCCCATCGGGACCTGTGCGCACTCGCATAGCCACTAGATGAAACTCGGGTAGACTAATGCATAGCGTCCAACCCGAGCTGCCACCATCAGATGGTCTCTCACCAAGACCGACAGTGGGATCAAACCCTCCTCTGAATCGGGTGGGTGCTGAATGTATCTCATGAGGAAGCAATAGCGGGCAGAGACATCATTGCGTGCTTTTGGCAGCACGTTATGGGTCAGAACCTCTAGGAGTACCCTGTCTAAAGCGGTGGTAGAGCAGAGGGAAGGATCACCTGCTTCCTCGGCTGATCCCTCGTAGAAGAACGAACACGCTCTGACAAGGTGGAGTGCTGTAGATAAAACTGGCGCGCCTCACTCTCTGACGCTGCTATCATCTCGAACCCTCTATGCTCAGGGTCACTAGGATGCAGGCCGTAAAAGTGCACAAAATCCTCTAAGCCTACAGTGATGGGCTGACCACGCACATAGGATACAATGGCCCCGGTCTCATCCTGGTCCAAGTTAGCATAGAACTCTATGACTAACTCCCTGATGTAACTCCTCGGGTAGGTAAGCAACCCCACCCAGTGAAGGTGCTAAGCAGGTGATCGAGATCGAAAGTGGTGATTACCTCATCGCTGAAGAGATGCTCCTGCTGGATGGAAATATCCTAATTCTCATAAAACCAGCGCTCCTACCGAGCTCCCCTGAAGCGGGTATGGTCATAGGCAGGGGATGTCTCTCTGCGGCGTTTGCGACGTGGCTGAGAGCCTGATGCCCCAGCCTCAGCTACCCTACGGGAACTCCTGCGACCTTCCATGATATGCCTAAGGATTCAACAAAAATAAAAGACATATAATTCTGCAAGAATTTTGGCAGAGTTTCCCCTAAATTTTCATGAATCCCGTGCTTTCAAATGCACTCCACACCATATAATCAGTCCTAGGATCTACCTCATGCAAATTTTAAACATTCTACGAGCTAGAAACGTGAGGAACCTCATTTCGCACTTAAAACGCACTAAACTAAAACGGTGACTCTTGGCAGTTACAAGCAGTTTTAACCTTCCAAACGAACTTTTCACGTTTTAAAATGTCCTTTTAAAGCTAGTTGGCCATTTAAAACATAAAAAATCAAACTTCAAAAATTTGACCCGAGAACCACCATTGTCGTCTTCTTCCTAGCTCCAAATTTTGTTTTTCTTCGTTTCTTCACCAAAATGGACAATTGAGTAGTCAAAATGTAGAGACAATTTACCTAAATGCAATGGTGGAAGAATATTTCTGATTGGAAGTTTAGCGCTACACAAATCTGGTCCTCGAAGGTCCGCCTCGGAATGGACTTCGGACGCGAGTTTCCGCCCTCGTAAGTGCTCAAAATGGGGAGATCTTGGTATGGAAATGCTTAGAATCGAAAGAGGAATTTTTGTGAGAAAAATGGCGGTGGAATGGAGTGATTTGGCCAAGAAACGAGCGAGATATGGAGGAGAGAATTAAGGGTTTGAGAATGGAGTTTGCTGAAACAAAAATGGTGAATTTGGGGAGAAATCCCGATTTGAATCGGGTGAGTAAAGCCACTAATCGAAACGGCGCCGTTTGGCGGTCAAACGGACGTGTCCGAGTCAACGTCCGGGGCCACGGACAGCGCGTCCGGGGTCACGGACGCCCTCTTTTTTTTCTTTTTTCTGAAAATTAATTGGTTAATTTAAAAGAAAACTAAGCAAAACAAATATTCTCTTTATTCATCTTGAAATTAAAAGAAGAACAATTTAAAGAGTTCTAAGAAAACAGAAAATGCCTAGGATTAAATGTCTAAAATGCAAGCTTCCTCTTGACAACTCTTGGCTCGGCTACCCCCTCCTTTTTTCGTTTGAATGCGTCTACCTCCTCCTTTCGACCGTATAGCCATTTCCGATAACTTGCTGAGAGCTCCAAGTCTTCAAGTGCTAGGGGCTTCACCACTTGAACTTCCTCTTCGAGTCAATCCATCATGATCGCATGAAGAGCCTCATGATCGTATGCTTTCCTTGGTGCTTCATATAACGAACCCTTGGGTCGGCTCTGGGCTCGCCCAATCTGACGGCTGGAACGCCACGGGTGGATGACATGAAAGTTCTCAAAACCGGGTAACGAGATCCCTCCGTAATAACCTCCACACATTCGAACTCCTTCAATTTTCCAAGCTGAGACCATCCATCGGACTTGATGTCCCTGCCGTATGGAGTTCAAAAGGCCGGCCACCCACCAACCGGCTCCTCGGGGGTACGTCTTCTAGGAAGATGCGGAATCGTGAACATTTGGTTGTACTTGGGAATCAGCTTGAGCCGCCCGAGAAGCCAAACTTGCAGAAGATGAATGCCTCATTCGAAGAAGTAAGGGGTATCCGTTGATTTGGGCCATGAATCCAGGCTCTGAATAATTTGTGCAACTATCAATGGTCCCAAGGCGAAACCAGCTTGAACCTGCGGAAGCAAAGGGAAAACTTTTTGGTGTATGGCCATGTACGGGGTTCTGAAGAGGTAGATCGCTAGCAACGCAAGATCAAGAAAATTCCTCTTGTGCTCCAAGGAGATCTCAGAGGTAATGAAGTTTGAAAGAGTTTCCACTGGCAATCCCTCGGGCCCTACCATTCCTAGCAACTGGGTCGGACTTAGCCCAAGTAAATGGGAATGGGCCTCGACCGGTGAGGGTGTCAAGTTCAGTACTACTGGACTAGCTAGGGTATTGGCCCCTAGCAGTGCGTCAAACTCCTCAGGCAGTAAAGTTAGCTCGTTATCTCCAAACTTGAAAAGATGCTCAACCGGATCCCAATGGTTAATAGCCGCTCTCAGGAAATCTTCGTGCAATCGCGTCTGGGATAAATATGCCAGAGTGTGGAGGATAGACAACTTATTGACCTTCTTTGACCAGTTGAACACATCTTTCATAGTTTTGTCACAGGACTGGTTGAATTCGAAGCAGTGGGCCATGAACTCCTTCTTCTGCTGTTATTAAGAAAGAAAACACATACAGGGTATCAATCAGCACTCAACTTTGCTTATGGGCCACAAACAACTAGGACTTCGAACTGGGCTGGGCCAACTATGGGATGGTTCCCTATCCGTTCTAAGTCTAGTCGCGGGTCAATCACAAGAGCAAACAAGTTCCACACAAATTCAAAATGTCCTCACCCGACGACCTTGATTAATGGGTATGGATCAGCCCGGAGAGGTGCTTGGGGCGCTAGCCCAGGTCACCACAAAGGAATAGGGCTTGCACACTATTCTCTTTGGGCTTCCCCACTTTTTTCGCATCACCTGAAGGTGTGCGTCTACGGTTGGGTCTTTGACTGACCAAACAATGGGCTATGTAAGGGTACTGCCAAGAAAATGCTTGGGGCTAAAGCCCAGGTATTAAGGGGGTGTGGTTAGGCGACACCCTCCTCTTTTCCCCCACTAATTCACATCACCTAAAAGGTGTGAGTCCCTGACAGGGGACCCTCAACGGGTCCCAGAGTGAAATCGGTTTGTGTGGACCCTCGCTCTCATATGATGCAAAGGTGCAGGAATTAAAGCGCGCACAAAGGTAAACAAACAATGTAATAAAATCCATAATAAACATTTTCAAGTTAAGCCCTCTTTCTTAAAATTAAAACAAGTTAAAATTAAGAAGTTGTCCCCAGCAGAGTCGCCAGTCTGTGAGCCTCGATTTTAAACCCTATCCTATGTTGATTAAAGCTGATTAGGATCTAACCGGGTTTTAGGTCCACTTATAACCTAAGATTAATAACTATGTCATATAACATAATTATTAAAACCTAAGCTAGCTCACTGGAACCTATTGTGAGTCGCCACCTAATTTTAACCTAGATCAAATTAGGAAAGGAGAGTTCGGGTTCGGGGGCTTGGTATTCGACTTATTTAGGGTTCAAATTACTTTCATTACCCTTCCTAGGTCGTTTTTCCTCTACTTGGTTTATTTACGGCTTTCTACAAAGTTGCTTTTAACCTAGGTGTGCGCTTCTGTTTTTTTTTATTTTTTGACGTTTTTTCACAGAAAGTTAAAGTAAAATTGAAAGTTACCTAAATTAGGGTTTCGAAGGCAGAATTAGGTCAAATTTTAATTACGTCCGTGGCCACGGACCTAATGTCCGAGACCACGGACCCCAGTTGAATTAAGTGATTTCGAAAACAGAACTAAAATAAAACGCAAACTTGAAAAGTCCGGGGCCACGGACATGTATTGACAGAAACCCTAAATTTTGAAAATTGAAAATATAAAATCCCACCACCGTCCGGGTGTCCGTGGTCACGGACAACCCGTCCGTGGTCACGGACAACCCGTCCGTGGTCACGGACAACCCGTCCGTGGTCCCAGACAATGAGTCCGAGGTCACGGACAACCCATGGACCGTGGGTTTTCGATGGTTCCCGAGGGTGTTTTGAGCTCAAATTTTATGGGTGTGTAGCCTGAAAGATTTTAAACACGTTAGTAACTGAAAGAACTCAATTTGACATCAAAATAAGTACGAAACTTAGCAAACAAGTAACAAGGCAGTAGCTAAAACAATTAGCGATACAGAAGCGAAAAAGAGTTAGTTTAAGCCCAAATTTTGAGGCAAGACTGATAATATCAAGGGAGTTGGGAAAGTGAAATTATACCTGTTTTACCTTCGGATTCCAGATGATTCTTCACACCGGGATTCGTCGAGTGCTCCATTGATGGCAGAACTGAAAGGATTTCGAACCAAGCTTCTGGTTGTTTTGTGTTCTTGCTGTTCTTCACGTTTTGGAAGTGTTTTTGTGAGGTTTTGATGATTATTGGTGCTTTGGGGATTGGAAACGTGTTTAGATGGTGATTTCGGGGGATTTTGTCGGTATGATTCGGGTGGCCGGGTGTTGGAAAACGTGAGAGAGAGATAGGAGGCTGTGTTTTCTGACTCCCTAGGGTTCTTGAGCATATCCCATCCTGATTTTATCTAAAAAAACTATCCTTTATATAGACTTTCTTAAAGATAAAGAAATCTAGTAAAAGTAAGATTTTTTGATATTTTAATTAAGTGACTTCCCAAAGGAATTTTGCTGTGAAATTTTAACCACATGTCAAGGATGACAATTATGAATTTTCTGAAGTGGAATCGGATTTTTTAAATGTTGGAATATTTTTAAATTTAATTTCTCATCAGATTCAGTCAGAAATTGCTAGAAAATTATTGGAAATTCGAAAAATCAAAATTCCACGCCATTATGCTTAGAATGTCATCCTCTATCATGGGTTAAAATATCAAAGCATTTCAAGCTGATTTGAGCATCTTTCGGAGGAGGGAGAAAGCCTATAGGAGGTCTCAGAAGCCTTAAAAATTACGAAAACGCCCCTGACAATGAAAACTGCTCCTCATGCCCTGGAATGCGCCGATCGAGCCGGAATCCCTCATTACTTGATTGAAACGTCCCCCACAACATCAAAACCTCGTAGACCCTAACCAGGGGGGTCAAAATTTTGGGTATAACACAGGGGCAACAGAGTCAACAGGGTTTCAAAGGGAAGATTCCGTGCCAAGGCTGACCGGCCCACCCATTGATGCCCAGCCACTCAGATCGGCACCTCTCAGGGGTGAGAATACCCTCCTCATAATGTTAGTTGTCAAACTATTTGTTAATCCTAATACTGTACATGACTCGTGTTAACCTAAATTACGGTTGCAACAGGCACCGGTAGACCCCGGCGCCATTACTACTGTAAGCGCTGTGGGAAGGACCACCCAGGTGTGGACTGCAGCGGCAACAAGGTGGAATGCCGATACTGCGGGAAGATGGGGCACCGCGACTTTGAATGCTACTCTAACCCTGCCGGCCGAAATTACCAGGGGACGAAGACTGCTTAGAAGCCCACTGTTGGAGGATCAGGAGGGCCACGGGGTGGCCAAGGGGGCCAGACGTCCACCAACATGCGTTTTCAGAAGGGAAAAGGAGTCGACCAGGGACGCACCACCCTTAATTCATCGGGAACCTCAGGCGCTGAGGCGGGCGCCCAGCGCACTACAGGTAATTCTAATACCCGACTGAACCATGATGTGTGTTAAACGCTTTAAAGCATGACCCATGTATGTGTGTTACGACCTTAAGTAATGACTTACCATAGGAAAACTTCCACATCTTAGGTAGTTTCGACATTTGCTACCCCCTATCTACGAGACCGAGATCGCCAAGACCCGTAGCCGAAAGACGGGAACATCCAAGAGAGAATAGTCAAGTCATCCGACCAGGCATGATTCTGCTTAGAGAATTCCTAACCTTAGATGAGCAAACCGACATGATAGAAGAATGTAGAGCCTTGGGTAGAGAACTAGGTGGGTTTTACGAGCGGTTCGAAGATGAGGCTACACATGATGTGCCTAGGTAGGGATTGGGATCCACAGACTAGGACATACCAGAAAGTGAGGAAACTAGATGGGGCGAGAGTACCTAGGATACCCGAGAGATTCAAGACCTTAGCACGGAAGGCGGTGGAGACCGCGCAGCATCTTGAAGACAAACCAGTACCCGACATTGATGCTGACGTCTGAGTTGTAAACTTCTACGAACAAAATGGGCGACTGGGATTACACCAGGACCGGGATGAGACACCCAAGTCCATTGCAAAGGGTATTACCGTAGTGTCGTTCTCCATTGGTGATGAAGCAAAATTCTTGTATGGCGACCAAAAGAGAATGGATCTAGCTAAGAAGCTAGTCCTCATATTTGGAGATGTTTTGGTATTCGGTGGAGATTCGAGATTAGTGTATCACGGAATCAAGCAGATTAAGTTAAACACCGCACCACTAGCTTTAGTAAACACTACCCACATCAAACCGAGACGTTTAAACTTGACTTTAAGAAAGTATTGATGTAATGTTGTGAGCTACTAGCTTCGTATGCAAGTATAATGTAATGATTTGTGAAATAAATAAAAGTGGAGTTTCGAAGTTCTTTCGTACAATTGTTATCAGTCTTATCCTTATACGACTCGTTAATCCATGCCATGAATCTGAGAAAGGAGGAAACCTCAACATTCTAAATGCGGCACAAGCCAAGGAGATTGGCAACGTCATCACTGGTAAGGCTAGGGACCAGCCAAAACTAATGAATTTAACCTTTATAGCCACGTACTAATGTAAACCAAAATGCTACAGGTACCTTCCCTGTGAACGGCACTGATGCATCAGTCTTATTTGACTCAGGGGCATCCCACTCCTTCGTTTCCTCTTCTTTTGCACAGAAGTTGGGACTGACCCCGGAGCACCTCTCACTTCACCGTCATGTTACCATGTAGGGAGAGAGTGCGATGCACAGGATGCTACTGCGACTTGCAAATTGTTATACGGGACGAGACTTTCCCCGTCGACTTGATCGAATTCAAAGGGTGGGTTTTGATATCATCATCGGTATGGATTGGCTGCAGAGACACAAGGGCCGGATACATTGTGCCGAGCACCGACTGTTACCCAAAGCCCGGGGGGCAAGGCTATTTCCCACCGTAGTGTGCCGAAGGAACCCACCATCAAAATTGTATCTACCTTGACCCTGATGAAAGAAGTGAGGAAGGGACACACCGCATATATATGTTATGTCCACGATACGAGGCAAGAGGAGCAGATGGATTTGGACATACCAGTAGTATCCGAATTCCCTGATCTGTTTCCTGAGGAGTTACCAGGCATGCCACCAGTACGAGAGGTGGAGTTCGCCATTGATCTTATGCCAGGCACGGGGCCTATTGCCAGGCACCCTACCGAATGGCGCCTGCAGAAATGAAAGAGTTAAAGGTTCAGTTAGAAGACCTACTGGACAAGGGCTTTATCAGACCGAGCGTCTCTCCATGGGGAGTGCCAGTGTTGTTTGTCAAGAAGAAAGATGGGAGTATGAGACTCTGCATCGACTACAGGGAGTTAAATGCCGTTTCAGTCAAAAACAAATACCCTTTTCCACGCATCGATGACTTTTTTGATCAACTCAGAGGCGCAGCAGTGTTCTCCAAAATCGACCTGAGGTCAGGCTACCATCAGATTCGCATTGCCGAAAGAGACATAGAGAAAACAACGTTCAGAACACGCTAAGGTCACTACGAGTTTACCATGATGCCATTTGGATTGTCAAATGCACCTGCAGTATTCATGGACCTCATGAACCGTCTGTTCAGAGAGCAGCTCGACTCATCAGTAGTAGTATTCATCGACGACATCTTAATCTACTCTAAGACTAAGGAAGACCATGAAGCACACCTTAGGCGAGTTCTACAGATTATGAGAGAGAACCAGCTATATGCCAAGCTCTTGAAGTGTGAGTTTTGGCTAGATAGCGTGGCATTCTTGGGGCACATCATTTCAGCCAGCGGCATATCAGTCGACCCTGCGAAGATAGAGACAGTCAAGAGCTGGCCAAGACCGAAAACAGTGACCGATATCCGCAGTTTCCTGGGGTTGGCTGGATACTACAGGCGTTTTGTGAAAGACTTCTCTAAAGTAGCCAAGCCTATGACTAATTTGATGAAGAAGGACGCTCAGTTTGTATGGATTGTGGATTGCGAGCGTTCCTTTCAAACACTGAAGGACCTTCTGACATCGGCTCCCGTACTCACCATTCCTGAAGGGACCGACGGGTTCGAAGTGTACTGTGATGCCTCGGGTACGGGGCTAGGGTGTGTACTCATGCAGCACGGGAAGGTCATAGCCTACGCCTCTCGACAGCTGAAGAAACATGAGGAGAACTACCCGACACATGATTTGGAGCTGGGAGCGGTGGTTTTGCTTTGAAGATATGGAGACATTACTTGTATGGTGTGACAGTGACGATATACTCTGATCACAAAAGCCTTCAGTATCTATTCACCCAGAAAGATCTGAATATGAGGCAGAGGCGATGGGTCGAGTTCTTGAAGGACTACGACATTGACCTCAAGTACAAGGAGGGGAAGGCAAACATAGTAGCCGATGCCCTGAGCCGGAGAGCTCACTCCTTATATGCCATGTCAGCAAACAGTAGCCTAGTCGAAGAAGTACGCTGTGCTCAGGAGAGCGACCAGTACATACAGACCATCAGGCAGCAGTTAGTTGACGGCATATTCGAGAGGCAGAAATACGATTTCACACTCAGTGATGAGGACTGATCAGATTGAATGGCAGATTGTGCATTCCAGAGTCCAGCCCCTAGTTGAAGAGAAGATACTTAGGAAGCTCATTGTTCTTCCTTGTCTATCAACCCGGGATCATCGAAGATGTACAAAGACCTGAAGAATCACTTTTGGTGGAGTGGTATGAAAAAGGATGTAACAGAGTTTGTTACCCGCTGCTTGACTTGTCAGAAAGTCAAGTTTGAGCACAAGAGACCAGGAGGTTTGGTGCAGCCTATGCCCATTCCATACTGGAAGTTTGAAGATCTATCCATGGATTTTGTTGTCGGCCTTCCACCGACTAAGGGAGGTGCGAACACTATTTGGGTGATCGTCGACAGATTGACGAAAGTGGCTAAGTTTATTCCGATCCAAGACACATGGAAAGTTCCCAAACTAGCGGATCTTTTCCAGCGTGAAATCATAAGACACCATGGCGTGCCAAAAACAATTGTGTCAGATAGAAACCCTCGATTCCTATCACGGTTTTGGGGGCAAGTTCAGGAAGCTTTAGGTACCAAGCTGAAGCTAAGTACCGCCTTTCACCTGCAAACGGATGGTCAGAGTGAGAGGACCATCCAGACATTGGAGGACATGCTCCGAGCATGTGCCCTAGATTTTCAGGAGAGTTGGGTTGATCGATTGCATCTAATTGAATTTGCCTATAGTAACAGCTACCACGCGTTGATTCAGATGCCACCATTCCAAGCTTTATATGGTAGACCATGTAGGACACCTCTCTGTTGGGACGAGCCTAGCGAGAACACATTCCTTGGACCCGAGTACTTAGAGCAGGTGAAAGAGGTTGTCCTACAGATCCGTAGAAATATGAAGGCTGTCCAAGATAGACAGAAGTCATATGCAGACGTCAGACGGAGAGATCTCGAGTTCGTAGTCGACGACCGAGTCTTCCTCAGAGTGTCACCTATGAAGGACATCTTTCATTTTGGACAGAAGGGCAAGTTAAGCCCGAAGTATGTTGGTCTGTATCGCATTACGGAGCGAGTGGGCCCGTTAGCTTACAGGTTAGACTTACCTGCTGAGCTCGGGAGAGTGCATGATGTATTCCACGTATCTCAGCTAAAGAAATACATCCCTCACCCCTCGCATGTGTTACAGCCAGAGCATTTGGAACTAGACCCGAATCTTAGTTACGAGAAACTCCACTACGTATTCTAGATACGAAGACACGGGAGACCAGGAACAAGACCGTCCACATGGTCAAGATTCTTTGGTCAAACCACGAGGTCGAAGAGGCCACTTGGGAATTAGAGGATTCGATGAGAGCCAAGTACCCAGCGCTTTTCGAGAGTAGTGTCTGTGAGTACTTGTGGGGTACGGGGGCGTAACCCCTTTTAAGGGGGGTAGAGCCTCAAGTTTTGCATGTTTGTATGTGTGTTGTATGCGGGGCATACGTGTTTTGTCTTGTTGGTGGTTTGTTTGCGCAATTACATTGCGCACATGTGTATGTTGTGAACATGTATGTAAGTATCCTATAAGATACTCGGATGTATGAATGGTTTGATGATTGATATAAATATATATATGTGTGTGTGTGTACTCCCTTATGAATTCAGTTCATACTGTATCACTTAGATACCGTCACATCAAATAGATGTGCACCATGGCTATATGGGTAGTTGCTATAAATCATTCGAGAAAGACGACTTCGGGACGAAGTCTATTTAAGGGGGGTAGACTGAAATACCCCTAAATAATTAACGTTATTTAAATATATAATTTACTACATTAAGGTATAAACAAGCAGTTTAATAGTAATACGGTCACACACTTATATACATACGTATATATAACGTTACAATATTATAACGTTGTACACATAACTAGTAACGCGGCATGATGATATAGTCGCATGGGTACTTGTGACCGAAATCATATAACTAAAACACGACAAATAAAATAGTCGTACCCGTATATGGGTATAATTAATAACGTGACATAACAAAATAGTCGTATATATATATGTACATACAACTAATAACGCGACATGTTAATACAGTCGCATGTATACAAGAAATAAGCATAAATAATGCTGAAACAAAAAAAAGGAGCAAACATGCTCTAGCCGAGATTCGAACTTGAGACCTTTCGTACCATTCCCAAAGCCTTAACCAGTTGAGCTGTGCTCGAATTCGGTAATGTATACCAACGAATTAAGACTAGTAGTATGCTATCACTGTAATTACAAAGAAAGGACCAAACATGCCTTACCGATTCCTTCTTTTTCCTGGATTCAGCACTGCTCGAACAAAATAAAAATAAAAAACACACAGCACGTACCTGGAGTATGGCATATCAATATACATCATCCCTTCTTGTCTCAACCGACAACCCCAGCCACCTAGGAACTAACCACTTCGATTAGAGGAAATTCCCATGCGACAATTGCCTACATCTATCACACTATCATCGCTTTCCCTCCTCTTTCCAGTACCTTCACCTTCTCCAACTTCCACCGAGAGCTGCCCACAACTTCCATGGTTGTTGCTCGATAGTTAGGTAAGTCTCCAAGACTAAAACATGCTCACCTTTCTCCTATGATTTCCCTCTCTTCAAAGAGCTAAACCGTGATCATTTCCACCCAGCAGCAAGGACCGAGTTGGGAGCTAGAGCAGTGGGAAGTATCGGCTAAAAACAGAGAAGGAAGGGAAGCTAGCTCCTTTGTTTTCTCAAGGTAAAACCGCATAAACCCAGCTTGAACTCCTCCTCCATTTCGGTAACAAACCCCAGCATGCACTAAGTCTTTGGTTCTCTGCTTCTTTACGTGAGCTTCACCACATTTTTTCCACTGTTGTACCGGTTATAACCATGGCTAATCCTGAGCTCTTCTTATCTTTCTTCCTGTCCTTCCTCACGTAGAAGACCAGTGAATAGGCCGCAGTACTTGGTGAAGGAGCAAGACCAAGCAATCTCCCTTGCTGTACCATTCTCGGTGAAAAAAAAGGAAACAAGGTAAAGACCATACCTGTCTCAGTTTAATCCAACTATGTCCTTTCCTCTGATTTAGCATAATCTTGATCTCTGAGTAAACTGTTCCAGTGTAGTCAAGATGATCAAGGTGCTGTAAGTCCTATGTGTGCCAATAACCAACCAAGGGAAAACAACCAAGAAGCTTAAGTGGTGAGCTATCTCTAACTGAGCCTTTGATAAAAAAAAACTACACACGACTAGCAACTAGAAAGACAGAAACAGATGCATCTGATATAATTTCTGTTTCTGTTACAACTTAGGTAGCTAACCCATACTGTAGTGGGTTGTTTCGAAGTTAAGACTTAAAAACACCCTTATCTAGATGGCTAAGCAATTAGGAAAGGAATGAGGGTCAAATGAGTAAGCAAGAAAGGCAAATCAGAAGAATAAAAGAAGCACCAATTTCAGACTACAATCTTGTTTTAGTTTCAGTTTCTTACCAGTTCAGTTCTGGCTATTTATGTGTCTGTAACAAGGTTGTTTTGGGTTTGGTTTGGGTTGGAAGCTCGATAACACACTTAAGTAACTGGGACAACAACTTGGAAATAATTGGAAATCAAACTCGTGAACTAACAGAGGGAAAGGGAATGGAAGAGTAAGTATATCTGTTTCAGATTCACTGTCTGCAGTCTGTCTTCTGTATACGCAAGTTCCAGTGGCATTAGTAGAGTTGCCTTGGGTCTGTGCTCAAGTAAAAGCTTGATAAAACCTTAACTAAAATGGGTGAGTAATTGGGAGGAGGTGTAGGTTGATCTAGAAAACCGACAGAGAAAACCAGTAAGAACATATAGCAGTTTCTGTTTTAGTTGCAGTCTCAAGAATTTCCTGTTTCTGTATAATAATGTTACAGAGAGTATAAGGGGTGGCATTGAGTAGTTCAAGAACTTAAAACATTATCAACCCACTTAACTAGGTATGTAAGTATTCTAGAAGAAAAAGAAACTGTAAGCCACTATAAATAAACATAAAGGAAAAAGATAAGAGAATTTAGCAGATTAGAGTTCAGTTTCTATCATCCTAACCTTTTCTTTATAATAACTCTCAGGAGCTTAAACAATGGGCGGTAGATCTATTTTGAATCTTTGGAACTTAAAAACTATCACATCCTAAGCTACCAGAACTGGTATTGAGAGGAAACTGATGAGCAACTCGTGAGTAAAAAATAGAAGAGGAAGAAAAAATATGTAACAGATTCCAGTTTGTAAATTCTCCTTCTGTTTCAGTACACTAAAATGCCTCAGTGGTTGAAAGGACTGTCTAGATAGTCTTGGATTAAGACATAGCTGGAATACCTAATCAAGTCAGAGAGTGCCTTGTGATGAAAAAGAAATTCACGAATTGACAAGAAAGGAAGGGAGTGAGTTATCAGGTTTTGGGAGATTTCAGACTTTCTTTTCAGTTTTCAGTTTCTAGATTTTGTGTAACAGATTTCTTTTTCAGGAATGTGGCCCTCATCGCCTGGAGTCTGTCTAGGAACTTAACACTTAACTAAGGGGCTAAATAGACTGGGAAATAGGAACTCAAGTAGGGAACTGAAAGGAAAGAAAATAGAACCAGACCACATCTCAGTTTTTTTTTTAATCAGTTTTGGGATTAGCCTTAAATCTCAGTTTTTCGTGTTTTTGTATAACTGAATTTCAGAGAATGTAAAGGGTGTTGTATTGACTTGATAATAAGCCTCAAACCTAGCTGACACACTCAGATAAGATTGTAAATGACATGGAAAGATTCAGAAGACAGGTAAGTGCATAAACTGTTAAGTCAATTGGAAGTTCACCAAAAACGTGGTTTCAGGTTGCACCAATCTGTCCCTGCTGTGGAATCTTACTTCAAGGGTTTATAAGGGTTACATTGTGTGGGTAAATAACCTAAAACTTACCTAATGCACTCAAGCACGATATTGACACCTTAGGAAAGAATCAAAACAGAATACAAAACACAGAAAGGCAACAATAAGACAAGAACTGCATCAGTTCCTGATATCAGTTTCTATAGATTTTTGTACTTCAGTAGAGGGATAAAGCAGCGGTGTTGATCGAGTTGCTTGGGTTACCCCTTTTAAATTCGAAACATGGGTGGAACACTGGACTAAACAAGTAAGTGCTTAGGCCTAGATATAAAGACAGATTTATATCAAATAGAAAAAAAAAAAAACAGAAGAGAAACGCAACAGTTATACTTTCAGTAATGTAGGTTGTTCCAGTTCCTGTTACGATTGTTCTCTGTATAACTAAAATACAGATGCGTTAATGGGGTGGTGTCTGGTAAATAATCAAACCGAATTGTTACTAATACACTCAGTTGGGTTGAGAGATTCATGGAAGAGGTGATACACAGGTTTTTGTTTTCTGTTTTCTGATCTTTGGGTTCAGAGTTCACTAGGGGCGGTCTCTACAATTAAGTGTAGAAGCTAGGAGAATGTTTTAGTGTTCAATCTTGGGTTAAAACATCAATAACACAATAGATGGTTAGGTAGGTACAGTAAGGAAAAATTAAACAACACTTGGACTAACTAGAAACAAGAAATAGGAAGGAATATAGAGGTTGTTGTTCAGATGCTGATAATATGTGAGCTTCTGTACCACATGTTACAGAGGGTGATATAGAGTTATTAAAGAACCTAAAACATCTCCAACATACCTAAGTGAGCTTATAAAACTTTGGTGGTATTTTACTACAAAGTTTTGATGTTATAAGATTAGATACTTCCAACATAATATAAGTTATGTGGTTATATTATGATTAAGGAGAATTATATAATAAGGGAGCTCAAGTGTATCATACGAGAATATTACTTGTGGTAGGTACATAAAGCTACCAAACCATATACTATGAAGTCTAATGACATGTAAAAGACCATACTATATAGCATCATGAAATAAACGTAGCACTAAACAATATTATGTGGTAAGAAAAAAATACATATAGTTTATTAAAACTATTATGCTAAACGCATACATACATATATAAATGCATGTCAAGAATAAAGACATAAGCTATAGTATATAATGACGTAAAACATTAAGGTCAGTATATAACCTTGGTATGATACATAAATCTCTAACAAAGTATCACAAGTATATAACGTAAGGTTTCATACCTTAATGAAAACCGAATATTAACTCACTCGACGAGTATGGAGTTTTTAAGAAAAAAATACTCTAACTAATAACAGTTGAAAAATCTGAGGGTGAAATTCTGGGATTTCAAACGTTATTCGGAAATACCGAATCATACTGTCATGTGGTTGACGCTTAGCGTTCCTTGTATTTCTAGATCGCCCTTCCGACGTACGCGCTCGAAAGCTATAGTGGTCTGCACTGCGCGAACCTAGACACGGTGTACGGTATGTAAAGGAGTTTGATCTGAGTTGTCCTGAGGAATTCCTCGGGCTCGGATTTGATTGATAACATGTGTGACTATGTGTGTGATGTATATACGTGTTTACTGCATTATTTATTTATGCACGAACGTCCTACGGGACTAATACTATGTCGACTATAGATCGGCTTATATGAAACTACATATACGAGTTGTGTGACTGTGATTACTGTTGTCTGATCTAATACACCGAGTATTACAAGTATGTAGTTATAACCTAAGTAAAACACTTAGGAACGGGACACGACATTGTCGGTCCTTAGAGCTTCGACTCAAACATAAGTACTACCTAGAATCATTCTAGGCATGCGTAAGACCCACAGGGCAGCCAACAAATAAGTGATGTTCTCCATATTTAAAACTGTAACTGAATTACTAACTAACAAAATTAACAGTGGAGTGTGATTGAAAGTGATGTGAACCTTAATCCAGACAGTCATTGGCTGCTGGTCGCGCGTAGAGATCTCTTGGGTTAACCTGTGTCGGGTTTTCCCTAGTTAATCCTGAACGAACCTAGATAGATCGTCAGGCGGAGTGTGCTACCGTTGGCACCAGGCCCTTGGCCACCTAAATGGACGCCCTTACAAAGGCAAAGTGAAATAGTCCCGGAGTCTTCGGATGATCAGGGCAGTGAGCACCTTGTGTGTACGTGGGACTACTGTCCAAGTGAATATATTTCGGGATGTTCTAACTGACTCCCGACAGTGCTAACCAAATCAAACGATATGTGAGGGCCCGGGGGGCCGAGCGTTGTGATACGTGATGATGTGGAAACTAAGAACAGCGGGTGACTTATCGATGCTATTGTATTGTATGATGTCCTGCTGTTCTGTGTATGCCTGTGATGTTTGTTGCATGCTTAATTATGTTTTACAGTTTCCCGCTATACTCTGTAAACCGGTGTTGCATGTAACGAACCTAATAAAAAGACGGTTAATACGACTTAATTGACCATTAGGGTCCAGAATCGGCATACTCAGCGTTTATCGCTGAGCCTTTATGGCTTTATGCAGGTTGATGATCACGGACGAAGCCGGAATGCGGGGCCGGGTAGTTAGGATTTTGGATTTTTGGATTTGGAATTTCCGTACGAACCTTGTTATGTATTAAGTTGTTTTACTGAAATCGGTTGTAAGCTTGGAGTATATCTAGACGCTCACTGTAGATGTGCTTTTGGGACTTAGATGGACGTGTAGGCGGTATCTCGTTGTCACCGCGGGTTGTATTATTATGTTTTCATTTTGTTAAGTCGTTGTATTGCTACATCACTCGTATGGGCGAGGGATGGCAAGTAACACCCATGTGAGTTTATTACTGTCAATTCTTCCGCTGTGAGACGTATTTATTTTCTGTTCTCGTGAGCGATTATTACGACATTATTGAGAGGGGTGTTACACTAAGGCCTTCAATCCAAACATCAATTCACAAATACTCTCAAACTTCCACCAACTACATTCCTAGTACAACATTTTAGGTTCATTCATTAATTTACCCATTCCCAACATTCTAATGCATTAAAATTAGCATTAAGAAGGTTTTCTTACCTTAAGATCATAATTTCTTCTTTCTTTTTTCAATCTCCTCTGTTCTTCCTCTTTCAAATTCGGTCAAGTGGGCAATGGAGTTGCCAAACTCCATTACCATCACCCAAGGAACACAAAATAAGTGTAATTAAAATCCCAACCCGTGGGATAATACTAATTCATTGAAATGCTTAAAAACACCAAGTTTAGGGTTACCTTTGGAGTCTTTTAAGAGAGGTTTTAACCCTTGATTCAAGAAGGTGATCCCATCAACATTGGAAGGTTGGAATGATGCTTACAAGAGAGAGAGAAAAACAGAGCATTACAATGCGGAAAAATCCGCTACAAGGAGAGAAGGAAGAAAATGAGTTCTTTCTTTGAAATTTTATCTTAATGGAAAGAGGAGACTCCAAGCTTCGATTTGGTACCATTTCCTCTTCAAATGGGCAAAACCCATGGAAATGAATTTCATCATTTTGAAATTCTAAAAAGAGGGAAGTGTAGAGCTGGGGAGGGGAGTTCAAATATGTGGTTATTTTTACATTTGGAGTTTAAATTGAGCTTGAGCATGGAGAAGAAGAAAGGCTACCATTGGAGGTTGTGAGGAGCTCTAAAATCGCCAGAATGGGGAGAGGGAGGAGGGGGAGAATACGGTGAAAGAGAGGAGGGAAAGAGAGAGAGAAGAGAAAAGTGAAGAGAGAGAGGGTTTACTTACTTTTTTGTACTTTTCCTTTTGCTTTTTGATTTCTTTATTAGCTAGCTAGTCATGTTAGGGGCTGATTACATTAGTAAAAACTGGCCCATTAATATATACAAACTGGAGCATTTTTCGTTTTACAGAAAACATTTGTTAGTTTACCCGGTTTTAGCACTATTCACTAACGGGCCCATTTTCCGGAAATTTTCTCGTTCTTTAACTTTAATGGTTCTTAAGCTTTTCATTAATGTTTAATTATAGTTATTTGGTTGACTATAATTTTTACGAGTTCATTTGACCACTCAAAGTCACGTTTTTGGGTTTCTCGAAAAACATGCGATAAAGTTTTATTAGCGTTTTAACTCATTATTTGGATCCGTTTTCTTCAGGAATTGTTCCCGTACATCAATTAGGCATGAATAAGCCTTAGGAATCCTTATAATACTCTAACCGAGGTCTCGTACCTCATACGGTTATATAACACTTATTTTAGCGTTTTTCGCTTTTTAAGCGTTTTCTCATTTCTTTTGGATTTATTTTCCTTACCAAAATTACTTAGGCACTATTAGGCCCTTAAATACCATATTAGAACAATTTAATCACCATAATTAAGTTCGGGGTATTTCAATTCTCAGACTCCTACCTGACCTTGGGTACACCGGCCAAGTCTTGGTCGACCGCTTCTACGGCGGATTGAGCCATCGACTCCGGTATGGCATGGGATTCACACGGTTTACCTCCCTTAAGGTAAACATTGTTAAACCCTTAGATACAAAAATCAATGTGAATTAGTATCCCCGTATGTAAATGCGTAACCTAATGCCTGAATACTTCAGGAGTGTTACCACGCTGCATCTCGAGTTGAAATCACCTGCCAGCTGAGAGATGAAGAGAAAGCGCTGAAGCTCAAGGTGAGCAGCAAAGGTAACAACTCTGATGAACCAAATCAGAACACGCCATGGAAGAAGAAGAAGGGGAAATACACCCAGCAGCACCAGAAGAACCCCTCAGGAGACACAGCAGTGCCCATGCTGAGAACGGCAAGGCAGTTGAGCCGTTATAGCTCGCCTACACTGCACCAGTGGCAGCGAAGCCACTGAGGTCTCAGCCCTACAAGGGTAAGAACCCGAAACCGAAATAGTATGCTTGTGAATTAGTATGTACATGAATTGGTGTAAGTATACTGAACCTTGGTAACATAGAAGCTACAAGTTCTGGTACTGGCTATGGCAAGAGCCAAAATGATAGTCGAAGCTATGTGTGCCGAAACTGCAACAAGGATCATCCCGGCACCGATTGCCAAGGAAGGGAGATCCGATGCTACAACTGCTAGAAGCCGGGGCACCGTGCTAATGTATGCTCGGAGAACTAAAAGCCCAAGGGCAACTACCAGGGCTACAAGCAGCATGAAGGCAAGGAGGTTGCATCTGGCGATGCTCAGGCTCAGCATACCTCACAAGGACAGGGGTCTCGAGGACCGTAAAAGGGCGCACCTCAAAGGCAGCCGGCCTTGCACATCATTGACCGTGACGGGACTGGTACTAAGTCCGGCCTAGGTATTAACTATAACCTTTAATCCTTGAAGAGCATGTCTCAAGTATAGAATTACGTGTATGAGTGAATGCATGAATGCGTAAGTACTCGAAGTGTGAATTTAAGCATGAGTAAGTAAAACCGAAGTATGTATTTGAGCATGAAACGAACTAGTTGAAACTAGAACTTACGTAGATGAAATTTACCACCTTAGGGAGATTCAATATCTGTTACCCAATACCTTCAAACCCACTTCATGAAGAAGTTGACATCACCACTCACCACTACACCGACGAGCAGTGTGTCAGGTTTCCGCCCAGGTATGATTTTATTAAAAGGATACCTGACACCCGAAGCACAAATTTCGATCATTCGACGATGCAATGAACTAGGGACGGGTCAAGGAGGATTTTATACACCCGAATTTCCCGGTGGAGCAACCATGAAGCTGAAGATGATGTGCTTGGGAAAGGATTGGAACCCTTATACCAAGACATACCAGAAGACACGAGCAAGAGATGGAGCAACACCTCCATCAATACCCACTGAATTTCAGACGCTTGTCGCACAAGCTGTAGAACTTGCACAACAATGAGAAGATGAACCAATCCCTGCACTTGAAGCAGACTTATGTATCGTAAACTTCTATGAGAAAGAAGGACGACTTGACTTACACCAAGATAAGGACGAGACAACAGAATCTCTTGAACAAGGAGTGCCCGTAGTGTCTTGGTCCATTGGTGATGACGCCGTATTTTTGTATAACGAGCAGAAGCGTGTGGACCTCGCGGAGAAATTAGTGTTGAAATCAGGATATGCCTCGATCATGGGTGGAAAATCAAGGTTGCTGTATCACGGGATCAAGAAGATCAAGTTGAATACGGCACCACCGGCAATAATCAATGCCACACACATGAAACCAGGACGCATGAACCTTACTTTTAGAAAGTATTAATCTTGTAGTAGCATGTAACACAATAGTAACGTGTATTAGAGACACAGTATGTATGATGGTTGGTTTATTCAATAAAAGCAGTGTTGGTTATTAAATTCCATATGCGTGATACCACCAATTCTTATAAGTCTTATGAATCAATAGGTTGTGGACTCGGTACCGAAGGTAACCTGAGTATCCTCACCTGAAGCACAAGCCGATAAGAGCGGCACCATTTTAACGGGAACCTCCCAGTAAACGGCATTGATGCCTCTGTATTATTCGACTTCTGCGCCTCTCACACCTTTGTATCGCCATCATTCGCGAAGAGGTTGGGGCTAGACGCAGATGAGTTACAAACTTCTTGGTTACTCTCCGTCGAAGGAGCGAGTAAGATGTACTAAGTATTACCAAACCGCCACAATTCGAATCAAAGGCGAAGAGTTTCCCATCTCCTTCATCGAATTCAATGGGTTGGGATTCGACTTGATAGTCGGGATGAATTGGTTGGAGCGGCACAAGGGGCGAATCCTCTGCGCCGAGCATAAACTGCTGCTCAAGAGTCCGTCTGGGTTACCGTTTCATACTGCCAGAGGCTGAGAGATCCTTTGACTACAGTCATCTCCGCTATGGCTATGTACCGGGACCTCAGGAAAGGACATGATGTGTATTTATGCCATGTGCAAGATCTAGAAAGAGATCCAGAATTCAACACCAACGTATCAGTTGTATCAGAATTCCCCGATGTATTCCCGAAAGTGTTGTGTGGCATGCCACCACAAAGAGCATTTGAGTTCGAAATCGACCTCGTACCTAGTACTGGTCCCATTGCTAGGGCACCATACCGTATGGCACCTGGCAGAAATGACAGAGCTCAAGGAGCAATTGCGTGATTTACTCGACAATGGGTTTATACGCCCGAGCGTATCACCCTGGGCAGCACCAGTCCTCTTCGTGAAGAAGAAGGGCGGTAGCCTCCGACTCTGCATCGACTACCGCAAATTGAATGCGGTCACTGTAAAGAACAAGTATCCACTACCACGCATCGATGATCTGTTCGATCAATTAAAGGGAGCTTCAGTCTTCTCGAAGATTGACCTCCGATTCGGATATCACCAGATTGCTAGGTATTGAGAAAACAACATTCCGAACGAGATATGGCCACTACAAATTTACGGTGATGCCATTCGGTTTGTCTAACATACCAGCAAAATTCATAGACTTAATGAATCGGTTATTCAGTGATCATCTGGACACTTCTGTAGTAGTATTCATCGACGACATTCTCGTGTATTCGAAGTCAGTAGAAGAACACGAAAACCATCTGAGAAGAGTACTTTCGACACTACGCGAGAACCAGCTGTATGCGAAGTTCTCCAAATGCGAGTTTTGGCTAGATCAGGTATCTTTCCTCGGTCATGTCATCTCGAGCACGGGTATCTCAGTTGATCCATCAAAAATCGAAGCAGTACGATCATGGCCTAGACCTAAGACTGTTACCGACATCCGGAGCTTTCTTGGTCTAGCCGGTTATTACCAGAGGTTTGTAAAGGACATTTCTAAAGTCGTAAAGCCCATGACGTCATTGATGAAGAAAGATGCACCGTTCATGTGGACAGACGAGTGTGAGGTATCTTCCAGAGCCTGAAAGACTCATTGACCTCAGCGCCAATTCTCACTCTTCTAGAGGGCACATAGGGATTTGAGGTGTATTGTGATGCATCGGGTAAGGAATGGATGCGTACCATGCACAGCAAGGTAGTAGCCTACTGATGGAGAAATATGTGACTACTTCTACCACATAGGCAGTGTACCTATCGTTTTGCGGGTATAGTGACTAAATGGGGTTGTCGATCTCAGGGACCTCGTATAATTAATTGACAAATATTTGATTAACTGGGAAATAATAAGTTAAACTAAATAAAACAAGAAATATCACTTTTTCGGTTTTGATTAATTAATTAAAAAGAAACTAAACTACAAGGACAATTAAGACAACTTAAATAAACACAGAGGGATTTAAAGAGTGGTGAATGTGATAAATAGAAAAACGCATCCCGGGTTGTTTGCTTACCTATTCCTTTTATATCTGTTACTAAATTCTTCCTTTAATTTTACTGCAATAACTCAGAAACTTTAATTAATTCATTAACGACTAAGTATAATGAATCCTAACCAATTGTTAGACCTAGCAGCAGGCTAATGCTCTAGACCGGACACAATTAATCGCATAAAGAGCAGCTTCTATTGGAGTCTAATTAACCTATAGGCCGGATCAGGCTTCTAGCTGTTAATTAGGTTCAACTTCCTTCGTCTAGTTATTTATCTCAGCTCTCGCATTTTAATAAAATAACTACAAGGGTTGTTTAACTACCGGCCAAATAATTAAAACACTTGAAGGACAGGAATTGAACTGTTGCAGTTAACAAATTTATTTAAAGAAATATATAACAGAATTTAGGAAATAGGTTCGCTTCCCAACCCGGGAAGCTAAAATACTTACTCGCTCATCGTTACAGAAACAACGATAACAGAAAAGGAATGCATTAAATAAATTAAAGTAAGGGTAAGAGATAACTCCAGTTTAGAAGTTCACTCCGGTCCTCGCTTCAACTTCGTCTTGCGCTGCCCCGTCTGCTAATTTATTTCTGTAGAGCTGGTGCGTAATAGTGGAAAAAAAATGGAAAGTGGGGTGTATGTATTACGTGGGAATTTAATGGAGTGGATGGGTGATAATTTTGATGAAGTGAATGGAGTGCGATTGTGGGAGAATGCGTGGGTGAACGATTAATTCGTGGAATGATAAATGGATGGATTGATGGATGGATCGTGTGTATTTTAGCTTCCAGTAGTGTGGGTTTATATAGGCGGAGGACATAGGAAACAGACAAAGTGGAAATGACAGGTGAATCAAGATAGTCGGAGGAGTTGGTGCAGATCCGTGAGATTGAGATTTCATCGGGCAGTGAAATGATTTCAGACAGATTTAATTGATGATCTGCAGCAGCCATTGATTGAAGAGCCGGCATCACGCTCGGCAAATTAAGGTGGGCGATCGCAATTAATGAAGTAGTTCGACTGCGGCGCCTGAACAAGGAAGAAGAAAACTCTGTTCGGAATTCGTTGTGCGTGCTGAAATGCTCTTGTCCGCCTCGCGCTAGCTCAGTCCGCCTCGCGGTCATTGTGTGCTGTCCTGTCGCGCTGTCCTCCGATAAGAGGCGGGTAGTCTCTGTTGTGTCCGCGACCAAACCAGGCGGTCGTCTCTGTCCGCGACCAAACCAGGCGGACCTTCATCTGCGTCCGCGAGGCGGTTGCTTTCTCTCTTGTCCGCGACTTAGAGGCGGACGCCTCTGTTGTGTCCGCGCCTCTCCTGTCCGCCAGTTATATATATATATATATATACACGATTGTAGTCCAATCTTGAATCGGCTCCAGATTATTCGTTATAAGTCCGTTTGACTCGCCGTTTGTTGCGTTGGAAAGCTTGTGAAGTAAACTACTTGATTCCAACACTTTTTCCTACATTTAACACATAAAATATATCAATTCATATCAAAACATAAACCTAGGAAAATCGTCAGATAAGTGAGAAATATTACTTAAAATACTGCAAATTATAAGGTAATTAAACCCTTAAAAGTCTATATATTTCGCACTTATCAAACTTCCTCACACTTATCTTTTGCTTGTCCTCAAGCAAATAAAGAACAAACTTTCTCTAAGGTTACAGTATCAAACTCCGGGATTCAACAATCGTGGAAGGAAATCAAGCTAAATGGCAATCAAAAGAATAATCCTGCTCTTAGATGTAGGTTTTTGTAAACAGTGAAACAGAAAATTTTTAATAAGAGCATGGATAAGTCAGATTGTAAAATTGAACATAGATTAGCTTGGAACCTTCCACCAATTTCTTTTCTCTAACCTTTGGATGACAAGGGGTGTGAAGTAACACCTTATTCCGTGATACCTTTCAACACCACATACTCATGATCAAAATATGAAAAATTGTGACAATTATTCAGCATTAAGAGTTTTGCATGTTCATTTTTTTTTTTCTTTTTTCTCTTCTCTTTGTTTTTTTTCATTGTTTGCACAATTGTTTTCATCCCCCAGACTTTTCTCTTCACCCATGTAGCGGTTTTGGGCCTTCTATCCCAGATCACAAGACCTTAGGTAGATGGGTGATAAGGCACCCCAAGGACTTAATAACCGAATGAACGAGGCCTGTTTTGGTTCAGAAAACTTCATTATATGATCAGAGGAGTACCTTGCCTTATCCTTTCCATACCAAACTTTCACTTAGTCCCATGATTGCCAAGCTAAGGTAACTCAATTTCCACAATCAGCTTATCCACCAGATTTTAGTGAAAATAGATTTAAATTTGAAGAAAGAAATTGATACATACAAACAACGTCAAGCAGAACGATTCTTGAGGTTGTCATCAGGCTCGATTTCAAAAACTTCCACAAAAAATTTTAGCCCGAAAATTCAACATGTATTGGCCTTTAGAGAAGCTTACTATCATAATAAAAATCAAGTGTGGCATTAGGTACTACTGGCATATTTTCAGGGAAAGGTCTAAACTTCCTCACACTTAAGAGGAGCAATGTCCTCATTGTTCATAAAATAATCAAGAAAAGACCTTTCAAAATATGCCAGACTCATGAATCAACAGTTAAAGCTCGAGTGGCTGAACATAAATATTAAAAATAAAGGAACTGAGACTCCCCTGATATCGTGAGATTGAGGAAGGTGCCCTTCCTCACACTTAAAGCATTGGCGGTGGGGTCGATGTTCCTCACACTTGAGTCTAAGCAAGGGTTCAGCTTGGAGTGATTGCAACAAACGGTTTACCTACACACACTGTCAAATACCAAAATAACGCTAGGAAGCGTTGCGTTAATAGCACAGGTATAATTATCTCCTTCCTCTTCTTTCTTCCTCGCCCCTTTTTTTTATATATATATATATATCACAAAATATTAGAGAGAAATAGATGCGTAGCTTATAAAACATGAATTTGAAAATTACCCCTGGGTTGCCTCCCAGTCAGCTGCCCTCTTTATAGTCATTGGCTGGACTTTGTGAAGTAGCTAACCTGCAATTGGATCTTTAAGAGATATTTCATATGTAGCAGCTTGATCCAGTGTAGTACCCAGAAATTTCTTGACTCTTGACCCATTGACTTTAAATGTTTCCCCTTTGCATTGGCGAGTTCAATCGCACCGAATGGGGAAATGCTAATAATAGGGTAAGGTCCTGACCAGTATGATTTCAGCTTACCTGGGAAGAATCTGAGCCTGGAGTTGAAAAGTAAAACTTGGTCCCCCACCTTGAGTTCCCGATTGGCAATCATCTTGTCATGCCAGCGCTTGGTACGTTCCTTATATATTACAGCATTCTCGTAAGATTCGTTCCTGAGTTCCTCCAACTCTGTCAACTGGAACTTGCGTTTATCACCGGCTTGCTGTAGGTCAAAATTAAGAGCTTTCAAGGCCCAATATGACTTGTATTCTAATTCCACAGGCAAGTGGCATGCCTTCCCAAAAACCAACTTGTAGGGAGACATGCCAATTGGTGTCTTGAAAGCAGTGCGGTAGGCCCAGCGCTTCATCTAATCGAAGTGACCAATCCTTTCGAGAAGAGTTCACCGTCTTTTGCAAGATCCACTTGAGCTCTCGGTTCGTCACTTCGGCCTGCCCATTTGTTTGAGGATGGTAGGGTAAGGAAACCTTATGTCGAACCCCATATTTCTTTAATAGTGCTTCAAACTGGCGGTTACAGAAATGGGAGCCACCGTCACTGATTATGGCTCGAGGAACGCCGAATCGAGTGAAAATATTTTTCTTCAGGAACTTCACAACAATTTTAGCATCATTAGTAGAACAGGCAAGGGCTTCCGCCCATTTTGAAACATAATCAACAGCTACTAAGATGTAAAGATTACCGAAAGAGTTTGGGAAGGGACCCATAAAATCAATACCCCAGACGTCAAATAGCTCAACTTCTAACATGTTATTCAGTGGTAGCTCATTCGACGAGATAGATTACCTTGCCTTTGACACCGATCACATGTCGAAACAAACGCATGACAATCCTTGTGAAGGGTGTTCCAGAAAAAACCTGATTCTAGTATTTTTGCAGCGGTTCGAGTGGCCATGATGTCCACCGGCTTCTCTGGAATGGCAATGGAGGAGAATTTTCTGACCTCTGACTTCTGGACACATCTCCTAATGATACCATCTGCACAGACTTTAAACAGATAAGGGTCATCCCAAAAATAATGTTTGACAATGGAAAAGAACCTCTTTCTCTGCTGATAAGTCATATCAGCTGGAACAATCTTCCTAACAAGGTAGTTAGCGATATCAGCAAACCATGGATCCTCAACATCTTCTGCAAATGCTGACTCATCGGGGAAGGACTCGTTGATGGGAGTCCCATCATCAGATGCCTCCATTCTGGACAGATGATCAGCTACCACATTTTGTGTTCCCTTTTTGTCCCTGATCTCAATATCAAATTCTTGCAATAGGAGAATCCACCTATTAACCTGGGTTTGACTCTGCCTTAGCAAACAAATACTTAAGAGCAGAGTGGTCAGTATGCACAATAATTTTACCACCCAGTAAATAAGATCGAAACTTATCTAGAGCAAAAACTACAGCTAGTAATTCTTTTTCTGTGGTCGCATAATTTTTCTGGGCATCATTTAAAGTTCGACTTGCATAATATACTACCCGAAGAATTTTATCAACCTTCTGACATAACACGGCTCCCACAGCGTAATCACTAGCGTCACACATTATCTCAAAAGGGAGTGACCAATCAGGAGACACAACGACAGGTGCAGAAATTAGCTTTTCTTTTAATAAATTAAAAGCTGTCAGACATTCTTCAGAAAAATGGAACTTAACATCCTTCGCCAGTAGATCACACAGAGGTTTAGAGATTTTGGAAAAATCTTTGATGAATCTTCTATAAAAACCTGCGTGTCCAAGAAAACTACGAATATCTCTAACAGAAGATGGTGGTGGGAGCTTTTCAATTACCTCGACTTTAGCCCGATCTACCTCAATACCTTTTGAAGAAATTTTGTGGCCCAGGACGATTCCCTCGCGAACCATGAAGTGGCATTTTTCCCAATTTAACACCAGATTGGTTTCTTCACACCTGGACAGCACAAGATCAAGGTTTTCTAGACAGGATTCAAATGTTAGACCATAAACAGAAAAATCGTCCATAAAAACCTCAATGCATTTCTCAATATATTCAGCAAAGATGGCCATCATACAACGTTGAAACGTAGCAGGAGCATTACATAATCCAAATGGCATTCTTTTATAACTATAGGTTCCATACGGACAGGTAAAAGTTGTCTTATCCTGATCCTCAGGAGCTATAGGGATTGAAAATAACCTGAAAAGCCATCCAGAAAGCAGTAGTAGTCATGTCCAGCTAGTCTTTCCAACATTTGATCAATGAAAGGTAATGGAAAATGGTCCTTACGAGTGGCATCATTTAACTTTCTATAATCAATACAAACCCGACCTGTAGTGGGACGCTGGGTAATCAGCTCACCCTTTTCATTAGGAACCACAGTGATTCCTCCTTTCTTTGGTACTACCTGAACTGGACTTACCCATTTACTATCTGAAATAGGGTAAATAATGCCTGCA
This sequence comes from Limonium bicolor, assembly GCA_023374045.1. NCBI lineage: Eukaryota > Viridiplantae > Streptophyta > Magnoliopsida > Caryophyllales > Plumbaginaceae > Limonium > Limonium bicolor. The sequence continues at coordinate 146,938,861 of CM041780.1, forward strand.
TCGAGTAGTTTGATTACCTCTTTCTTAACTACCTCTTTTAGGACTGGGTTAAGACGTCGCTGAGGCTGAGCCAATGGTCGGTAGTTATCTTCCATATAGATTCGGTGAGAACACAACTGAGGGCTGATTCCTTAATATCTGCTATAGACCAACCAATAGCTGATGTGTGATTGCGCAACACCTCCAGTAGTTGCTTCTCTTGAGTTCCTGTCAAGTCAGAAGATTATAACAGGTAATTCCGATGGTTCATTAAGAAAAGAATATTTCAAATGAGAGGGAAGAGGTTTCATCTCCACTGTAGGAGGTTTTTCAATAGATGGTCTTGGCCGGTCAGCACTTCGCTCGACTTTCTCAAATTGCTGCTGGTACTTGTGGAAGTGTGGCCGCCTTTTGTTTAACTCCTCAGCCATGAGGGCCATATCTGGATCCTCATCATCAGCTTCACAAGATGCCATAAGACATCTTTCCAGGACTTCCTCTTCTTCTCTGCTTAAAATAGTTTCCTGCACTAAAGAGTCAATAATATCTATAGCAAAGCAGGATTGAACAGTGGCAGGACGCTTCATGTTGCGTGTCATGTCGAAAACAACCTGCTCATCATGAAATCTTAGAATAATCTTCCCTCCTTCCACATCAATGAGAGTGCGGGCAGTTCTCAAACGGTCTGCCCAAAATTAGTGGTACATCTGTATCTTCCTCCATATCAATGATGAAATCAGCAGGGAAATAAATTTATCAATAGAAACTACCAGGTCCTCAACTTTTCCTTTAGGAAATTATGGAACGGTCTGCTAGTTGTAACTGAACAGATGTGGGAGCACATTGACCTACACCTAATTTCTTGAAAATAGATAAAGGCATCAAATTAATACTTGCTCCTAAATCACATAAACCGTTACCGCAATCAACCTTCTCGATAGCGCATGGAATGATGGGAAGACCCGGATCTCCTAACTTGGGTGGCAGCTTCTTCAGGAGAACTGCAGATACTCTTTCTGTCAACTTGACGTGTCAGACTCTAGCAAAGAACGCCTGTTAGACAAAATATCCTTCATAAATTTAGCATACATAGGCATTTGAGACAAAGCATCAGAAAAAGGGATATTAATAGTTAATTTCTTAAAGATATTAAGAAATTTCCATATTGCTCGTCCATGTTCTTTTTCTTTAGTCTGTTAGGGAATGGAATAGGAGGATTATAAGAGAGTTGAGAAGGTTTAATAGTGAGAGATTCAGGAGACTCCTTCTCCTTGGGATTTGTTGTTTCCTCCACTTCAGGTTGAGATTCAGCTGGCTTATTAAAATCTTCTTCAACTTCTGGAACATCAGAAACTAGTTCCTTGCCGCTTCTCAGAGTTACTGCTTTTGCATGCTCCCTTGGGTTAGGGTCAGGCTGACTGGGAAGTGACCCCGTCGGTCGCTGTGCCAGCTGTTGTGAAATTTGACTCATTTGCCTCTCTAGGCTCAGGTTGATAGAAGCTTGATCAGCGTTTTTAGCGGCTTGTTCAGAAAGTTTAGCTTCTATTTCGGCAATCCTGGAGTTTGTAGTTTGGCCTTGTTTAAGGATTTCTGCCAGCATATTCTCAATTTTACCACTGCCTCCTTGAGAATTTTGGGATTGCTCCTGCTGTCTAAAGTAAGGTGGTCTATTTTGATTGAACCCAAAATTACCTATAGACTGATCATTACCCCTCCATGGAGGTTGTTGATTGTTCCTCCAATTATTCTGATTGAAATTGTTAGGATAGGGGTTACCTGGTCTGTTGTTGATCGATTTTAGCTCTTCGGGGTTACCTGCAAAGCTAGGACCTTCACAGTTGAACGTTTCGTGGGCTCCTCCACAATTCTCACAGCAAGGATTCAGGAAAGGCGAAGAAGTAGCTGCCTTCGCGGTTTGCTGTTGCGTCTGGTTTACAGCTAACTTTTCCACAACTTTAGTAAGAGCTGTTAGTTGAGCGGATAAATGATCCTGTGGGGGAATATTATACATACCTGCTTTTGGCTCACCTCTCCCCTTGTTCTTGCACCACTGTCTGGTACTAGCGGTCATGGTGTCCAAAAGCTCCATCGCTTCATCCCCAGTTCTTGCCATAAAGTTTCCTCCAGATGAGGAACTTAGTACCATTTGTTTGAATCATTAATCCCTTAAAGAATGACAGTACTAGTTCTTCGCTACTCATACCATGGTGTGGGCATTGAATCTGCAGCTCCTTGAATCTATCCCAAGAATCATACAGGGACTCACCTGGTTCTTGACAAAAGTTTGTGATTTCAGCGATCTTTTCCCTTGTCTTTGACGGTGGATAGTACTTCGCCAGGAACTTGTTTGCCAAGTCAGCCCAAGTGTGGATGCTACCCGGTTGCAGACTCCTTAGCCACCTGGACGCTCCGTCTTTCAGAGAATAGGGGAACAGCTGTAGACGAATGCGCTCGTTCAGGTTCCCCGTCTTGTTGAATGTATTGCAGAAGTCCAGGAATGCAGAGATGTGGTGTGGGGCATCATCTGAGTCAAGTCCGCTGAATTGTCCCTGGTGGTACAACGTGGTGATGAAGCTCGTCTTGAATTGCCAGGCGTCGAGCTCAGTTTGCGTCACTTGAGGGAGGACGATAGCAGAGGATCGTCCTTCTACTGATGGTTGCTGGTACTCCCCCAGAGTTTGTCTGGTCGTCATGGCAAACTGTAGTTGCCACCTGCTGTGGAGAACTCTTTCGATCTCTGGCTGAAATTCAGCTATAGGTTCTCCTGCAGATCGAGTCCGACGCATAAGAGACGAGTTGGTATGAATATGGAAAAACTAGATTAACTATATACGTGGCAAAAATAAAGAGAAAATATTAAACAGAAAATAAAAATAAAAGAATGAAAAATTTAACTTATCCCAATTAAATAATAATTGTCAATTAACCGTGCCGGAGGTCCCCGGCAACGGCGCCAAAAACTTGATGGAGAAATATGTGACTACTTCTACCACATAGGCAGTGTACCTATCGTTTTGCGGGTATAGTGATTAAATGGGGTTGTCGATCTCAGGGACCTCGTATAATTAATTGACAAATATTTGATTAACTGGAAATTAAGTTAAACTAAAGAAAACAGGAAATATCACTTTTTCGGTTTTGATTGATTGATTAAAAAGAAACTAAACTACAAGGAAAAATAGAACAATTAAAAGATAAATAAACACAGAGGGATTTAAAGAGTGGTGAATGTGATAAATAGAAAAGCGCACCCCGGGTTGTTTGCTTACCTATTCCTTTTATATCTGTTACTAAATTCTTCCTTTAATTTTACTGCAATAACTCAGAAACTTTAATTAATTCATTAACGACTAAGTATAATGAATCCTAACCAATTGTTAGACCTAGCAGCAGGCTAATGCTCTAGACCGGACACAATTAATCGCATAAAGAGCAGTTTCTATTGGAGTCTAATTAACCTATAGGCCGGATCAGGCTTCTAGCTGTTAATTAGGTTCAACTTCCTCGTCTAGTTATTTATCTCAGCTCTCGCATTTTAATAAAATAACTACAAGGGTTGTTTTAACTACCGGCCAAATAATTAAAACACTTGAAGGACAGGAATTGAACTGTTGCAGTTAACTAAATTTATTTAAAGAAATACATAACAGAATTTAGGAAATAGGTTCGCTTCCCAACCCGGGAAGCTAAAATACTTACTCGCTCATCGTTACAGAAACAACGATAACAGAAAAGGAATGCATTAAATAAATTAAAGTAAGGGTAAGAGATAACTCCAGTTTAGAAGTTCACTCCGGTTCCTCGCTTCAACTTCGTCTTGCGCTGCCCCTGACTGCTAATTTATTTCTGTAGAGCTGGTGCGTAATAGTGAAAATAAAATAAAAGTGGGATATGTGTGTTTACGTGGGAATTTAATGGAGTGGATGGGTGATTATTTTTGATGAAGTGAATGGAGTACGATGTGGGAGACTGCGTGGGTGAACGGATTAATTCGTGGACTGATAAATGGATGGATTGTGTGATGATCTTATTTTCTAGCAACCAGAGTAGTTTATATAGGCGGAGGAATTCAGAACAGACAACGGAGAAGTGACAGGGTGAATCAAGATGGCGGTGGAGTTGGTGAGATCCGTAAATATTGCAGTCAGAGATTTCATCGGGCAGAGCAATTGATTGCAGAGACAGTCACGCGTGCACAAATTAAGGTGGGCGCCGAAGGAGTCTGCAATTAATGAAGGAGTGCGGCGCCGCAGAAGATTCAGGAAGAAGAAAACTATTCGCGTTGTCGTAATCTGGATCTGGCTACTTTTTTAAATATGTCTGCGCCTCTGTTTTGGTCCGGGACTTAGGCAATGTTTAGAGTACCGGACCATGCGTTAAAAGCACCCGAGAGACATATTTTGTGATGGTCCGGGTCTTGGGCAAGGAGTTAAGTCCCGGACCATGTGTCTTGATTTGCCCGAGAGAATATTTATGTGTGATGGTCCGGGACTTGGGATAGGGACAAAGTCCCGGACCATGTGTCTTTGCCAGTCCGAAGAATTCTTGCGTGTAGTGATCCGGGACTTAAATCTTGGAACAGGTCCCGGACCATATGGTGAAATCAGCCGAGAGTTTTCTTTATATGCTGTCCAAGTTTTGAAGGTCCATTCCAGACACAACTTAAAAACACTCTAAAATCTTCGTTCAGACTCCGTTTTAGTCCCCGTTTGTTGTGTTGGAGAGCTCATGAGATTATTTATCCATTTACATGGATTTTTCCTACATTTAACACATAAAATATATCAATTCATATCAAAACATAAATCTAGGAAAATCGTAAGATAAGTGAGAAATATTACTCAAAGTACTGCAAATTATGAGGTAATTAAACCCTTTAAAAGTCTATATATTTCGCACTTATCAACAAGACCAGACATAGCCTTCACCACTCAACTCTTATCTCAGTTTCTACAACAACCGAGAACAACACATCTAGCAGTAGCCTACCATACAATACAATATCTCAGAAAAATGTCTAGTTATGGAATTCTCCTTTCAAACAGAGACGAACAAAAGCTGCAAGCCTTTTGTGATAGTGATTGGGTAGGGTGCCTCAACTCCAGAAAATCTGTTAGTGGATATTATATATTCCTTGGACATTCTCCGATAAGTTGGAAATAAAAAAAGCAAAGCAGTGTCTCTCTCTCTCTTCTGCCGAAGCAGAATATAGAGCGATGAAAAGCGTTACAACAGAGTTGGCTTGGTTGAGTCGCTTGCTGAATGAATTGGGAGTTCATCATATAAACCCGATCCCAGTTCACTGTGACAACCTCTCTACGGTACACATAGCCAGAAACCCCGTCCAACATCAGTGAACCAAACACATAGAAGTGGACATACATTTTGTTAGGCAGAAAATTCAAGAAGGCCTCATCGATGTCAGACACATTTCAAACAGAAACCAATTGGCAGACTTTCTAACAAAACCCTTGTACGGCCACAACTACATCAGCATCCTGAAAGACATTGGGCTTTACTTATGTCAAGACTACACGAGCAACCATGCAAGTCTTGAGGGGGAGTGTTAGAAAGCCCATATAATGTAATACACCCGTACAGTTTGGGCTTCCCTAGTGGGTTGATGGGCTGTAGTTAATATGTATTGCAATATCTTGTTTCTGTCTCCTATCTCTCTTTCTAGTTAGATATATATATATATATATCCATAGGTGTGTATTATTCGATATATACACTACCGATCATATACTTTCACACTCAGTTGTATTACTGTAATTCCTATCAATAATATACGAAGGTTTTTGGTTCAGACAACTATCAGTGGTGATAATTCATGATTCTCATACTGGTAGAATCCATCATAATTTAGAGTTTGAAAAAGTGTTAAAAATTTAAAACTGTACATGTGTTAACCGTTGTCGAATTGAAAAGGGTGGTCTTTCAAGAAGACAAGATGGAAAAATCAGCATAAAACTTTGGAGCTTGGTAAGATTTCAATGTGCATACCCTTTCAAAAGCTAGTCTAATCCAAAAAGATTATCAGGTGAAACTGATATTTCATTTTTCAAAAAGATTAAATAATATATATGGACACAAATATCAAGTGATTAAAATACTGATTATATTCATGCTATGGAAAATGCTAAGAGGTGATCAAAATAGAGTCATGATCCTTGAAATATAATGATAATTCATCAGCGCCATCTTTGGCCTCAACTTGGATAGATTATAAAGTCCTACTTCTAAGTTCTTATCACAAGCTCTAACCCTTTAACTAATGCTAATGGCCAGTGCAACCATCCAGGGGAGCACCTCCATATCCACTTTCTTAGCACTCCACCATCCATCATGCTGATGATATATATAGATAAATATATACAAAAAGTTATTAGTAATGTTATTTATATACCCAAATAAAATCTATCTAACGTACTTTCACCAGCATATTACATTTGTGACTTAGTAGTAGATGTTTAGCACTCTTTTTATGTACATTATTTAATCTGTATTTGAACCAACTTGCTGATTAACAAATATGTTATTTTTGAATGTTTCTCCCTTTGTTGGGTTTTGTTGATAACTGCTAGTATTGGTGAATTTTCCTTGTGGGATGCTTAGAAATAAGCGGAAACGTAAAAAAGCAGGGGAGACTATGTCGATTTTTTTAAAAAAAATTTATTAGTTTTAACTAAAGTAATGTTTGATTAGTATAGGTATGAGACCCGATAGTGTAACACCCCAACCGCTAAACTCGTCATTACCTCTTAAACTATCACCATTACCATTAAACTCACAGAGGAACTCTAATTACAACGGAGGGTGATACAATGCCGTTAGCCACCCATATGGCTAACCAGGCCTATCTTACATACAGTAACAGTCTGATGGAGTGCAACAACCGAGTACATAATACAAAACACAATACTCATTCACTCAACCGAGTCTCATACAATACATTACTCCATTCAGTTCCTTACTATACCGAGTTCACAATATACGGATGCCGATAACATATTCGGTCTTACACCTCATACAAATACATAAGTAATTAAAGTCTAACTACCCATGCTAACCACCGACCCCGTCCTACTCTCGAACGGTATCTTCTTCGGTGTACCTGAAAATAAAAACGATGCCCCTAGGGGCTCAGCTTACGCTGCATATGAAATTCGCATACCCCGAGTGCTAACCGGGGTACGCCGACTACTTTTGTCGAGAGCATGAGATTCATTTTAATTCAATCAACATGCAACTTAGCAATACATTACATATGTACACTACACAAGGATTCACATTCAACCATGGAATACAATCCTTAACTAACATAACAAGGTTGTTAGTTGTATTAGTTTGCTCTTAGGCCTTGAGGGTTTCTACCTCACTATGCCTTGGTTACTCATTCAATAACTCACCCACTCTCTCGGGTTACTTATTCTAATACACACCCATTCTCTTGGGCTACTCATTCTTATACTCACACATTCGCTCGGGTTACTTATACTCATTATCTTATCCACACTCTTGGGTTATTTATACTCGTTATCTCACCCACACTCTTGGGTTGTTTATACTCAAGCTCTTGTAGATTCTCGATACACCACAGGTCTCCTACGTCACGCTTGTTTCTCTTAATACTTTCTTAAGCCAAAACACATGGCTCTCGAGCATAGTTCGACTAGCTCCCGGAACTCTCTCTTAGTTCCTACTACTTTCACATAGGTCCGACTACTCTCGGACTTCTCACATTCCCATACACTCCCCTCTCGGAGCTATAATATAATTATGTATATTAGTCTAGAAGCATCACTCTTGATGTTCCTATGATTTTGGGAACATTACTTAAGTTCGGGTAACCTTAGGTTTAAGGGTCACCCTTACATTTCATATACTTATACTTTCGGTTATTTTCTTATACCGGGTAAAATCATCATATAGGAGGTTGACCATATCTGTAACACCCCAACCGCTAATCCTTTCTTACTCCTCTAATCATGCTCATAATTACCAGGTTCGCAGCGGAATACTTACTTACTCCCGGCGGGTGATACAATGCCGTTAACCATCCAAGATCAACAAGGCTACACTACTTACCATCTCAGTCTGACGATTAGAATAAATCAATTACCTACTACTTACTTTACAATCCAAATACTTAGTTTACAATTGATTACCGAGTATCCAAAATATATATGAATTACATTCCAATGATACTTCCCAAAAATGAAGAGTTTATACAACCTCTCCTCACTATCCAATTAAAGTTCATTGTCCAAAAAGGTGTACCACATGGTACACCGGCTACTCAAAAATGGCCTTAGCCGTGTACCACTCGGTACACCATCCAATCTACTACTACATCAAAAGAATCACATGCTGCCCTTACTCTACCTTCACGCCTCGCGGGTACCTGTGGAGTAAAAACATTCCCCCGAGGGGGTCAGCTTACGCTGAGCATGATAACCGCATACCCCGCGTACTAGCGAGGGTACGCCAACTAATTGGTCGAATACATGCGGTTCGTTTCATTCATACATACATACATGTTTTATACAATACAATTCCATACATTCATTTCACAAGCATACATACATACAATACATACAAGCATGGAAAACAATACAAGTCCACCGTTCATACTTACCGAATACTCACCGCATTACGAAGATACTGTTCTCCAATACATACAAGGTTCAGTTAGCCTCATTACACACCCGGGTTAATCGGGTGTTCAATACTTTTACTCCGGGTCAATGACTTACAATAGTCAAGACCATCATCATACAATACTTACATTCTTACATACTTTACTTCCAGTTAAGTCGGTATGACCTCCGGGCAAGGAGTACTATCTCCCACCACCGGGCTTTAAGATGGCACACTAATCCAGGATGCTACCCATACAAAGGGAATTGGTCCAAGGAAAAGATCATAGCCAGGATTCGGTTCCAACCTCTTGTGGTTCCTTATCCTCACGCGTGGCCGAAACTATATCGGGCTTCTACTCATTCCATTTTACTCAATACTCATGTTAGGAGTTAGGTTGTTAGGAATTAGTAGAAGTCCATACTTACTTTCCACACATACTTACAATACACAAGTACTCATACTTACACATACACTTCATTCTCATACATACATTTCATGAATTATACAAACTGTTTGTTCAAGAAGAATACAACAAGAACAAAATAGTTCAAACACATTTATGTGCAATATAAATCCGATTCATGCATTTATCTTGTTGGTGATCACATAAGCACACAAATCGGGGTAACCAAGTTAGGATACAGGGCATGAAGAAATCATACCGTTCACCGTCGTTTACGTTCTACCGGGTCCTTTGATGATCAACTATTGAATTCCTATACATACATGGAGTAGTATGATCAATGATCTATTATGGATCTAACTTACTCCTACATTGGCACTTACAATGTATACTTACTACTTCATTACTTTCTTACTTGGTTATTAAACCATCCCATTCTCTTCTCGTTACTCTTATTTTTACTTCCTTACCTTTACTATTTCATTTATAGTGTACTCCTACATATATATGCATATACGTATATAAGCACATATATATGTATACATATACATATGATTGCTATAATCATATTATAAAAATACTTTTTTTTTTTTTTTGAAGACTCGACCGGACTTGCAAGTCCGGTCGCAAGTCCGGTCCAAGTCAGTAGCTATCTGCACCGAAAATTCCTGGCCCGACCGGACTTGCATGTCCGGTCGCAAGTCCGGTCGATTCCAGTAGCTTACATTACGAAAATTTTCCTGGCCGACCGGACTTGCATGTCCGGTCGCAAGTCCGGTCCATTCCAGTAGGTTGCATTACGGAAATTTTTCTGGCCGACCGGACTTGCATGTCCGGTCGCAAGTCCGGTCCATTCCAGTAGGTTACAGGCGGGAGAATTTTTCTGTCCGACCGGACTTGCATGTCCGGTCGCAAGTCCGGTCGACTCCAGAAGCTTTCCCCGCCTTTGTAAACCTGGGCCCGACCGACCTTGCAAGTCCGGTCGCAGGTCCGGTCGGCCCCAGTACTGCAGTTTTAAAATTTGTTTTCAATTGTATTCTTTACCCATTGCTTCTCCAATCTTTACCAATACTTCCCCACATGATTTAGCACTATTTAGACACTCTAAATCACCTTAGTCCACCCACCATACTTGTTACCCCATTCCTACACAATCTACACAAATTCTCCTCATCTCTATTCAACACTTACATTATTTTCCTTTACTCTAATGCTACAGATTTTAGTTCTCCTCATTATGCTACAGATTTTCCTCTCAACTCTTATACTCCAATACTCCCTCAACTAATGTTATTCCTAGCATCCAAAATACATTACTCACATCCTAGTTCCATTCTCTTAACTTACTTCTTTCAAAATCTGTTACAACTACTAAACCACCCATTTTTACACTCTTCAAGTCTGTTACAAATGTGCCTAAGTCCTCAAATTCCTAAATGAATTTTGACATAGCCTCCCCTATATTTCTAACATTCTCCACACATTATTTCAGCTCACGAATACTCATTCTCTCAACCTGTTACACAATACATCATTCTCACAATTCCAACACTACCACAACAACATAAAATCCTGCACACATACACGCTTACTACCCAATGTTTTCCCAAGCTTTTAAAACTCATTTAAAAACTTCAAAACTGTTACAATATCATTCTTCATTGTACTACAATACACTTGCTACTCATTACTCAATTCATTACTCATTTTATTACTCCAAAAACTGTTACATTACAATACACAAACTAACACAAGGTAAGAGTATTTACCTTGTCTTGTTAGGTTACTTTCTTTCTTTTCCTCTTCCTTCCTTCTCCTTTGTTCTCGGTCCCAATGAGACTCAAACACACACAAGTGCTACAGCACATACACATACACAATACCATTTAGTTTCATTTTATACTAACCCTAGAATTTTAGTTTTAGGGTTTAGAAAGAAGGTTACCTTCCAATGAGTAGATGAAGCTCTTGACTAGCAAGAGAACAAAATTCCTAGCCCACAAAAGAAGCCAAATCGGCTGGAGCAACAAAGGAGAAAGCATTCAAAAACTGAGAATTCTTAAAATGCAAACAAGGGCTAGAAACCATGGGTTTTCGAACTTCTTTTTACCTCAAGATGAAGAGGAGGTGAAGGTGCTTCTAATGGTGGCTTCAAATCTTCAAATGGTGGAAACCCTCAAAAACGAAAATGGTCCTTTTCGATTTTTGGAAAGATAGAAATGCTCTCCTTGCCAAGGGGATTCCAATGGTGTATTTTGTTTTGAGTTTGGACAAGTATTGAGCTTGGACAAGAGGAGAGAAGTAGGGGCTGTATGGGGGCTCAAGAAATCGCCATTATCGGCTGAGAGGGAGGAGAAAAATTCAGAGGGAAGGAGAGGGAGTTACGTGAGAGAGGGGTGAGGGGTAGGAGAGAGAGTGTTAATTTTGTTTATTTGTTTGTCCTTTAGCTACTAAAGGCAAATAAAGAGGAGGGGAGTAGTGAGTGGACCGGCCCCCTCTATACACACACAGCATTTCCAGATTTTTATTTACCAAGTGGACACATTAACTTTGTTTATTTACTCTCTCACCCCACAACTTACCGGTTGTTACAGTTTTCACTAACCGGTACCCGTTTTCCGGAATTTTCTCATTTAATTAATTTTATTGGTTCTAAAGCTTCACTAATATTTATTAGTGACTATTTAGTTGACCAAAATTATTACGAGTCTATTTGACCCGCTTAAAGTCACGTTTTCCCGGTTTCCTCGGGAAACGCGCTTTAAGGTTCTTTTATGCTTTTAACCCATTTTAAAGGTCCGTTTTCTTCGGGATTTGTTCCCTCGTATTTATTTAAGTGTAATTAAGCCTTTAAAAATATAATTAGCCTAATTAATCACTGTTTTTAATTACGGGGTATTTCAATCTACCCCCCTTAAGAAACTTTGCCCTCAAAGTTGCTCAAGGTTACAATTTACCATTTCTACTCATTTGGCAAGTCAATTGCCACAATGCATTCTACTACCACCTTACAAGGTGTTCACAATTCTTACACTACCAGCATCCACAATTCAATACTATGTACCATGCTTACTTCGAATACCATACACATACACAGTTCATACACAATACTCCATTCAATACCATACACAATACTCCATTCAGTTCATACATTCCACAATACACTTCACAATGTCATTCGTGTCATATACCGTACAACACTAATGCATTACTCATTACATACATACCATACACATCGTACTACATACCAAATACTACTAGCACTACTTTGTGCCAATACAATACACATAGCACTACATGTGCCAACCAAAATACAATTACATACATACCTACTATGCAATGCTAACCCGAAGCAATGCAAAAGCAAAAAGGCTCTACCCCCCTTAAAAGGGGTACGCCCCGTACCCTCCGTGCTATACGGATACTAGACATCTAGTCTACAAATAAATTCGGGTACTTCGCCTTCATGGCGTCCTCTAATTCCCAAGTCGCTTCCTCGACGTCGTGGTTAGACCACAAGACCTTCACCATTCGTACAGATTTATGGCGAGTGTCTCTTGTCTTGGTATCAAGGATTCGCAGTGGAGTCTCGACATATCTCATGGTCGGCTCTAGGGATAGATGTTCGGGTTCTAATACATGAGAGGGATCGGCTATGTATTTCTTGAGTTGTGATACATGAAAGACATCATGAACACGCCCCAATTCTTCAGGCAATGCTAGCCTATAAGCTACGGCTCCAACCCTCTCGGTAATGGCATACGGGCCTACAAATTTCGGGCTCAGTTTGCCCTTCTGGCCAAATCGGAAGACACCCTTCATAGGTGAGACACGCAGAACACTTGGTCGCCCACGGCGAACTCAAGGTCGCGTCGTCGCACATCCGCATAGGATTTCTGTCTATCTTGGGCTGCCTTCATATTGGCTCGGATTTGTTGTACTCAGCTTGTACTTGTTCCAAATACTCCGGTCCTATGATGACCGCTTCGCTTGACTCATCCCAACACAACGGGGTACGGCAAGGTCTACCATACAAGCTTGGAATGGCGACATCTTAATCGAAGCATGGTAGCTATTGTTATACGAAAACTCGATAAGATGAAGCTTCTCAATCCAGCTCCCCTGGAAGTCTAAGGCACATGCCCTTAGCATATCCTCTAGTTTGGATGGTCCTTTCTGTCTGACCGTCGGTCTGTGGATGGAAGGCGGTGCTAAGCTTCAACTCAGTACCAAGCGCTTCCCGTGTGCTCTCCAGTATCTCGAAAGAAATCTGGTATCGCGGTCAGATACAATGGTTTTTGGGACTCCGTGGTGTCGGATGATCTCCTTGTCGAATAGCTCGCGAGCTTCGCCACCTTCCAGGTGTCCTTCATCGGTATGAATCGGGCAACCTTGGTGAGGCGATCGACTATTACCCAGATCATGTTGAGTCCTCCCCTAGCAGGTGGGAGTCCAACAACAAAATCCATGGAGATCATGGAATTTCCACTCCGGAATGGGCATGGATTGCACCATTCCTCCCGGTCTTCGGTGCTCAAACTTCACCTTCTGGCATGTGAGACACCTCAGAACATACTCAGTCACGTCTGATTTCATTCCTGACCACCAGAAGTACCTCTTCATGTCTTTGTACATTTTAGAGGCTCCCGGATGGACATGCAATGTCGAACAATGTGACTCACGCAGAATGCGATCCCTTAGCTCAGCATTGCTTCGGGGGACGCATAATCTGCCATTCAAACGGATCAGACCATCTTCATGCAGTTTGAAGTCGTACTTTCGGCGCTCGAAGGTACCATCTGTAATTTTCTGTCTGATCTCTGTGAAGTAAGGGTCGCTCAACTGAGCGTCTCGCACCTCGTCAACCAAGCTAGAAGAAGCGAGTAGCGAATGGAGCGAGTGTGCTCGACGACTCAGGGCGTCGGCTACTACGTTTGCCTTCCCTTCTTTATACTGGAGGTTGATGTCGTAATCCGAGAGGAACTCCATCCACCTCCTCTGCCTTAGGTTCAATTCTTTCTGGGTGAATACGTACTGTAGACTTTTGTGGTCGGAATAGATGGTGATGCTTACCCCATAGAGATAGTGTCGCCATATCTTCAAGGCGAAGACAATGGCTCCTAACTCTAGATCATGTGTCGGGTAATTCTCCTCATGCTTTTTCAGCTGGCGAGAAGCATAGGCTACTACCTTGCCATGCTGCATGAGTACGCATCCCATACCCTTGCCTGATGCATCACAGTACACCTCAAATCCCTCTGTGCCCTCTGGAAGAGTAAGGACGGGCGCTGAGGTCAGTGAGTCTTTCAGTTTCTGAAATGATAGCTCGCACTCCTCTGTCCATACAAAGGGTGCATCTTTCTTCATCAATGCCGTCATGGGCTTAGCGACTTTCGAGAAGTCCTTTACAAACCTCCGGTAATAACCGGCTAAACCAAGAAAGCTCCGGATGTCGGTAACAGTCTTAGGTCTAGGCCATGATCGCACTGCTTCAATTTTGGATGGATCTACTGAAATGCCCGCGCTCGAGATGACATGACCGAGGAATGATACCTGATCTAGCCAAAACTCGCATTTGGAGAACTTCGCATACAGCTGGTTCTCGCGCAGTGTCTCAAGTACTTTTCTCAGATGGTTTTCATGCTCCTCTGGTGACTTCGAATACACAAGAATGTCGTCAATGAATACTACTACCGAAGTGTCCAGCTGATCACTGAATAACCGATTCATTAGGTCCATGAACTTGGCTGGTGCATTAGACAAACCGAATGGCATCACCGTGAATTCGTAGTGGCCATATCTTGTTCGGAATGCTGTTTTCTGAATGTCTTGCTCTTTGATAGCAATTTGGTGGTAACCGGATCGGAGATCAATCTTAGAAAAGACGGATGCTCCCTTCAACTGATCGAACAGGTCGTCGATGCGTGGCAATGGGTACTTGTTCTTTACGGTGACCGCATTCAATTCGCGGTAGTCGATGCAGAGGCGGAGACTACCGTCCTTCTTCTTCACGAAGAGGACCGGTGCTCCCCAGGGTGATACGCTCGGGCGTATAAACCCTTTGTCGAGAAGATCATGTAACTGTTCCTTGAGTTCTGCCATTTCTGCCGGTGCCATACGGTATGGTGCCCTAGCGATGGGACCAGTACCCGGTACAAGATCGATTTCAAATTCTACCGCCCTCTGTGGTGGCATACCAGGTAGCTCTTTCGGAAATACATCGGGGAATTCTGAGACTACTGCTACCTCGTCACTGAACTCTGGATCTCTCTCCAGGTCTTGCACGTGACATAAATACACTTCATGCCCTTTTCTGAGCTCCCGATACATTGCCATGGCGGAGATGACTGTAGTGAAGGCTTTCGGTCTCTGGCGGTATGAAACAGTGACCCCAGATGGACTCTTGAGCAGCAATCGGTGCTCGGCGCATAGGATTCTCCCCTTGTGCCGCTCCAACCAGTTCATTCCAATAATTAAGTCGAATCCCAATCCGTTGAATTCGATGAAGGAAATGGGAAACGCTTCACCTTTGATTTGAATGGTGGCTGATTTGTAATACTTGGTACATTGTACCCGCTCCTTCGATGGGAGAGTAACCAAGAAGTTTGGTAGCTCATCCGCATCTAGCCCCAACTTCTTCGCAAGAGATGGCGATATGAAGGTGTGAGAGGCGCCGGAGTCGAATAATACTGAGGCTTCGATGCCGTTTACTGGGAATGTTCCCGTTAGAATGGTGCCGCTCTTGCCGGCTTGTTCTTCGGTGAGGATGCTCAGGTTACCTTCGGTACCGAGTCCACAACCTATTGATTCATGAGATTATAAGTAAAGATGGTGGAACGCAAGTGGAATTTAATAACCAACTCTGCTTTTATTGAATAACCAACCATCATACATACTGTGTCTCTAATACACGTTACTACTGGATTACATGCTACTACAAGATTAATACTTCTAAAGGTAAGGTTCAGGCGTCCTGGTATCATGTGTGTGGCATTGATTATTGCCGGTGGTGCCGTATTCACTTGATCTTCTGGATCCCGTGATACAGCAACCTTGATTTTCCACCCATGATTAGAACATCTCCTGATCTCAATACCAATTTTTCTGCGAGGTCCACACGCTTCCGCTCGCTATACAAATACGGCGTCGTCACCAATGGACCAAGACACTACGGGCACTCCTAGTTCAAGAGATTCCGCTGTCTCGTCCTTGTCTTGGTGTAAGCCAAGTCGTCCTTCTTTCTCATAGAAGTTGACGATACACAGATCTGCTTCAAGTGCAGGGATTATTTCATCTTCATTGTTGTGCAATTTCCACAGCTTGTGTGACAAGCATTTGGAATTCTGGGGGTATTGCTGGAGGTGTTGCTCCGTCTCCTGCTCGCGTCGTTTGGTATGTCTTGGTATAAGGGTTCCAGTCCTTTCCCAAGCACATCATTTTCAGCTTCATTGTAGCTCCACCGGGGAATTCGGGTGTATAAAATCCTCCTGGACCCGTTCCTAACTCGTTGCATCGTCGGATGATTGAAATTTGTGCTTCGGGTGTCAGGTATCCTTTTAATAAAATCATACCTGGGCGGATGACCTGACACTGTTCGTTGTTGAAGTGGTGGTTGGCGATGTCGGTCTCTTCATGAGGTGAGTTTGAAGGTATTGGGTAACAGATATGGAATTTCCCTAAGGTGGTAAATTCATCTAGAAAAGTTCTAGGCTTACTAATTCATTTCATGCTCAATACATACTTCCATGTTACTTACTCATGCTCAATTTCATACTTCAAGTACTTACGCATTCATACATTTACTCATACAGTTACTTCACTACTTTAGACATGCTTTTCAAGGATTAAAGGTTACGGTAGTTACCTGGGCCGGACTTAGTCCCGGTCCCATCACGGTCAATGATGTGTAGGGCGGGCTGCCTCTGCGGTGCGCCCTTCTGCGGGCCTCGGGATCCCTGTCCCTGTGAGGTATGCTGGGCATGAGCATCACCAGATGCAGCTTCCTTGCCCTCACGCTGCTTGTAGCCCTGGTAGTTGCCCTTGGGCCTAGAATTCTCCGGGCATGCATTGGCACGGTGGCCCGGTTTCTGACAATTGAAGCAGCGGATCTCCCTTCCTTGGCAATCTGTGCCGGGATGATCCTTGTTGCAGTTACGGCAGATGTAGCTGCGGCCATCAGATTGGTTCTTTCCTTGGCCAAATCCAGAACCTATAGCTTTCAAGTTAGCAAGGTTTGGTATACTTACAATACTCTATATACTTACAATTTCACAAGTGTACTAATTCGGTTTCGGTTCTTACCCCTGTAGGGCTGAGACCTCAGTGGCTTAGCTGCCACTGGTGCGGTGTAGGCAATCTGTAAAGGCTCAGTTGCCTTGCCCTTCTCAGCATGGGCACCGCCGTCTCCGGATGTATTTTTCTGCTGGTGGGAGTGCTTCCCCTTCTTTTCTTCCAGGGTTTGGATTGGTTTTGTTCATCGAAGGGGTTACCCTTGCCGCTCACCTTGCGCTTCAGCGCTTGTTCCTCATCTCTCAGCTGGCAGGTGATCTCAACTCGAGATGCAGCGTGGTAACACTCCTGAATTACTTAGGCATTAGGTTACATTTACATACAGGAATACTAATTCACATTACTCATGGCTTTTAAGGGTTCAACTTGTTTACCTGAAGGGAGGTAAACCGAGTGAAGCCCATTCCATACCGGAGTCGATGGCTCAATCCGTCGTAGAAGCGGTCGACCAAGACTTGGCCGGTATACCCAAGGTCGGGTAGAAGTCGGAGAAGAGAGGTGAAGGTGCGGTAATACTCAACCGTCATCTTCTCGGTCATCTTAAGTGCATCGAGCTCAAGCCTTTTCTTGGTCTTGACATGCTCGGGGTAGTATTTAGATCGGAGGAGAGAGGTAAATGCTTCCCATCCGAATGCCGGATCAGCTACGTGCTCGGCCTTAACGAGCTTCCACCAGTCCATAGCCGCGTCCTTCAGATAGTACGCAGCTATTCTCACTCGGACTCCAGCGGGAGTCTCAAGTGTGTCGAAGGCCGTCTCCATCTCGGAGAGGTAGGCCTCGAGCTTGGCGGGGTCGCTCTCGCCTCTAAACAAGCAGGTCGAAGGTCGGCGACTGCTTTCACCCAATTGTTCTCGGGGATGAGGTGGGTCGGGCTGCTGCTGCTGCTGCTGCTGCTGTGTTTGCTGTGTTTGTGTACAGCAGTGATTACTTGCGGTAGCATCTGCGCTACCGTGGCGGCGACGATCTCAGCTATCGTCTGCGCGCCCGGTCCATCAGATGTCTCTCTCTAGGTCGGCCTCGACCTCGTCCTGACATCTGAACAAGTGTGGATTACATTAGATGTTGTGATACTATGACCTCATGGTCTTCATTCAAGCAATGGTATCGTCCTTGCAGACGTTAAGGGTATCCGTTGCAACGGTAGTTCCTAGTTAGGTTTCTAATATCCGTCTTAAGACGGTTGAAATCCTAACTCGGTAATCACTATACTTAAGACTTCTAATCATCAGAGCGAGACTTCGCTCTGATACCACTTTTTGTAACACCCCAACCGCTAATCCTTTCTTATCCTCTAATCATCCCTAATTACCTTCGCAGCGGAATACTTACTTACTCCCGGCGGGTGATACAATGCCGTTAACCATCCAAGTTAACAAGGCTACTACTACTTACCTTCGGTCTGACGATTAGAATGAAATACATACATACTACTTACTTTACAATACCAAATACTTAGTTTACATTGATTACCGAGTATACCGAATTATATGAATTACATTCCAATACTACTTCCCAAAAATGAAGAGTTTATACAACTACCTTCCTTACAATCAAGAATTAATATCCCAAAAAGGTGTACCACATGGTACACCGGCTACCAAAAGCTCTAGCCGTGTACAACTCGGTACACTATTCAATTCTACTACTACTCCAAAAAGAATACATCTGCCCTTACTCTACCTTCACGCCTCGCGGGTACCTGTGGAGTAAAAACATTCCCCCGAGGGGGTCAGCTTACGCTGAACATGATAACCGCATACCCCGCGTACTAGCGAGGGTACGCCAACTATTGGTCGTATACATGCGGTTCGTTTCATACATACATACATGCTTCATACAATACAAATACATTCATTTACCAAGCATACATACATACATGCATAAGGAATACAATACAAGTCATTCATTCATACTTACCATACTCACCGCATCACGGAGATACAATTCTCCAATACATACAAGGTTGTTAGCCTTATTACACACCCGGGTTAATCGGGTGTTCAATACTTTTACTCCGGGTCAATGACTTACAATAGTCAAGACCAATACATACAATACAACTTACATTCTTACATACTTTACTTCCAGTTAAGTCGGTATGACCTCCGGGCAGGGAGTACTATCTCCCACCACCGGGCTTTGAGATGGCACACTAATCCAGGATGCTACCCATACAAAGGGAATTAGTCCAAGGAAAAGATCATAGCCAGGATTCGGTTCCAACCTCTTGTGGTTCCTTATCCTCACGCGTGGCCGAAACTATATCGGGCTTCTACTCATTCCATTACTCATACTCATGTAGGAGTTAGGTTGTTAGGAATTAGTAGAAGTCCATACTTACTTTCCATACATACTTACAATACACAGTACTCATACTTACACATACACTTCATTCTCATACATACATTTCATGAATTATACAAACTTGTTCAAGAAGAATACAACAAGAACAATATAGTTCAAACACATTTATGTGCAATATAAATCCGATTCATGCATTTATCTTGTTGGTGATCACATAAGCACACAAATCGGGGTAACCAAGTTAGGATACAGGGCATGAGGAAATCATACCGTTCACCGTCGTTTACGTTCTACCGGGTCCTTTGATGATCAACTATTGAATTCCTATACATACATGGAGTATTATGATCAATGATCTATTATTGATCTAACTTGCTCCTACATTGGCACTTACAATGTATACTTATTACTTCATTACTTTCTTACTTGGTTATTAAACCATTCCTTTCTCACTACTCTTATTTTTACTTTCTTACCTTTACTATTTCATTTGTTATGTACTACTACATGTACATGCATATGTGTATAGGCATATATGTATAATACATGTCCATATGATTGCTATAATCATATTATAAAAATACTCTTTTTTTTTTTTTTTTGAAGACTCGACCGGACTTGCAAGTCCGGTCGCAAGTCCGGTCCAAGTCAGTAGCTATCTGCACCGAAAATTCCTGGCCCGACCGGACTTGCATGTCCGGTCGCAAGTCCGGTCGATTCCAGTAGCTTACATTACGAAAATTTTCCTGGCCGACCGGACTTGCATGTCCGGTCGCAAGTCCGGTCCATTCCAGTAGGTTGCATTACGGAAATTTTTCTGGCCGACCGGACTTGCATGTCCGGTCGCAAGTCCGGTCCATTCCAGTAGGTTACAGGCGGGAGAATTTTTCTGTCCGACCGGACTTGCATGTCCGGTCGCAAGTCCGGTCGACTCCAGAAGCTTTCCCCGCCTTTGTAAACCTGGGCCCGACCGACCTTGCAAGTCCGGTCGCAGGTCCGGTCGGCCCCAGTACTGCAGTTTTAAAATTTGTTTTCAATTGCATTCTTTACCCATTGCTTCTCCAATCTTTACCAATATTTCCCCACATGATTTAGCACTATTTAGACACTCTAAATTACCTTAGTCCACCCACCATACTTGTTACCCCATTCCTACACAATCACAAATTCTCCTCATCTCTATTCAACACTTACATTATTTTCCTTTACTCTAATGCTACAGATTTTAGTTCTCCTCATTATGCTACAGATTTTCCTCTCAACTCTTATACTCCAATACTCCCTCAACTAATGTTATTCCTAGCATCCAAAATACATTACTCACATCCTAGTTCCATTCTCTTAACTTACTTCTTTCAAAATCTGTTACAACTACTAAACCACCCATTTTTACACTCTTCAAGTCTGTTACAAATGTGCCTAAGTCCTCAAATTCCTAAATGAATTTTGACATAGCCTCCCCTATATTTCTAACATTCTCCACACATTATTTCAGCTCACGAATACTCATTCTCTCAACCTGTTACACAATACATCATTCTCACAATTCCAACACTACCACAACAACATAAAATCCTGCACACATACACGCTTACTACCCAATGTTTTCCCAAGCTTTTAAAACTCATTTAAAAACTTCAAAACTGTTACAATATCATTCTTCATTGTACTACAATACACTTGCTACTCATTACTCAATTCATTACTCATTTATTACTCCAAAAACTGTTACATTACAATACACAAACTAACACAAGGTAAGAGTATTTACCTTGTCTTGTTAGGTTACTTTCTTTCTCTCTTCTTCCTTCTCCTTTGTTCTCGGTCCCAATGAGACTCAAACACACACAAGTGCTACAGCACATACACATACACAATACCATTTAGTTTCATTTTATACTAACCCTAGAAATTTTAGTTTTAGGGTTTAGAAGAGAGTTTTACCTTCCAATGAGTAGATGAAGCTCTTGACTAGCAAGAGAACAAAATTCCTAGCCCACAAAAGAAGCCAAATCGGCTGGAGCAACAAAGGAGAAAGCATTCAAAAACTGAGAATTCTTAAAATGCAAACAAGGGCTAGAAACCATGGATTTTCGAATTTCTTTTTACCTCAAGATGAAGAGGAGGTGAAGGTGCTTCTAATGGTGGCTTCAAATCTTCAAATGGTGGATACCCTCAAAAACGAAAATGGTCCTTTTCGATTTTTGGAAAGATAGAAATGCTCTCCTTACCAAGGGGATTCCAATGGTGTATTTTGTTTTGAGTTTGGACAAGTATTGAGCTTGGACAAGAGGAGAGAAGTAGGGGCTGTATGGGGGCTCAAGAAATCGCCATTATCGGCTGAGAGGGAGGAGAAAAATTCAGAGGGAAGGAGAGGGAGTTACGTGAGAGAGGGGTGAGGGGTAGGGAGAGAGAGTGTTAATTTTGTTTATTTGTTTGTCCTTTAGCTACTAAAGGCAAATAAAGAGGAGGGGAGTAGTGAGTGGACCGGCCCCCTCTATACACACACAGCATTTTCAGATTTTTATTTACCAAGTGGACACATTAACTTTGTTTATTTACTCTCTCACCCCACAACTTACCGGTTGTTACAGTTTCACTAACCGGTACCCGTTTTCCGGAATTTTCTCATTTAATTAATTTTATTGGTTCTAAAGCTTCACTAATATTTATTAGTGACTATTTAGTTGACCAAAATTATTACGAGTCTATTTGACCCGCTTAAAGTCACGTTTTCCCGGTTTCCTCGGGAAACGCGCTTTAAGGTTCTTTTATGCTTTTAACCCATTTTAAAGGTCCGTTTTCTTCGGGATTTGTTCCCTCGTATTTATTTAAGTGTAATTAAGCCTTTAAAAATTAATTAGCTTAATTAATCACTGTTTTTAATTACGGGGTATTTCAATCTACCCCCCTTAAGAAACTTTGCCCTCAAAGTTGCTCAAGGTTACAATTTACCATTTCTACTCATTTGGCAAGTCAATTGCCACAATGCATTCTGCTACCACCTTACGAGGTGTTCACAATTCTTACACTACCAGCATCCACAATTCAGATACTATGTACCATGCTTACTTCGAATACCATACACATACACAGTTCATACACAATACTCCATTCAAATACCATACACAATACTCCATTCAGTTCATACATTCCACAATACACTTCACAATGTCATTCGTGTCATATACCGTACAACACTAATGCATTACTCATTACATACATACCATACACATCGTACTACATACCAACTACTGCTAGCACTACTTTGTGCCAATACAATACACATAGCACTACATGTGCCAACCAAAATACAATTACATACATACCTACTATGCAATGCTAACCCGAAGCAATGCAAAAGCAAAAAGGCTCTACCCCCCTTAAAAGGGGTACGCCCCGTACCCTCCGTGCTATACGGATACTAGACATCTAGTCTACAAATAAATTCGGGTACTTCGCCTTCATGGCGTCCTCTAATTCCCAAGTCGCTTCCTCGACGTCGTGGTTAGACCACAAGACCTTCACCATTCGTACAGATTTATGGCGAGTGTCTCTTGTCTTGGTATCAAGGATTCGCAGTGGAGTCTCGACATATCTCATGGTCGGCTCTAGGGATAGATGTTCGGGTTCAATACATGAGAGGGATCGGCTATGTATTTCTTGAGTTGTGATACATGAAAGACATCATGAACACGCCCCAATTCTTCGGCAATGCTAGCCTATAAGCTACGGCTCCAACCCTCTCGGTAATGGCATACGGGCCTACAAATTTCGGGCTCAGTTTGCCCTTCTGGCCAAATCGGAAGACACCCTTCATAGGTGAGACACGCAAGAACACTTGGTCGCCCACGGCGAACTCAAGGTCGCGTCGTCGCACATCCGCATAGGATTTCTGTCTATCTTGGGCTGCCTTCATATTGGCTCGGATTTGTTGTACCTCAGCTTGTACTTGTTCCAAATACTCCGGTCCTATGATGACCGCTTCGCTTGACTCATCCCAACACAACGGGGTACGGCAAGGTCTACCATACAAGGCTTGGAATGGCGACATCTTAATCGAAGCATGGTAGCTATTGTTATACGAAAACTCGATAAGATGAAGCTTCTCAATCCAGCTCCCCTGGAAGTCTAAGGCACATGCCCTTATATCCTCTAGTGTTTGGATGGTCCTTTCTGTTGACCGTCGGTCTGTGGATGGAAGGCGGTGCTAAGCTTCAACTCAGTACCAAGCGCTTCCCGTGTCGCTCTCCAGTATCTCGAAAGAAATCTGGTATCGCGGTCAGATACAATGGTTTTTGGGACTCCGTGGTGTCGGATGATCTCCTTGTCGAATAGCTGCGAGCTTCGCCACCTTCCAGGTGTCCTTCATCGGTATGAATCGGGCAACCTTGGTGAGGCGATCGACTATTACCCAGATCATGTTGAGTCCTCCCCTAGCAGGTGGGAGTCCAACAACAAAATCCATGGAGATGTCATGG
The DNA here is from genome assembly GCA_023374045.1 of Limonium bicolor. Lineage (NCBI taxonomy): Eukaryota > Viridiplantae > Streptophyta > Magnoliopsida > Caryophyllales > Plumbaginaceae > Limonium > Limonium bicolor. The sequence goes on from CM041780.1 coordinate 146,962,963, forward strand.
AATTTCCACTCCGGAATGGGCATGGATTGCACCATTCCTCCCGGTCTTCGGTGCTCAAACTTCACCTTCTGGCATGTGAGACACCTCAGAACATACTCAGTCACGTCTGATTTCATTCCTGACCACCAGAAGTACCTCTTCATGTCTTTGTACATTTTAGAGGCTCCCGGATGGACATGCAATGTCGAACAATGTGACTCACGCAGAATGCGATCCCTTAGCTCAGCATTGCTTCGGGGGACGCATAATCTGCCATTCAAACGGATCAGACCATCTTCGTGCAGTTTGAAGTCGTACTTTCGGCGCTCGAAGGTACCATCTGTAATTTTCTGTCTGATCTCTGTGAAGTAAGGGTCGCTCAACTGAGCGTCTCGCACCTCGTCAACCAAGCTAGAAGAAGCGAGTAGCGAATGGAGCGAGTGTGCTCGACGACTCAGGGCGTCGGCTACTACGTTTGCCTTCCCTTCTTTATACTGGAGGTTGATGTCGTAATCCGAGAGGAACTCCATCCACCTCCTCTGCCTTAGGTTCAATTCTTTCTGGGTGAATACGTACTGTAGACTTTTGTGGTCGGAATAGATGGTGATGCTTACCCCATAGAGATAGTGTCGCCATATCTTCAAGGCGAAGACAATGGCTCCTAACTCTAGATCATGTGTCGGGTAATTCTCCTCATGCTTTTTCAGCTGGCGAGAAGCATAGGCTACTACCTTGCCATGCTGCATGAGTACGCATCCCATACCCTTGCCTGATGCATCACAGTACACCTCAAATCCCTCTGTGCCCTCTGGAGTAAGGACGGGCGCTGAGGTCAGTGAGTCTTTCAGTTTCTGAATGATAGCTCGCACTCCTCTGTCCATACAAAGGGTGCATCTTTCTTCATCAATGCCGTCATGGGCTTAGCGACTTTCGAGAAGTCCTTTACAAACCTCCGGTAATAACCGGCTAAACCAAGAAAGCTCCGGATGTCGGTAACAGTCTTAGGTCTAGGCCATGATCGCACTGCTTCAATTTTGGATGGATCTACTGAAATGCCCGCGCTCGAGATGACATGAACGAGGAATGATACCTGATCTAGCCAAAACTCGCATTTGGAGAACTTCGCATACAGCTGGTTCTCGCGCAGTGTCTCAAGTACTTTTCTCAAGTGGTTTTCATGCTCTTCTGGTGACTTCGAATACACAAGATGTCGTCAATGAATACTACTACCGAAGTGTCCAGCTGATCACTGAATAACCGATTCATTAGGTCCATGAACTTGGCTGGTGCATTAGACAAACCGAATGGCATCACCGTGAATTCGTAGTGGCCATATCTTGTTCGGAATGCTGTTTTCTGAATGTCTTGCTCTTTGATAGCAATTTGGTGGTAACCGGATCGGAGATCAATCTTAGAAAAGACGGATGCTCCCTTCAACTGATCGAACAGGTCGTCGATGCGTGGCAATGGGTATTTGTTCTTTACGTGACCGCATTCAATTCGCGGTAGTCGATGCAGAGGCGGAGACTACCGTCCTTCTTCTTCACGAAGAGGACCGGTGCTCCCCAGGGTGATACGCTCGGGCGTATAAACCCTTTGTCGAGAAGATCATGTAACTGTTCCTTAAGTTCTGCCATTTCTGCCGGTGCCATACGGTATGGTGCCCTAGCGATGGGACCAGTACCCGGTACAAGATCGATTTCAAATTCTACCGCCCTCTGTGGTGGCATACCAGGTAGCTCTTTCGGAAATACATCGGGGAATTCTGAGACTACTGCTACCTCGTCACTGAACTCTGGATCTCTCTCCAGGTCTTGCACGTGACATAAATACACTTCATGCCCTTTTCTGAGCTCCCGATACATTGCCATGGCGGAGATGACTGTAGTTGAAGGCTCTTTCGGTCTCTGGCGGTATGAAACGGTGACCCCAGATGGACTTTTGAGCAGCAATCGGTGCTCGGCGCATAGGATTCTCCCCTTGTGCCGCTCCAACCAGTTCATTCCAATAATTAAGTCGAATCCCAATCCGTTGAATTCGATGAAGGAAATGGGAAACGCTTCACCTTTGATTTGAATGGTGGCTGATTTGTAATACTTGGTACATTGTACCCGCTCCTTCGATGGGAGAGTAACCAAGAAGTTTGGGTAGCTCATCCGCATCTAGCCCCAACTTCTTCGCAAGAGATGGCGATATGAAGGTGTGAGAGGCGCCGGAGTCGAATAATACTGAGGCTTCGATGCCGTTTACTGGGAATGTTCCCGTTAGAATGGTGCCGCTCTTGCCGGCTTGTTCTTCGGTGAGGATGCTCAGGTTACCTTCGGTACCGAGTCCACAACCTATTGATTCATGAGATTATAAGTAAAGATGGTGGAACGCAAGTGGAATTTAATAACCAACTCTGCTTTTATTGAATAACCAACCATCATACATACTGTGTCTCTAATACACGTTACTACTGGATTACATGCTACTACAAATTAATACTTTCTAAAGGTAAGGTTCAGGCGTCCTGGTATCATGTGCGTGGCATTGATTATTGCCGGTGGTGCCGTATTCAACTTGATCTTCTGGATCCCGTGATACAGCAACCTTGATTTTCCACCCATGATTAGAACATCTCCTGATCTCAATACCAATTTTTCTGCGAGGTCCACACGCTTCCGCTCGCTATACAGGAATACGGCGTCGTCACCAATGGACCAAGACACTACGGGCACTCCTAGTTCAAGAGATTCCGCTGTCTCGTCCTTGTCTTGGTGTAAGCCAAGTCGTCCTTCTTTTTCATAGAAGTTGACGATACACAGATCTGCTTCAAGTGCAGGGATTGGTTCATCTTCATACTGTTGTGCAATTTCACAGCTTGTGTGACAAGCATTTGGAATTCTGGGGGTATTGCTGGAGGTGTTGCTCCGTCTCCTGCTCGCGTTGTTTGGTATGTCTTGGTATAAGGGTTCCAGTCCTTTCCCAAGCACATCATTTTCAGCTTCATTGTAGCTCCACCGGGGAATTCGGGTGTATAAAATCCTCCTGGACCCGTTCCTAACTCGTTGCATCGTCGGATGATTGAAATTTGTGCTTCGGGTGTCAGGTATCCTTTTAATAAAATCATACCTGGACGGATGACCTGACACTGTTCGTTGTTGAAGTGGGGTTGGCGATGTCGGTCTCTTCATGAGGTGAGTTGGAAGGTATTGGGTAACAGATATGGAATTTCCCTAAGGTGGTAAATTCATCTAGAATGAGTTCTAGGCTTACTAATTCATTTCATGCTCAATACATACTTCCATGTTACTTACTCATGCTCAATTTCATACTTCAAGTATTTACGCATTCATACATTCACTCATACAGTTACTTCACTTTAGACATGCTTTTCAAGGATTAAAGGTTACGTAGTTACCTGGGCCGGACTTAGTCCCGGTCCCATCACGGTCAATGATGTGTAGGGCGGGCTGCCTCTGCGGTGCGCCCTTCTGCGGGCCTCGGGATCCCTGTCCCTGTGAGGTATGCTGGGCATGAGCATCACCAGATGCAGCTCCTTGCCCTCACGCTGCTTGTAGCCCTGGTAGTTGCCCTTGGGCCTAGAATTCTCCGGGCATGCATTGGCACGGTGGCCCGGTTTCTGACAATTGAAGCAGCGGATCTCCCTTCCTTGGCAATCTGTGCCGGGATGATCCTTGTTGCAGTTACGGCAGATGTAGCTGCGGCCATCAGATTGGTTCTTTCCTTGGCCAAATCCAGAACCTATAGCTTTCAAGTTAGCAAGGTTTGGTATACTTACAATACTCTATATACTTACAATTTCACAAGTGTACTAATTCGGTTTCGGTTCTTACCCCTGTAGGGCTGAGACCTCAGTGGCTTAGCTGCCACTGGTGCGGTGTAGGCAATCTGTAAAGGCTCAGTTGCCTTGCCCTTCTCAGCATGGGCACCGCCGTCTCCGGATGTATTTTTCTGCTGGTGGGAGTGCTTCCCCTTCCTTTTCTTCCAGGGTTTGGATTGGTTTTGTTCATCGGAGGGGTTACCCTTGCCGCTCACCTTGCGCTTCAGCTTGTTCCTCATCTCTCAGCTGGCAGGTGATCTCAACTCGAGATGCAGCGTGGTAACACTCCTGAATTACTTAGGCATTAGGTTACATTTACATACGGGAATACTAATTCACATTACTCATGGCTTTTAAGGGTTCAACTTGTTTACCTGAAGGGAGGTAAACCGAGTGAAGCCCATGCCATACCGGAGTCGATGGCTCAATCCGCCGTAGAAGCGGTCGACCAAGACTTGGCCGGTATACCCAAGGTCGGGTAGAAGTCGGAGAAGAGAGGTGAAGGTGCGGTAATACTCATCAACCGTCATCTTCTCGGTCATCTTAAGTGCATCGAGCTCAAGCCTTTTCTTGGTCTTGACATGCTCGGGGTAGTATTTAGATCGGAGGAGAGAGGTAAATGCTTCCCATCCGAATGCCGGATCAGCAGCTACGTGCTCGGCCTTAACGAGCTTCCACCAGTCCATAGCCGCGTCTTCAGATAGTACGCAGCTATTCTCACTCGGACTCCAGCGGGAGTCTCAAGTGTGTCGAAGGCCGTCTCCATCTCGGAGAGGTAGGCCTCGAGCTTGGCGGGGTCGCTCTCGCCTCTAAACAAGCAGGTCGAGGTCGGCGACTGCTTTACCCAATTCGTTTCTCGGGGATGAGGTGGGTCGGGCTGCTGCTCTGCTGCTGCTGTGTTTGCGTGTTTGCTGTACAGCAGTGATTACTTCCGGTAGCATCTGCGCTACCGTGGCGGCGACGATCTCTGCTATCGTCTGCGCGCCGGTCCATCAGATGTCTCTCCTCTAGGTCGGCCTCGACCTCGTCCTGACATCTGAACAAGTGTGGATTACATTAGATGTTGTGATACTATGACCTCATGGTCTTCATTCAAGCAATGGTATCGTCCTTGCAGACGTTAAGGGTATCCGTTGTTAACAACGGTAGTTCCTAGTTAGGTTTCTAAATATCCGTCTTAAGACGGTTGAAATCCTAACTCGGTAATCACTACACTATTAGAGTCTAATCATCAGAGCGATACTTCGCTCTGATACCACTTTTTGTAACACCCCAACCGCTAATCCTCCTTATCCTCTAATCAACCGTATTACCTTCGCAGCGGAATACTTACTTACTCCCGGCGGGTGATACAATGCCGTTAACCATCCAAGGTTAACAAGGCTACTACTACTTACCGTTTCGGTCTGACGATTAGAATGAATACATACATACTACTTACTTTACAATACCAAATACTTAGTTTACATTTGATTACCGAGTATACCGAATTATTGAATTACATTCCAATACTACTTCCCAAAAATGAAGAGTTTATACAACTATCCTTCTTCCAATCAAGAATTCATATCCCAAAAAGGTGTACCACATGGTACACCGGCTACCAAAAGCTCTAGCCGTGTACAACTCGGTACACTATTCAATTCTACTACTCCAAAAGAATTACATCTGCCCTTACTCTACCTTCACGCCTCGCGGGTACCTGTGGAGTAAAAACATTCCCCCGAGGGGGTCAGCTTACGCTGAACATGATAACCGCATACCCCGCGTACTAGCGAGGGTACGCCAACTAATTGGTCGTATACATGCGGTTCGTTTCATACATACATACATGCTTCATACAATACAATACATTCATTTTACCAAGCATACATACATACATGCATAAGGAATACAATACAAGTCATTCATTCATACTTACCATACTCACCGCATCACGGAGATACAATTCTCCAATACATACAAGGTCTTGTTAGCCTTATTACACACCCGGGTTAATCGGGTGTTCAATACTTTTTACTCCGGGTCAATGACTTACAATAGTCAAGACCAATACAATACAATACTTACATTCTTACATACTTTACTTCCAGTTAAGTCGGTATGACCTCCGGGCAGGGAGTACTATCTCCCACCACCGGGCTTTGAGATGGCACACTAATCCAGGATGCTACCCATACAAAGGGAATTAGTCCAAGGAAAAGATCATAGCCAGGATTCGGTTCCAACCTCTTGTGGTTCCTTATCCTCACGCGTGGCCGAAACTATATCGGGCTTCTACTCATTCCATTACTCATTACTCATGTAGGAGTTAGTTGTTAGGAATTAGTAGAAGTCCATACTTACTTTCCATACATACTTACAATACACAGTACTCATACTTACACATACACTTCATTCCATACATACATTCATGAATTATACAAACTATTGTTCAAGAAGAATACAACAAGAACAATATAGTTCAAACACATTATGTGCAATATAAATCCGATTCATGCATTTATCTTGTTGGTGATCACATAAGCACACAAATCGGGGTAACCAAGTTAGGATACAGGGCATGAGGAAATCATACCGTTCACCGTCGTTTACGTTCTACCGGGTCCTTTGATGATCAACTATGAATTCCTATACATACATGGAGTATTATGATCAATGATCTATTATTGATCTAACTTGCTCCTACATTGGCACTTACAATGTATACTTATTACTTCATTACTTTCTTACTTGGTTATTAAACCATTACTTCCTCACTACTCTTATTTTTACTTTCTTACCTTTACTATTTCATTTGTTATGTACTACTACATGTACATGCATATGTGTATATAGGCATATATATGTATATATACATGTCCGTATGATTGCTATAATCATATTATAAAAATACTCTCTTTTTTTTTTTTTTTGAAGACTCGACCGGACTTGCAAGTCCGGTCGCAAGTCCGGTCCAAGTCAGTAGCTATCTGCACCGAAAATTCCTGGCCCGACCGGACTTGCATGTCCGGTCGCAAGTCCGGCCGATTCCAGTAGCTTACATTACGAAAATTTTCCTGGCCGACCGGACTTGCATGTCCGGTCGCAAGTCCGGTCCATTCCAGTAGGTTGCATTACGGAAATTTTCTGGCCGACCGGACTTGCATGTCCGGTCGCAAGTCCGGTCCATTCCAGTAGGTTACAGACGGGAGAATTTTTCTGTCCGACCGGACTTGCATGTCCGGTCGCAAGTCCGGTCGACTCCAGAAGCTTTCCCCGCCTTTGTAAACCTGGGCCCGACCGACCTTGCAAGTCCGGTCGCAGGTCCGGTCGGCCCCAGTACTGCAGTTTTAAAATTGTTTTCAATTGCATTCTTTACCCATTGCTTCTCCAATCCTTACCAATATTTCCCCACATGATTTAGCACTATTAGACACTCTAAATCACCTTAGTCCACCCACCATACTTGTTACCCCATTCCTACACAATCTACACAAATTCTCCTCATCTCTATTCAACACTTACATTATTTTCCTTTACTCTAATGCTACAGATTTTAGTTCTCCTCATTATGCTACAGATTTTCCTCTCAGCTCTTATACTCCAATACTCCCTCAACTAATGTTATTCCCAGCATCCAAAATACATTACTCACATCCTAGTTCCATTCTCTTAACTTACTTCTTTCAAAATCTGTTACAACTACTAAACCACCCATTTCTACACTCTTCAAAATCTGTTACAAATGTGCCTAAGTCCTCAAATTCCTAAATGAATTTTGGCATAGCCTCCCCTATATTTCTAACATTCTCCACACATTATTTCAGCTCACGAATACTCATTCTCTCAACCTGTTACACAATACATCATTCTCACAATTCCAACACTACCACAACAACAAAAATCCTGCACACATACACACTTACTACCCAATGTTTTCCCAAGCTTTTAAAACTCATTTAAAACTTCAAAACTGTTACAATATCATTCTTCATTATACTACAATATACTTGCTACTCATTACTCAATTCATTACTCATCTTATTACTCCAAAAACTGTTACATTACAATACACAAACTAACACAAGGTAAGAGTATTTACCTTGTCTTGTTAGGTTACTTCCTTTCTTTTCCTCTTCCTTCCTTCTCCTTTGTTCTCGGTCCCAATGAGACTCAAACACACACAAGTGCTACAGCACATACACATACACAATACCATTTAGTTTCCTTTTATACTAACCCTAGAATTTTAGTTTTAGGGTTTAGAAAGAAGGTTACCTTCCAATGAGTAGATGAAGCTCTTGACTAGCAAGAGAACAAAATTCCTAGCCCACAAAAGAAGCCAAATCGGCTGGAGCAACAAAGGAGAAAGCATTCAAAAACTGAGAATTCTTAAAATGCAAACAAGGGCTAGAAACCATGGGTTTTCGAACTTCTTTTTACCTCAAGATGAAGAGGAGGTGAAGGTGCTTCTAATGGTGGCTTCAAATCTTCAAATGGTGGAAACCCTCAAAAACGAAAATGGTCCTTTTCGATTTTTGGAAAGATAGAAATGCTCTCCTTGCCAAGGGGATTCCAATGGTGTATTTTGTTTTGAGTTTGGACAAGTATTGAGCTTGGACAAGAGGAGAGAAGTAGGGGCTGTATGGGGGCTCAAGAAATCGCCATTATCGGCTGAGAGGGAGGAGAAAAATTCAGAGGGAAGGAGAAGGGAGTTACGTGAGAGAGGGGTGAGGGGTAGGAGAGAGAGAGTGTTAATTTTGTTTATTTGTTTGTCCTTTAGCTACTAAAGGCAAATAAAGAGGAGGGGAGTAGTGAGTGGACCGGCCCCCTCTATACACACACAGCATTTCCAGATTTTTATTTACCAAGTGGACACATTAACTTTGTTTATTTACTCTCTCACCCCACAACTTACCGGTTGTTACAGTTTTCACTAACCGGTACCCGTTTTCCGGAATTTTCTCATTTAATTAATTTTATTGGTTCTAGAGCTTCACTAATATTTATTAGTGACTATTTAGTTGACCAAAATTATTACGAGTCTATTTGACCCGCTTAAGGTCACGTTTTCCCGGTTTCCTCGGGAAACGCGCTTTAAGGTTCTTTTATGCTTTTAACCCATTTTAAAGGTCCGTTTTCTTCGGGATTTGTTCCCTCGTATTTATTTAAGTGTAATTAAGCCTTTAAAAATATAGTTAGCTTAATTAATCACTGTTTTTAATTACGGGGTATTTCAGTCTGGCTATAGGATGGCCTTTGCAGCAAAGTATGCAGGTGTTCCACAGTCCTGTGGTGGAGGAAGTAGTGAAAAGGCTTTAGAAAAGATCTCCAGATGTTCTATACCGTTTCGGGTCAAGATTTCTGGTGGAGGTTTATACGAGTTGCTTGCCATGTGGTGCATTGCTGGGGTATAGGTTTAAAAGTGAGCAGGCGGTTATATGTCATTGTGGTAGTGCTAAAACATTTAGACATGATTTTGTTAATTGTGAAGAAGTGGCGATGCTTTGGTATCGTCTTCCTTTTGGCCAGCCTCCGAGCTTAAGCACTTATGGGGCTTTTCTAGATTGGGCTATATTTTGTTGTTTGCGATATAATGGTGATTTGTTTGACACTTTCATTTTATCGATCTGGAAAATTTGGTTTAGCAAATGCCAGATGCGATTTGGCAGGGCCAACAGATTCAATGAAGGTTGGTGTCAAACGGAAGCTTATCTTGCAGCAGCATGTACAACCGGGAAGGGAAACATCCATCTGGGGGAAAGGATTTTACAGTTAGATGAGGATTGTGTCATGGTTTTTGTTGATGGAAGCTTTAAGCTTGGTGAGCCAGCGGGAGTGGGGATTGTTGTATACTTGCTGGATGCATTGTTGTTAGCAGGAAGTGGAAGACTCTTTTTGGATGCGCAACATGGTGAGGCGGCTTAGGTGGAAACGGAGGCTTTATATCGGGCAGCAAGGTGGGTGGGGGAAGAAGGTTTTACGAAGGTTTGTTTCTACTCAGATTGCAAGGGGGTGGTTGATTTGTTAAATGGAATGGGTACTCAGAGAAGTTTGTATGATTGTAGATGACATTTTGTGATTATGTTCTAGTTTCGATAAGGTTGCATGGTATTTTGTACCGAGGGAGGAGAATGAGGCTGCCCATATTTTGGCTAGTTTGGGGCGTGGAGGAAGTTTAAGTGGTTTTTGGAATGGTTTGATACCAGACAATGTAATTGGCTCATGTAATTAATCCAGGAGTTAGTTTGGCTTTAAAAAAACCATATATCATGTGACTACTAAACTATTCCATAATTATTAATTCTGTTATATTGAAAAACGTGAAAAGATTTAAATATAATAAAAATTGTATTACAAAATATAATTTAAGTTTTTACTATTTAATTTTCTAAGACATTAATTAATACTCCCTCCGTCCTGAATTGACCGTTCTATTTACTATTTGGAAATGTCATTTGACTTCAATATTTAACATATAAGATAAAATAATTTTAAAAATTAAAATTTTGCATATGATTTCTTACATGCTAAACTATATATTACAAAATTTAGTTTTATAAAATTATTGTATCTTATATACTTAATATTAAAGTGAAAAAACGTACCATAAAACAAACAGGACGGTCAATTCAGGACCAAGGGAGTATTAATTAACTAAAATAACTAAGTTTAAAAATCACTTATGCGGATCAACATAAATCCCGATAAATCTCAAGCCAAACCCGCTTCATAGTGTTGCTTCCTTAAAACATGGAAGTAGGTGAACCGACAAAACTAGGAATATAGATAATATACAGAACATATAATGTCCCAGGACCGTTCTGGACATATTTAAAAAATAGAAATAAATGATCCACATTATATATTATACTATTATCAATTTTAGACAGATTTGGTACCACAAAATTTGGGATTCTCCATTGGCAGTTTCTATTCTCTCTCGCCACGCACGACTCTTCACTACAACCTCGCCCTTCTCCTCCGCCTCTCTTCATTCTCATCCTGTATGCGCCTCTGCAACTCTTCCTTCTCGCACACCCGAAGATGGGGCTGAATTCAAGAAAAAAAATTCACGTCGCCTTTGTTCTCTTCACTCACGGTAATACTGTGCCTTTCTTCATGTTTATTTTGTGTCTTCGCCTCTGTAGAGATTAGTGGCTGGAACTACTGCATCTCGTACACCAGACGGAACATGAGACTAAATTCAGGACAAAAATTCATGGTTGTCTTCGTTCTCTTCACCCACGGTAAATTTGCAACCCTAATTGGTGAACAAGTAACTACTCTACGCCTCTCTACATTTTTATCTTGTGTGTCGTCTCTTCAGATATTAATGGCTGGAACGCTCAATCTCGCACGCCATTCTCTTCTTGTGTCTACGCATCTACAAAGATAAATACCTAGAACAGAACGGCTATATCTTACACACCAGATTGAGGAGGTTGTCAATCTCTTCGCTCACAGTGATTTTGTAACCATAACAAGATATAGGCTTTCGTCTCTCTTCATCTTCATTCTCCTCATGTGTAAATACCAGTCGTATGCCATAAAAGTACAAGCAATTTGAAGAAAACATACCAACCATAATTAGATAAAGTACCAGCCATATGTAAAAACAAGTAACAACCTAGAGTTAGTTTCAGCCGTAGGCTAAAAAAATACCAATCATTAACAAAACATGGTACCATTAACATCAAGTTAACGAACCAAAACATTTAGTACATGACACCAAATACTCTATAGTGACTCATTGTTGTTCCTAACCGTTCAAAGAAAAAAGTGCCCATCATTGAACTATTTAATACCAGGAGTTACAATATTTAATAACACACACAAGTTGGAAGATGTACCAACTTTACACATAAATAAGTATCAATCATATATAAAAATAAGTAAAATAATACCAGTCATTTACATGGATAAGTACCGGCCGGATGCATAAAGAAGTACCAAACATTTACAATACATGGTACCATCTACATCAACTTACAGAACCAAAACAAACACTCATAAATAAGTACCAATCATATATGGAAATAAGTACCAACCATTTGTATGGATAAATACCAGCCACATGCATGATTCAGTACCACAAGTTTACAAGATATGATTTCATCTACACATCAAATTACACAACCAAAACAAATTGTTGAAAATGACACCAAACACTTAGGAATAAGTACAAGCCATATGTAAAAATAAGTGTCTAGTCCTCTCTTTAATGGAATTCATCACTGATAAAGCTTGTTTTGTGATCATAATATAAAAAATATGTAAAAATAAGTACCATCCATTCGTACCACTAATCCTTAGTAAGTACCATACACAAGTTGGAAGATGTACCAGCTATATGCATAAATAAGTACCAGTCATATAAAAAAGTAAGAACCAACCATTAGCATGGATAAGTACCAGTCGCATGCATAAAGAAGTACCACATATTTACAATGCATGGTACCATCTATATCAACTTATAGAACCAAAACAGAATGCTGAAAATGACGAAAATCACTCATTAATAAGTACTAGTGTCATGTAAAAATAAGTACCAGCCATTTGCATGGATAAGTACCAGCCACATGCACGAAGAAGTACCACGCATTCACAATACATGGTACCAACCACATCAACTTACATATTCTAAAAAGAGAATTCTTAAAACGAAATATGTAATTAATAAATATTAATTGCATAAAATACACAAGATAAAAGAAAAAGTGTTGGATAAAAGAAACAAAATTAGATAGATCCTAACAAACTTCTTTATTATTTGAATGTACCATTTTATAAATAGAAATAATATTGAATGGGATATAGCATTCCATGAATCAGATTATGGTGTTTCATTCTTTATTATTTGGTATGTTTTAATCTCGGTTTAGGTCAAAAGTACAACAACACGTGATACAACTAAATAAATCAGATTATCTTGTTTCTTAATCGGTAACTTACAGCTAAATATTTTTCCATATTATAGAAAGTAATAAATTATAGTTATATAAAATATACAAAATATGTAAAAAGATCACAAATAAATTTTTTAAACAAACATATAATTTCAAAAAATGGAGAGAAGTTTTAAAAACGATTAAAGTAAGCTATAAAAGTAATTTTTACAATGTATTAAGTAATTAATAAATATTAACAGTAAAATCCCATAGATTTAGTAACTATATTAGGTAATTAAAAATTCTGGTAGTAAAATAATAAAATATAGACTAATTTAAATGATAGTGCACATTGAATAATTCGGGTAATTAATAAGTAAAATATAAAAAAACAAATTTAGACATAATTGTTATTTTAAAATTAAAGTTAGCTAGAAGTTACCCATAAAAATAAGCATAATTACTTTTTATTAATTAATTAAAGGCTATAGAAATATAGAAAAGATCCATAATCCATTGGATTAAGAGTCAACATTCAGGGACATGTATTACGTCCACGGTTGAATCCTTTCCCCAAAACTAGGGAAAACAAAGGATCACATTGCAGAGGAAACATCATTTGGTGTGTCGATGACGGATTTGCCAACCCTAACAACACCATCACTGTCTTCTCCCGAATCCAAGATCACAACTCTCAATGATGGAGCCAAATCCGATGATTCTCCCGCTCTTCAGCCTCCCTTCAACCAAAAAGATCTTTTCAAAGCTCTCGAGGTTGTAGAGAGGGATTCGCTAGCTATTGCTGAGAGCTTCACTTCTCTGTTCGCCTCCCTCCGTCTGGCTCTCTCTGAGGTCAAATTAATCGCTACTGGCTGGTTTGTTTTAATTGGTTGTTTGTGGTTTTGATATCAGTTGAATAATCTTGTGAATTGTTTATTTGTTTGTCCCCCCTCTCTCTGTCTATTTACGGCCGTATAGTCCACGAGCTTATCGCTCGATCATATGCATTGCTTCTGCGACGCCGCTGGCCGAATTCAGGAATCGGGTAATCCATCATCTCTCGTTGACTCTGATTGAATTTCTCCTAGCGACCGGATTAGTTATTTGTTTGGTTGAATTCAATTCATGAGGATGCTTATCGATTGCGCGATAGATTTGCAACTGACCTAATAATCGTCAGAATCTGGCATCAATATACAACCTCAGCTTGCAATTCTAATGCTCTGCTTATCTGCAGCAATCGAGGCAGCTGCTAGGGGTAACCGTTTCATTATTTCTTGTCACAGGTATTTGATTTGATTATTACATTCACAGAGGTAAGTTGCGTAATTCTAGATAAATTGAATGTTTCAGCTACTAAATTTTGTAGACTAAATGAAGAGATGAAGGGAGTGGATGCTTTAGCAGTGCAATTGTATCCTCATTCTATGACATTAAATAGACTGTTGTTATTTCGCTATTTGACTTCCATTTGTGATATAATTAATCAGACTATTGACGAAGGATGTATCAATGAAGATGAGGAGAATTAAAAGAAATCAAATAGTCTTGCCTTACTCCTTTCTTATCTGAATTTTTATGGGAGCTCTTCCTGTTATACAATGTATGATGCTTTCCTTAGGCATTTGCAAAGAAAGGTCTTGAAGCGGCATGTGGATGCCCTAGACATGGCTGTTGACCGGCTTGTTCGAATCTCGTAACCGACTACTACATGCTTGGAGCCTTCATTTTCATTGCCTGCTTGAGGAGAAGGTTGTAATTCTGCTAACGGATGGTCACCTGTGCTCTATGTATTTGATCTGGGGAATGTCATTTGTGTGCGGTTTAATTATGGTGAAATGGTAATCCGGATGACATTGACAACTTGACATCCTCATTGTGTTGTTGCTCTGTTCATGGTTTGCTGTGTATAACATTGGCGGTGAAGCCTCTAGACTTCATATCTTTCTTTCATTATGCAAAGGAGTTGAAGTAAATTCATACCCCGTGTTGTGCTCCAGTAACTTATGAGTTGAGGAAGAATAGAAGATTGAGATGTTAATAATTATCGTTTGCTACTCTTTATAGTACGTATTTATTATTGTTAATCAGTAGTTTACTCTAGAGTAGACTGCACTTGTAAATATGAGGTAATGAGTTTGAGTTATCTTATAAATTTCTGAAAATTTTCGCCTTTATTGTACCTTTGAAAGCGTGGATTCTTAGAATAAACTCAACATAGACTTGGTAAATGTATACATTTCAAAGAGAAATGTTTCCGTGCGTTACTCTTGTTAAGGTGTAAACAACAAAAAAAAGGAAAATTCACGAGATACCCTGTTTTCTTTCGTAATTCACAATATACCCCTATGATTTTAGTAATTCAACTTTAAACATGTTTAAATATTGTCCAACATTGATGAAACTTTACATAGACGATGCTAAAGTGTTATATCTTGATCCAATATAAAATTTGAAGTTTTTTAAGCTCACATGTGACCCGTGGGACCCAATGAACTGTCACTTATTCATTGGGTGCCATAGGTCACATGTGAGTTTAAAAAGCTTCAAATTTGATATTGGACCAAAATATAACACTTTAGCATCGTCCATGTAAAGTTTCATCAATTTTGGACAACACTTAAACATGTTTAAAGTTGAATTACTAAAATCACAGGGGTATATTATGAATTACGAAAGAAAACAGGGGTATCTCGTGAATTTTCCAAAAAAAAAAAAACTACTAGCATTTGAAATATGCTAGATCAGTAATAGCTAAAAAGGACGGTGTTTACTGTTTAGTAAATGACATCTTCTCTTTGGGTTTGGCTCTATTTGAATATAGATTAGAAGAATCCCGTGTAGTCCTGCAAAACAAGAGGCCAGTCTCATCATACTGTGTACTTCTAATTCACAGAAAATGACCTTCTTGTCCTCCATTCAAAATGTTTTTAAAAATGATAATATCCATTTAAAACTTGTGACATATTAAAATAGTGCTCACAACACATTATACAAGATGATACATTGTTATAAAAACATATAATTTTTTTTTAAATCATAGACAATCTGTAGAAAGATGAGTTTTAAGGGTTTCAAAAAAGTTTTCGATGGTCGGAGCAAAAGAGACGGAAACAATGACGACGATGCAATATGGACATCGCGAGAAGACTTGGATGAAATTAACATTGACGAGGATGTATGAGGGTTCATTTTGAGGTATTTTTTTTAATGAATTTCTAGTGCAAAATGTTAAATTTGGGTAACAAAATAGGGCATTGTAAGGAAAAATATAGTAGAAAAACGTGAAAAAACGGGATGAATCCTACCCCGAGATCCAATGCATGACGCACACCCAGCATGGTGCACACGGCATGCATACGGTGCCAGGTGTTGAAGGACGCGCATGCAACGTCGTTCTAAGGTGACAGGCAAACGTAGGTGGCGTCGGACGACTGCAGCGAGATGCGGGCATGATCATGCATTGCAAGGGACCGACGCTGGAAAGGCGCCACACGATGTCGGTGCGAGACATGCACCATGTGCCCTGGGCGTCGACTCCGAGTGAATCGGCCGATTCGGCCTGGTTCGCCCAGTTTTGACTGGTTTGTGCAATTTTTTTCATTTGACCTAGTTTGACCACTTTTTGACTGGTTAGCATTTAGGGACTGATTTGACTTAATTTGATCATTTTGACCTTAATTCACAGTTTTTGAATGCTGCATGCGTCATTTGACTAGTTTTTACTTAATTACACTGTCCATTGTTTATGTTGACCATGTTCTTTGTCTTAGTTGACCGCATGTTATTTTGTGTTATCAAGGGTGACAACAATGTCGGAAATGACTACAAAGAAGTGAATTTAGGCACATGTCATCTATCAACACGTGTCAAGTATATGGCGATAGAGAAGCGACAACTACTGCGATGATTCGGGTTGCCGAGAGTAATAATATATATTTGATTAGACAAACTGTTTGGGGTGATGATGGACTTGTACTGACCTGTGAAAGGTATGGTAAGACTAAGTCACAAAATAGTCTATGAGAATCATCCTCTTCTAGCCAAAGGCGCTCTGGTCCGAAGAAATGTACCTGTCCATTCCGTTTAAGCATTTGTAGTGGGGCTCTCTTTAAATGATTTGTTATGGTTATGCAATCAACACACAACCATAATTTGGCTCGTAATCCCTAATCTTATGTCGTGTGTCCTCGCTTCAATGTAGACGAGGTATCAACCATGAGTGGTCTTCACAACCAGTAGGGTTATGCCACGATAAATGTTGGCTCCTTTGAATATAAATCCTAATAGCGGACCAGAGAAAACTTTAATACATAATCTAGTCGCTAAGTTCTGAAGGGATGCCCGGATGGGCAAACTGACGTTGCACATGCGCGCTCTCAGCCAAGATTAGAACCACATTATGCGCTCTATCCTCTCTCTTCGACCCTCCCTCTCCCTCTTCCCCTCCCGTAGCAAGCCACTACGCCGCCACCACTAAACCACCACCGTAAACACCGCAATTGCCGCCAAACCCTAAGAAAATCCATAGTAAATCACCACCAAAAAACGCCCACCCTTTCATACCTCACCATCCCTAGCTCACCCACCCACCTTCCAACCCTCAGTTAGCCGCTAGCTCCACAAAATAAGCCTAAAATTAAAACCTAGAACCAAAAAAACTAAAACCCCAACCGCCATGGAGAAAGGGAGGACAAGAAGAGATAAATACTGGGGAGAGCATAGGAGAGCAGCATGAAGGCCATTACAGTCAAAGAAGGGTACGAATAGGGCTCGAGTACACAACAACGCAAGGGGTAACAATGAAGAAGAACGGCCAAAAAGGCATGACGGGGCACATCGTGCGACTGTATTCATTGACAATGTCCAGAGACAGACCTCTATAAACCAACTGGGCCAGGTAATCAGAAGGTTTGCGCCATGGGAGAGACTATTCATAAGTAAGAAAGAGAGAAGACGGAATACACATGCGTATGCGTTTGTGGTCCTGAAGAACGTGGAGGATGCAAGAATGGTAATAAAAGGGATATCGGGCTGGAGCATAAATGGAATAAAATAAAAAGCAAGGATGGAGTTCCAAGGGGAGAAAGATCGGAGAAGGAAAGGGGTAGGAGGAAGTCAAAGGGCGAGATTCAACGGGCAAAACAGTAGAGAGCTAGGGACACGAGCACAGATGGAACTGAGATATACAACGTATGGGCCAGTGACGTTTAGACTCTCTATCCGATTGCATCCAGACGAAGAAATGTTGAAATGCCTAAAGAAATGTGTGGTAGCAGAATTCCAGGAAGAGAAGAACCCCATAAAGGTAATGGAATATCTCCAAGATAGATGGCAGGAACTAGCGGGGGTGCTGGCACTGTCAAGGCGTAAGTTTCTAATGGTTCTAAACACGAAGAAGAAACAACAAAAGAATCATGGATGACCAGGAGAATGTGGGTGACATAAAACTAAGCGAATGGACTGTCGATGATCAAAGAAATAAGGAGAACATGGATCATCATTCTGGGGGTACCGATACATTGATGGAACAAGAAGATTATTGTCCAAATTGCAAGAACGGTGGGAAAGGTGATCATAATGGATGATAGAGAGTCCAAAATTGTTGAAAATGCAGAAATAAGAGTCCAAGTTGAAACTTCATCATTACATCATATTAATTGGAAAGTCAGTGTTCAAATCGATGGAAGAACATTCATGGTTGCAATCGTTGAAACAGAACCGCCTGGATCTGTTAATGACTTGATGAGGGAGGAAGATAGTATAATCCAAATCACCCAGGAGGAACAAGTGAAATTCCAGTGTCAAAATGACACGGTGGAAAGTTTGTCACAGACAACAGGGCAGAATGGAATTTTGCACGAACCCCAAAAGGAAACGACACATGTTAATACGGAGGTGGCTAAGTGTTACGCTAAAGGAAAAAGCGAAACGGGAAATAGCCTGGAGAAAAGGAATTATAATCGTGATGATAGTGGGCACTCATCAAGAATGCCAAAACTGGGGTGTGAGTAATGATAATGACCTTTAGATAGGATAGGAGGAGGCAACAGTACATGAGGAAAGGACAGGGAAACACTTGGGAATTCAACAGAGAAATATAGGGACGGGGTTTCAGGAGGTGAAGAAGAGAGATAATCCCGGAGTGGACCAAGTCCCGATGGAGAATGAAAAGGCCTCATGGGTGGGGTCGATCCCGAGAAGAATATTTAATATGGGCAATAGTGCAAGCCAAAATTCGGGAATGAAGAGCCCAGCCATGTACGATCTCATCATACTAGAATCCCTAGAGTCACAAAAGGACAAAGTGAAAAATGCTAAAATAATTCTCTGAGAGGGGGCATTAACTTATTTATGGAACTCTTACATAATACCCCAACAAAGGAAATTGAAAATAATAATACGGTGACAAGCACTTGAAATAGAAGAATGCAAATACTAACGTTGAGGTCGGGGAGTGCATGCAAATACTGAGGGAGCTGGGTTGCACAATCCCAAACGAGACCAGGGATGAAGCCAACATCCTGGAGAACATTCGACATTGCACGAGAAAGGAACAATATGGGGATGATGATTGGAATGGAAAACATCAGGGGGATGGGGTCAAAGCGCAAACCGAAGGCAATCAGAAAGGAAATAAAATCATGGAAAATATCAGTCATATGCTTGATGGAAACACAACTACCGCGAACAGCTGCCAGTAGAGTCGTGAGCTTTTGGGGAGGCAAGAGGGTAAATATGGAATGGGAAGAGCTGGAAGCTGAAGGAAGATCTGGAGGTATTATAATTCTATGGAATACAAAGAAGTAGAAGTAGAAAGAACAGAGAAGAGTAGCAGATGGATCATGCTGGAAGTAAAAGTACAGTCCGATGGTTTTAGAGGAATACTCATGTTTGTTTACGCACCATGTGACAGAAGGGAAAGAAGAGAAATGTTTGAGGGCATCATCCATGCAAAAGAAAAATGGGAAAGACCACTTATGGTGTTAGACGATTTTAATGCGACAATGGAACCAACTGATCGATCGCACGGAGAAGCCCGAAATAATACGGGGAGTAGTAATGAGTTCAGAGATTGGGTCAACGAGATGGAACTTGTGGAGGTACTGTTTGTAAATGCAATGTTTACGTGGAAGGGGTCGGATACATACAACCGAATTGATCGAGTATTTGTTCAGGAAGAATGGTGTGCTCAATACTCAGATATAAGACTAAACAGGGGGTGTGTGGAACGATCTTAGATCATAGACTGATGGTGGAAGTTATGCAGCCCGCATGGGTCTAAAAACCCTTGAACGCTAGATGCTGGTTGGAGCGTCCCAAATTTGGGGATTTGTGCGAAAAGAATGGGAGCAACTACGGTACGGTCAACACAGCACAAATTAAGAAAAATCAAAGGAGTGTTGAAGATGTGGAATAAGGGTGTTTTGGGGACCCGAATGCGAAAGTCATGTTATTGCAGATAGCTAAAAGAGATAGACTCGAACTCGAAGAATGGAAGGATGGAACACAACAGGCAAAGATTAAAGCTATCCGAGAGAAGGTAATGGTGGAGTTGGTTGTAGCTATGCGTAATCATGAAGTATACTAGTTGTAAATGGCTAGGGATAAGATTTTAAAGGATAGGTTCAAAACACCCGCTATTTCCATAAGAAGGCAACGTTGAATTGGAAAAAAAGCAAATAGTGATCCTACGTGTGGATGATCGGGTCCTAATACAGCCAAGTGACATACGGGAACATGTTATATCTTTTTTCTCAGAGATTTACAATCCCGGAGGTGTCGGTGCTGCAAACATTGGGCCGCCAAGATCAGATCACTCAAGAGTGTCTTATGATGAAGCGCTGAGGTTGGAGATTCCAACTTTAGGAGAAATTCGGAGAGCAACATGGGAGTGTGACGGGTCGAAGTCACCAGGATACGATGGGTATAATATGAAGTTTGTGAAGGCTATGTGGAACATTATCGGAGCAGATTTTGCAAGAGACGGCCGATAGTTTTTGGTTACTAGGAAACTGAAAGGGAGTGAATAGACATGGATTTCCCTCATACCAAAACATGTGGAAGCAGCGAGTCTTGATGATTATAGACCAATAAGTATGGTGGGGTGCATCTATAAAGTGGTTGCCAAACTTCTGGCAAAACTATTGAGCAAAATAATGTCTAACATCATAAGTGAGACCCAAACCGCTTTTGTGGGTGGAAGAAGTATACTAGACGGACCCTTCATAGCCAACAGAGCAATAAGATGGTTTAAGAAGTCAAAACAAAAAGGAGCATTAATCAAGATTGACTTTCGCAAGGTGTTATATCCAAAATTTCAACCCCCTCGGAGTAGTCTCTAAGGCATACGTGTTATAAAGGGTAAAATGGTTAAAATGCACCAAGACGGGATTTTCCAAATACATTTTCGGGATTTTCTATTTTTCATATGACTTGTTCATAATCTCCAAACACTTTCAAAAGATAATATTTATTTTGGAAATTTAGCTTTTAATTCATATTATAAGCTAATTTCTTTAATAATTAACACATGAAATAGCCTCAAAATAGAAATAAAAGGTTTCCAAAATTCAAAATAAAATTGTCACATGGTTAGCATGACTACATACAGTCGTAAACCTGAAATTATTTTATTTGGAACCTTAGCCCAAAATTTAAAAGAGAATTCAATCATTTTGTAATTTTCTCTCTCCTTGGAAAATGCCAAAATCAAATCAATATGTCATGAACTTTTAGTACAAGATCGAGGATGATGTTTAGAGACTAATGCCGTTGGAATTTCGTAATTTCGATATTCCAATCATAAGTTATGAATTATGGGAGGTTCCAGATTGTAAGATTTTTATCTAATCCGTTATTTATCAAAATAACCTGATTCCAACTCCCAAAA
This sequence comes from Limonium bicolor, assembly GCA_023374045.1. Taxonomy (NCBI): domain Eukaryota; kingdom Viridiplantae; phylum Streptophyta; class Magnoliopsida; order Caryophyllales; family Plumbaginaceae; genus Limonium; species Limonium bicolor. Next base: position 146,984,534 of record CM041780.1, read on the forward strand.
TTCCTAAAAATCGTCTTTTAGCTTGGTTAAAAGTTCATAATTTTTATCGACCTATAGTATATTCTAAAAAATCAGATTCTCTTAGAGCACAAAAATAGGGTTTTAGATAAAAATCTAGTTCTATCATTTTGGCCATGCTATTTCTATAAAATTGAAATACCCATGAAATTCCAAGCTAGGAATAGTATAATATATAATAAGAAAGTATAGGTCCGTAACAATAATATTAAGGTGGCTCAGGAATTAAGACATCCTTTTTCCGAATTAATCATTATCCTTAAAATGTTTACAATTACTTGTAACGTTTCGCCTCTATTGGCCTTAGATATATTTCAGATATTATACTATTTAGATATTACTTCATCTTTCTAAATTCACTACGTTATTTAAATTTCAAACACCATTCTAGAATCTTCTTTCCAAACTTATTGATTTTAAATACTTAGAGTCCAAATCCAATTTGAGTTTCTCCTTGTAGTTATTTGATTCAAGAGTTCAAATACTGTTTGACTACTTAATGTATTATTTATTAACTCTCCTTATTCTTCTCTCAATAATTATATTATTAGCATTTTGACTTATCTTGTTAACGTGATTGTTCTCCCTTCTGTTGAACTTTTAGACTATTTACAATATATTTATTTATCTCTAATATACTTCCTTCCAAATAAATGTTTATTAATAACTTCCTAGATATTTTGTTTCTCATCTTATTTTGTTACAACGGTTAACCAAGGTTCTCCCATTATTTCAAATTGTGGGTTATTATTAATTTATTAGTAACTTAATTACTCCTATATAGATATTGCTAACAGTCTAGATCCTTTTATGACTTCTCTTACGGGTTGTTTGGTTATTGGAATGTCAATTCCTAGAATAAGATTACTGGAATGGAATTCTAAGAATAAAATATGACCTCATTTGGTTGTTATGATGTGAATACTTGGAATTTGATGTTTCTTTTGTTGGTCGGTAGAATAATGATAGGAATAAACTTGGAATAAAGTATGCAGTTACAAATCTATCATTGATAAGTAACACATCATATTATATTTGTTGTACGGTAAACTATAATTTTAATTATATATATTAACTTTAAAAAATGTAATAAATATATTATTATAGAATAATTAATGAAGTTTAATTTTCATAATTATAAGAATAAAAAAATAGTTCAATCAAGTATTTTTTTTTTAAAAAAGTTTTACTATTTAATTTTTTTGGATAATATTAAATTGATACTATGAATATAAACTTGTAATTATTGAGTATATAGAACATAAAAGAAACATTATACTAGAATGTAATATGAATGTGATTAATATAATTTGAACGTTATACTACTTATTTAGTTGCAGATAAATAGTCTTTTAAAACTAATACTAATATTAAAGTTTAATAAAATATTCTACACGGAAAAGAACAACCTAATTAAATTACAATGTAAACTTTTAATTATATTAACTTATTATAACAAAATATTTGTAGAATATTTCACAATGATTAATTATAAGTATTGAACTTGTTAAGTAAGGATTAATTATAAAACTATGTGTACAAACTATTAGGTTTTAACTATATATCAAATTATTATAGATATATACCGTGGTTTAAAATTAAAGAACAGTTTTATATGCTAATATACTTTATTTTCATTTCTTGACATATCGAGTATTATATTTAAATTTACGTTTTCGAATTACATTTAGTAATATTTCATTTAATTGAATATATTGTTTAAACTAAAAATGTACATTTAAAATAAAAATAAAATAGTTGTTGATAGCTATACACATATAATTCGCTTATAGTCAATTATTTTATTAACGGTAAGAATGTTTTTTTTTATTTCACTGGTATTATTATTCCATTTAAAATTAAAATAACCTTATTTTAAGTATTAATATATTTGATTTTTATATTAAATACTAATATAAATAACATATAATAATATTGCTCATAATGAAATAGTTAGTTCTTTATTTTTTAAATATATAAAAAAAATTGTATTTTAAATTATTATTTATGTATATATAAATTAATTGTAACTAAAATATTAATGTAGAATAATAAATAAAGACTGTAATTGAATATCTACCTATATTTTAATGTCATTGAGTTTTTTGATAATCTGGTGACTCGCTTGGAATAGCAATTCCCAGCGTTTCAGCATGTAATATATTCCCAGTGAGTTACCAGCAGGTTGGAATAAGCACAATTCCTGGAATTGGTTTTCTCTGTACCAAACATGGGAATAGCTGCAATTCCAAGAATTGTAATGCTATTCCCTGGTACCAAACGACCCGTTAGTGATCGGTAATTTTTATACCTTCTAAATAATTAATACTAGTGATTGAACTTTTCTTTAGATATTTTAATTCTCTCCTTAAGCATAAACTTTTATTTATTAAATTAATGATATCCCTCCTTGTTTTGCAATTATTTCCTATTTAAAACATCGACTTACTCATCCCTCTTCATCCTCAATACGCCGTTCCTGCGCTTATACTCTACACAAAATTTTCACACTCTTCTTCTTCAAGCTCTTGACGATTTCACGCTATCTTCTAACGAAGTCTAGTCAATTCCCTGGTGCCAGTTAGTGAATCATTGGGTAATGTGTTCTACCTAGATACGTGTGTTATTTTACCGTTGTTCGGTGGTTCTGATTGTTAAATTTTGGTTACCTAGACGCCGATTACATCGACGAGCGCTATCAATAGTTCTGTGGAGTTGGAATCTTGAAGTGGATTGATTATCCAGGTAAATTCTATGCTCAATGTTATTGACTGATGTTTGTAAAACGTTGGAAAAAGGTTTCGTTGTGCTTTATGGACTCTCAGTTGTGGTTTGGAAATTTGGGATTGTTTCCCACGTTTTGGAATTGGAAGAATTGGATTGTGCTGTGGTATTTCGGTTCTGGATTTTGGGAGTCTTTGCATGATGTATTCTATTGTTTAGGAGCCCATAGGTGCTCCCCATGTTATTATTATTTGCGCTGCACACATTGTTGCAGTTAAGCCCTTTGATCTACTCTATGTTATGTTGTTTCATAGGGGGTGTGCACGCTTAAGGACTTAGGGTGAGGTGGTTGTCTGACGGTCCTATAGGTGATTGTCCTTGTGTTGTTGTTGGGATCCCATAGGTGATCCCGTGGTTGGTGTTGTGAATTGACTCTGTTGGAAGCTCCCTATTGCGGTTTTGGTGTTATTACAATTTCCGGAAATTCATCAATTGTTCAACAACATTCTCATCTGATTGTTAACTGGCAAACAGGTTACTAAAACGTATTTTACAGATTGGTAGAGTTTACTCAATTTTTTTCTGATTTGTGCGATCCTTTCTGTGTTTGTCTATGGTTTTGTGATCGCAGGTATGGATGACTAAGTTGGGACCGGGATTGCGCACTCACCTAGTTTAGGAGATTAAGAGTTATTGAGACAATGTTTAAAGTATAGTGGTTAAGAATTGTTATACTGTTTTCTAATATTTACATTTTGGTCATTATTTTAGCTTCCGCATCTGTTGGTTTTTAGTTAACCTTTGTTGTGTGGTTTTAATATGTTCATTAGCCTGAGCACCCATGGGAATTGGGTGTGGCGGTAATACCCTGGAGGATTTGTTTTCCGCTGCAATTGAGGTTATGTATTTGGCTTAATACTCAACATTTACTTTTGCTGGCTTAGAAAACCTTGTTAAGCAATCTATATATTGTTTTAGATGAGCTCATATGGAGTTTACAGTTTTAAATGTTGCTAACAAGTTTTGCTATGTATTGGTATTGACTCTGTTGGTTTCTGCAACTCTGTTGCATTTCGAAAATACATCTCGGGACGTGTCCGAACGTTCGTCCGGACTTTAATGTTCGGACATGCCCCGAGAAGATTAAAAGAATCCGCTGTTTTGGTCGTGTCCGGACTTCTATCCGAACTTCAAAGTTCGGACAGCATGCGAGGACGAGTTCGACTTGCAAGTCTCGACTTACATCCGAACTTGCAAGTTCGGACCAACGTTCGGACACGCGCGTAAGAGAATTTCAGGATTTTGAAACTCGACTTGTGTCCGAACTTTAAAGTCCGGACACAAGTTCGGACGCTGTGATCTTTCATCTTTTAAATTCTCGACTTGTGTCCGAACTTCGAAGTCCGGACACAAGTTCGGACATCTTCGGATTTCAGACTCTTTAACTCTCGAATTGTGTCTGAATATCAATGTCCGGACACAAGTTCGGACAAGTGGTTCTCACAATTTAATTTCCTTCGGCTTGTGTCCGAACTTTCAATGTCAGGACACAAGTTCGGACCAATGCTATTTTGCGCTTTCAGGGCTCGTTTGAAGTCCGTTTTTAATTCTCTTTGCGTCGTTAGATTTGTATTTTCATAAGCTGTCTTTTGAGGTAAAATTCAGGGTGTTACAAAAATACCTTCCCAAAAACTACCTAGGGCAGGGAAGAACACTTCCAAAGTCAAAAAACACAGCCACAAACCTTCTCCCCATGTTTTTACACTTCCAAGCCTCAAATCAATACCGAAACACTACCGAAATCACCCCGAAATCACCAAAACCACACCCTTTCTTCTCCCATTGAACTTCCAAGCACAAAAACACCAAAAATACAGAGCCAAACCGTGGTTAACAACATAAGGAAGAAGGGTCCAGAAGCTCGGGTCGAAGTTGGACCGGATCGGACACCAACGAAGCTTTCAGAGATTCCCGACGTGAATGAACAACAAATTTTCAAAACCAAAACAGGTTAAAACCAAATTCTTACCCCCTGACCTCATACACTTCTGGTAATCAAATTGGATTTTCCTTGCTTCTGAATTAAGGTTTGTTTGTGTTTCGGCCTTCTAACTTGTCAGCTAAATTTCATATTAATTTTGACTTCAAATTGAATTCTTTCAATTACTAACATCTTGGAAATTTTTCAGGCTACACGTGTATAAGTTTTTAGCCAAAAAAACCGTCGGGAACCACCAAAAAACTACTGTCCGTGGGTGGTCCGTGACCTCGGACTGATGGTCCGGGACCATGGATGGGTTGTCCGTGGCCACGGACACCCACGGACGGTGGCGGGATTTCTTGTTTTACAAATTTTAAAATTTTAGTGATTTAACAGTACATGTCTGGGCCCACGGACATCCAGTCCGGGCCCCGGACTTTTCAAGTTTTCGTTTTTATCTTAATTCGGCTCACAATCATGTAGTTTAACTGGGGTCCGTGGTCTTGGACATTAGTGCTAATAGAGAATTTGTTTGGGTAAAAAGTATGTACAAAAGAATGAAAGAATAAAAGAAAGAAAAGAATAAAAAAACCCTACAACTCTATACGGGTAGCAAAAATCCCGGTCGGAGTACATGAGAGTAGATTACGACCGAGAGTATCGAACCCAAGGGACTTAATAGAAAATCAGTCTAATCCTGGTAAAAACCTATTCTAAACAGGGGGAAATTGAAAATGACAATTAAACTAAAACTACTAACTAAATAAACTAACTTTGACTCGAGATGATATTCAATGTAAGGACAAGTATAGTTATAAGCCAAACCACAATGTTTTGAAATTTATTTGGAAAAATGACTTGCCGGATGTCATGCCGGACAAGAGATGCACGGCACCTTCAAATTCTTTGAATGTGCTGGACATAAACCACCCGGCATCACACCCGACACCTTTCAAGTTGTGAATGGTACTTCCTGTTTCTGGTCTGACAACAGGACTCACCACCCAAATTTTGCTCCGTGCATATCTCATGCCTCGAAACGAACAGGATAATGAAGAATAACAGATTAATTCCAATCTTCAGTCATGTTGCCCACTTTTCAGAACAACACCGTCGAAGACCACCAAGGCCCCTCAACCCATTCTACTTTTGTTTTGTGAACCTCAAATAGAATTTAGAAGAAAGAAGAATAAGTAGCGATCTCATTCTGCTTGGATGAAGACCAAAACCTTAGTTGATGAAACTTGCACTTTTATTAATAACTATAAGAGTAATTACAAGGAAGATCATCCCTAACCAAAGAAGTGACAAGGAATTCTACTTCACCATCCACACAACTACAAGAAGAGAATACAAGAGGAGAAGGAAATGGTCATAGCCTTAACCCGACAAGATCTTCTTCTTCTCTTTGCGTGGATGGATCTGCAGAATTTCCTTGGACACCAACAATGGAGTGGGGCGGAATTGGAGTTGTAAATGGAGTGATAAGGGTGTTGGAATGTGACATTCGATGCAGCCCTTCGGCCTATTTATAGGCAACAAAATCTCCATGTGCCGGGTGGCATGCCGGGTGAAAGTCATCCGACACCACGTGTTAAATGTGAGTAACCGTTAACGGTCGAAACTGCTAGGCGAAACGTTGCTTGTGTCGGACAGGATACGTCCGGCACCATACCCGGCAATGGTCAAACCGTCAACTGTAAATAACTTCCACCGCTTGGTCAACCGTGGTGACTTTTCACATATGTGCCGGACAGGATGTACCCGGCAGGACTCCTTTTTGCTCCAGGCCTATGCCGTGCAGGAGACATCCGGCTTCATGTCCGACTCACCTGTATTTTTGCCTAGGAATTCGTTCCTTGCATAAAAGCTCACAAAACATAAGTCTGTACAAATAACATACTTTAATGCATAATATAACATAAATTATACTTATTTAACCTTATTTAGATTAATATACTCCTAAATCTAATGCATAAAATATGATAAGTCTGCGGCTTATCAATTAGGTCCGTGGCTACGGACATAATTAAAATTTGACCTAATTCTGCCTCCGAAACCCTAGTTTAGGTAGTTTTAATTTTCACTTTAATTTTCTGTCAAAGAATATCAAAAATACTAAAAAATCAAAAACTTGTGCACTTAGGTTAAAATGACTTTGTAATAAGCCATAATTAAACTAAGTAGAGGAAAAACGAACTAGGAGGGGTAATGAAAGTAATTTGAACCCTAAATAAGTCGTATACCAAGCCCCCAAACCCGAACTCTCATTTCCTAATTTAATCTAGGTCAAAATTAGGTGGCGACTCATAATAGGTTCCAGTGAGCTAACTTAGGATTTAATAATTAGTGTTGTATGACATAGTTATTAATCTTAGGTTATAAGTGGACCTAGAACCTGATCAGATCCTAATCAACTTAAATCAACATAGGATAGGGTTTAAAAATCGAGGCTCACACAAGGCATACGACAGTGTTTCATGGGACTTCTTGAATAAGGTAATTTATGAATTTGGCTTTGGAAACCTAATGATACGAAGGCTTATGGAGTGTGTGACAAGTGTCAAAATTTCCATTCTGATTAATGGGTCACCTACAAAGCCTTTTGAGCCCCAAAGAGGGTTGAGGCAAGGGGACCCCCTATCCCCGTATTGTTTGTAATGGTGGTTGAGTCACTGAATTGGATGATCAAAGGAGTGATGTCATCGGGGCGCTTTAGTGGTTTGAAAATTGGAAGAAGTTGTAGTCCTTTCCCACCTTCAATTTGCTGATGATACAATGTTGTTTAGTGAGATAAAGAAGGATGAGCTCATACAAGTACGCTGGGTGAGCTTTGAAGTTGATGGGGGTAGTGATCATGATGATGTGGAGGGTTCTCGAGGAGGAAGACAACAGCGTGTTCAATCAAATGGCACTGGTGGAACGGAACCCTTTAATTACGGTCCAAAACCGTGTATAATTACGGTTGTGGACCGTAATCTACGCGGGCGTCAATAAAGATGGCGACGTCTTAATTACGGTTTTAAACCGTAATTAAAGGCCCTTTTCCGGCCCGCGTGTCATTGACTTTAGATCACGGTTTTACCAATAACCGTAATGTAAAGTCGACACTTTAGATGACGGTTATTGTTAGAACCGTCATCTAAAGTGTTTTTTTTTATTATTATTATTTTTTTTACAAATCTACACAATTGCAACAGAGACAGAATTGTAACAGATAAGCAACAGAGGGCAGAAACTGCACAATTGAACCACCTGAATCAAATACCAACAACACAAATTCATTCTCTGCGCACAATTGCAACAGAGATAACATCTAATAAAGCACCAGATCGAAAATCTGTAACATATTCAATTGCATATTCAATCTGTTACACAATTGCAACAGAGATAACAATTGCAAATTCATTCTCTGCGCACAATTGCAACAGAAATATTCAATACAACAGCTAGAATCTGTTACAGCAGCAGCAGCTAGCAATTCATTACAAAAATATAATCTGTTACAGCAGCAGCAACTAACAGAATCAGAGGGCTACAAAGGTAGCAGTGTAACCTATACATGGTAGATACAGCTAGGATGACTCCCAGCAAGAAATAGCATAAAACAGAAGCGTAAAACAGTACAAAAACGGTGCAGAAAACTGTAAAAAACAAAATCCATGATAGCAGCATCAGAGCTAGCTAGTCTACCACTCCATTCTCATAAACATGGCTGCCATGCTCTCTCTGACATGCAACAAGTCGGCAGGAGCATAAGTCTTGAATCTGGCATAATGCTCTTTAATCTGCAACAAGAAAAGGAATGGAACACATAATGAGATTAAGATAAAGACACAAAAAATCTGCCGAAAGAATTAAATACAAGACAGCGTTCGTATTACCTTGTCTATATCATTCTTAAAACCTGGGAAGTACCCGCAGAACTCGTACATATACCGCATCACGTAGTACCCGCAACTCTTAGAATCCCTTTGGGTAGGGCACTAAATCACCAAAATTCACAAATGTAAAACAATTGTACAAAGATAATAGCAGCACGAATGAAATACATGAATTACCAAACCTGGATGTAATCGACGGTCAAATCACCAAACTCTCCCTGAGGGGTTTTTTTGTAACAACTGTTACATATATTAACAAAAGCGTTTAGCAAAATGAACAAGTACATTAATTTTGGTTCAAAAAACTTACAAACAATTAAATAGTAATAAAAACTTACTCTTTGATTAAGTCTTCAGTGTTGAATTCTGTCCACTGCCCTAGTGGATCTAGAACGAGCAGAGTAGCGGTGGCAGCGCAGAATATAAACAAAGCCCAGTGGTGGCTACAATGTCAAATACAAAATGAAATGAGAAATGAAGGTAAAAAAGTTAGCTAATTAGTATGTAATTTTATATTAGAACTCACGTTTGGTGATACGGCATTAGAATGAATAATTTATTCTGTTGATCAACAACATTGAAGCAATGAATCATGTATTCACAAAACCTCCCCGGGTCCCTAGTGACTGAGTCGTACGATAAACGCTCCGGGCACACCGCAGTAATGGAGGTCATGTCCTTCTCAGCACATCTCTCAAGCAGACATCTATTATATCACATGTACTATAAAAAGTTAGCCAATGCAACTTCATAGATACTTACTCTATATGTTTTTACAGTATGAGGAAAGAACACTTACTTTAGATAAGCTTGAATAATGTTAATGTTCAGATAATCTCCACACATCATCTCTCTGATGTCCTCAAAGTTGATTGCCGTGATCATATCTTCTTCGTAGTGAAACATCGACTTTGGAAGCGTCATCATGAAGTTGTTAGTTTGAGATGACTTCAACATGATCTTGTCGTAGAGATTCATCTGCTTGGCCCCCAAAACATTAACAAGTTTTTGTGGCAGTGCGAGCTTATTTTTAGGCGCCTCAGAAGTCCTGGTGCGACCCCGGACGGGCGCTGGATTCTTACCTTTCGCACCCCGACTCACTGGATTCTTACCCTTCACACACAAACAGTAAAGCATAAATGTAAAGATAATTACTAATTGATTATTATAGTAACATTAAACATTTATCTAGAACATACCCTTGTACTTCTGACAGGATTCGCCGGCGCGCAGATCTCTTCTTCTCTGGGCCGGGATACGCGGCGAGGAAGCTCAGGGATCTCAGGATTCGCCGGCGCGCTGGTCTCTTCTAGTCTGGGCCGGGTTACGCGGCGAGGAAGCTCAGGGATCTATAATAGATTAGATTAGACACTTAATGCTAAATAATGCATTTTATTAGATACTAAATGGTTGTCAAACAGTCTTACCTCATCGGTGACAACAATATAACATGCTGGCCAGGGCAATATGTCTCCCTTCGCTTCGATCAGCGTGCATTTGTTGTCAAACGCCATCGGAAGGTATGCATGCTCAAATCCATCAACTATCAGGTCCAAGGTCACACGCGCGTAGAATGGGGGTAGACGTACGAAACTGATGAGCGTGAGTGGACCTGATGGCAACACCGTCCCATAGGCCGCATCTACAGGGTGCCCTTCTAATGGTATTTGGAGACGACATTTTTTTTGCTCCTTTAATAAACAGAGATAATACGTGAAATAAATAAGTGAGTCCAATCTAATACTATTTAAATAACTTTATTTTAGGAGAAAAATAGTTAAACAAAGTTAACCTGGATGTTGGCAAAAGGGTACGGGTCAGCGGCCGGAGCACAACTAGACGAGGAAGACAGTCGAGGAGGATCTAGCTGCTGCTGAGTAGTCGCATGTGCAATCGCATTCAACGCTTCCTGCAGCCTCTCCTCGATAGCCCGGCGCTCAGCAGCCTGTTTCTCGTCATTAGCTTGGCGCTCAGCAGCGAACCTACGCTCTACCATCGCCTCGACTTCAGCAGCACTCAGCTGACCCTTCCTAGCAGATGGCGGGAATACGTTCTTCTGACGTACTTCTCCCCCAAATCCTCTAACACGCCCTGGGTGATCCTTCTTCCCAAGCATTTGATTGAGCGCGTCGTCTTGAGAAGGAGGAGCGTGTAAGTCTACTTCTCCTCTCTGTGCCGCTTCGTACTGTCCAATTTTCAAAGAAGTTAACACTAAATTTAAGATCAACAAACACTTGAGTATATAAGTAAATTATTTAACAGCTACTTTCAAATACTTACAATTTGGTTAGCCAGTTGTTCCATCGCAGCATTAGGAAATATCCTCTGACCTTCGCTGGTCGTTTTCTGGCGTCCCAGTATGTACATCTGCACCCTCCTCGCCTCAGAGACATCCTCGATCGGGCATTCACTTCCATCCTCGTTCCTCCGTGTCAGCAAACCAGCTTCTTTCCATCCCTCGAGGCTGCCCACATATCCCCTTCGTCCCATGGTGTGGGGGTAGAGATTAGCTTCACGGTTTTGCCGTGCTTGTTCTTGTACTTGCTGTTAAGAAAGTACAACAGGAAATTAATTAGAAAATCAGGGATAAAGCATTATGAGCATTAATTAAGAAAAGAGTACACACAAACATACCCTGAACTCGGGGGTGGCGTGCCGCTCAACGAACTCCTTCCACTCCTCTTCAGTGATCATGCCATTGTACACAACATACGGCGGAGGCTCACGTGGGGGCACCCTGTTGATCCAATGCTCAACCAAGTAGTGGCGGAATGATTTAGCTTTGCCGGACACCAAAGAAAGAACGGTCTTCTTCACTTCTTCTGGGATCTTGTATCGTTCTTGCACCTTCTTCCAGATGGTCTCCTTAACTTCTTCCGGGACTTGTTTCCATGTGTGGTTGATGCAGCAATGTGATCTGGCCAGAGTCCCTAGCATACTAGCGAACTCTGACCTGCTGCCCCCACCATACCTCCCATACTTGTCCCACAGAAGACTAATCTGATCCGGTTTCTGCAGTTTCAACCCACGGGTCGGACCTCTACCTCTGGGTCTCTGAGTAGCACTCGTAGAAGGTGCACTCATGGAAGGGCCAACAGCAGCAGCGGCAGATGTAGATGGGGCAACAGCAGCAGCGGCAGATGTAGATGGGACCGGTACCATTTGCTGCTCATTTTCCTCCTCCTGACGACAAAATAAATCGAACTCTTCATCAGCCATGTCCGGATCAGCCATGCCTGCAAGGATTGAAATACAATTTGAATTAAATTAAGCATTTCATAATGGTCATAAACAAGCAATAAATAAAAGAGTGTTAATTTCATATAAATTTTTATAGTAATAACTTACATACACCATTATCTCTCAACCCACATTCCCTCGTTATGGTCTGATCGTATATACTCACGATGACCTGTGACCTCAGCCTCTTCCAATGAAATAGGAACAGTTGGAGGTTCATCTTCTGCATCATACTCATCCTCATCAACCACACCATCCACACCAACTATTCCTCTTCTCCCTTTAAGCACAACAGACCATCTAGGATTACAGGGATCAGTAACATAAAATATCTGCTTAACCTTCGTCCCAACAACGAATGGCTCAACCGTGGGAGTAGCTCTAGACAGATCAACCAGTTTCATACCATGCTCCTCCTCACGGTAGCCATGATTGTTGTTAACCCAGTTACAGCGGAAAACACACATTTCGTAGCTGTTGTAGTCCAATACCCAGATGTCTTGTATAACACCGAAATATGATTGTTGTACTGAGACAGGACTATGACCCACGACACCGATGTCATATAAGTTTTGATAAGCTTCAAGCTCTACACCACTGTTTTGATTCGTTGACTTCTGATCCTGACGTTCTGTGAAAAAGGTGAATCCGTTGACATCGTACCCCTCATAAGAAATTACATCCAGATTTGGTCCAAATGCAACTACTTTAATCAGTTCAGGCACATTCGTGGACTGATCGGACAACACTCTCTCTTTGAACCATCGGACAAATGTCCTATTCTGCTCATTTTGTAGTCTAACGTCACTCATTTGGATATTGTGCTCTTAAAACACAAGTGTTCATCAAAGTATGGTTCAACATCTTCAAGATGACTTAGCACAACTAAATGAGCTTTGTTAAGAGTGTCTATGTCAATTCTTTTCAGTTTCCTTCCAACCGTGCCAACACCCTTCAATTTCCCTCGTGTCTAGAACGTGGAAGTCCAATGGTATCGACACCTTCTAGGTAATTGGTGCAGAAGTCTACAACTTCCTCTGTGATAGTGCCCTCTATAATACTACCCTCTGGGTGACGACGGTTCTTCATTTTCTTCTTCAGGACACCCATGTACCTTTCAAACGGATACATGTAGCGAAGGTACAAAGGACCACACATCAGAATCTCTCTTACAAGATGCACGAGGAGATGTATCATTATGTCGAAGAACGATGGAGGAAAATACATCTCCAGCTGGCACATTGTCACAATAAGATCCTTTTGTAATTTAGACAGAGTGTCCACATCAAGAACCTTAGACGAAATGGATTTGAGGAAGACACTGACGTTTGTGATTGTGTGTCTGACAGCATCCGGCAAGATCCCACGTAGTGCAATTGGCAAAAATTCTTGAAGTAGGACATGATAATCGTGAGATTTCATTCCTACTAATTTGAAATCTGTCATGGACACTAGGTTTCTTATGTTTGAGGAGTAACCTGATGGCACCTTGATGTTGTAAAGGGTACTGCATAGACTATGTTTCTCTTCTTTAGACAGAGTGTGACAGGCAGGAGGCAAGAATGTGCGTTTTCCACGTTCTTGCGGGCCAAGCTCTGTGCGTATGCCCAACTCAATTAAATCTTTTCTTCCTTTCAAATGATCCTTTGTCTTTCCTTTTATGTTCAAAAGGGTGCTAGTGATACTTTCACCCACGTTCTTCTCGACATGCATCCCATCGATACAATGTCTAACCTCCAGATGCTGCCAGTACTGTAGTTCCCAAAATATTGATTTCTTTTTCCAGACACTTTTTTCACCACTTTTGGTTGGCGGCCCGAAGTTGTTCACAATATTATCCAACTTTTTGTAAATCTCTGTACCTGTCAAAGGCTGGCGCGCCATGCTGTGATCAGTTTTCCCATCGAACTCTTTCGCCATCTTTCGATACTTATGTCCTTTTGGAAGCATTTTTCGGTGGCCCATATACACGGTTTTCCCACTATGTTTCAAGCGAATGCTACAAGTGTTTTCACCACAAATCGGACACGCCAACGCCCCCTTGATTGAATAGCCTGAAAGATTACCATAGGCGGGGAAATCATTGATTGTGCAGTACAACATAGCACGCAAATTGAAGTCCTCTTTACTGAATGAGTCGTAAACCGTAGCCCCTTCATTCCACAAGAGTTGTAGATCCTCTATCAAAGGTTGTAGGAATACGTCAATTTTGTTGCCCGGTTGCTTTGGACCAGATATTAACAAAGACAACAAGATGTGTCTTGGTTTCATGCATAACCACGGCGGTAGATTGTAAATAACCAAAAGCACAGGCCAGGTACTATGTATGCTACTCAAAGTACCGTAAGGGTTCATCCCATCTGTGCACAAGCCTAGCCTTAGGTTTCTCGGTTCGTTACCAAACTCAGGAAATTTTACGTCTATGTTTCTCCACTGTGGTGCATCAGCGGGATGTCTCAATCTGCCATCCTTTTTCCTGTGAACTGAATGCCATCGAAGATTCTCTGCGTCTTTCTCAATGGAGAACAAACGTCTGAACCTTGGAATGATGGGCAGGTACCACAGTACCTTAGCTGGTGAACCTTTCTTACTACCGCTGTTGTGAGTTTGTTGTTTCTTATACCGTGACGCTCCACATGCTGAACAGCTTTCAGCAAATTCATCCGATTTCCAAAAAACATGCAACCATTTGGACAAGCATGAATTTTCTGGTACCCCATACCCATTGGGCACATCATTTTTTTGGCTGAGTACGTAGTCGTTGGTAAAACGTTGTCCACCGGAAGAACGTATTTCAATAGTTCCAGGAGGTCAGTGAAACTTACGTCACTCCAGCCATGTTTCGCTTTCAAGTTGAATAGCTTGAGGACGACACTCAACTTGCTTAACTTTGTAGGGTCACACCCGGGGTACAACGGTGTTTTGGATGAATCCAACAAATTTTCATGCTTGTCTGGCGTGTTAGAGTAATGTCGTTCCACATCTTCGAGCATAGTCTCAATGTCATCATCCCAGAAATCTGGCTCAACGTTCGCTGTAATGTCTTCTGGATCACCAGCAACTGTATCATCTCCAAGTTCTGTTTCTGTGTTTGCCTGACCATTATCCCCTTCGTCAGGCTTAATAACATCGAATGCACTCTGACCATGCCATCGGATTATGTCTTGGAAATCTTTTGTAAAACCGCGGCGGATCAGATGTTCCTTAATTGTTTCAACGCCGTGATATCTCAGATTGTTTTGGCAGTCGATACACGGACAAAATATGTATCCCTTGTCTGTAGGTTTCAGATTGTTCGCCAACACCGTGCATAACTTATCAACTCCTTCTAAAAACTTGTCGTCCAAATTTCCGCTGTAAATCCACGAACGTTCCATCTCCTTCTAGCTATTTATATGAAGGCAGCCATTTCATACCGTCACCCGTGGCAGAGTCTTTACACTTTTTTATCTTATCAACCTAAATCCATCCATGAGTATTAAATCCCACTGGTGAACGTATTTTTAATATGTAATTTATTGAAAATTTCGGCAGCATCTCCCTACAGTTCTTCAAATGCACGATATTATGATATTAATCAATAATATATGCATTCGAAGAACAATAAAGAGATACTGCTGAAATAATCAATAAAGTACATAAAAGCACATTCACACCCTAGGTGTGTGATTTAACAATCGTGGACAGTCCCGACAGGGACTGCCGAAGATATACCTCTATTAGGTATATCTTGGGCGGATAACTATGTTTGGTAGTTTGTCAAATATTATATGTATATATATAAATCTTACCTCTAGTAGACGATTAGCCGATGCTAACGGTTGAGGTCGGAAGCCTAAATAAAGTCGAAGTCCTGATGCATAAATGAAAAACGACAACATTAGAATTCATCAAAAAATCAAGGTTAAATGCTAGCTAAACCGCGGAAAAAAATCGACAGCATCTCCCCTATATTTCTACCGTCTCCAAATCAGTTTTATCAAAGTCAAATTCGCACGCACCATCTAGGAAACTGAAGCTGAAATCCAAACTGAAATTAAAACAGAAACTGAGTTGTGTTCTTGCTTTCTTCCTTGTCTGTTTTTTTTTCTTTCAACTGATTATACTTCTCCTAACTCCTTACCCAGTTACTTAAATATTCCATTAAGCTTTAAAATCCAGACCAAAACTCAAACAACTTGTTACAGTTCTGTTCCATTCATGAAACTGAGATATGCTACAGTTCTGTTCCATTCATTTTTCAGGAATCGGTAATATACTTGAACTTACTTTCTTTCCTGTGGTAGTTTTAAGTAGTAGCATTTTTAAAACTACACTATTATGTATTAATTGTAATACTAAATGCTAAGAATAAATAAATACAGCAGTTTACAGATTGGTTTGCAAAGTTACCGTAACTAAGCACCGAAGTGGGCAAGTAGTGTAGAAATCAGCCCACGAACTATGTCACAATTAACTGTGAATCTGGGCACAAATATATGAACAAGGTTAGAACATTTGCCATTACACTCTCAGGATTCGATACAAACGAGCTTAGAACTTGCAATCGAAATGCATGTATATGAACAAGGTTAGAAAAAAATGACAATCAATCGATCGTATACCCAATACGCGATAGAGACATCGACGGTGAGACCAGTGGTAGATGGGTGGTGACCGGCGGCGATGGGAGTGACAAAGGTGGTGGGAGCGACGGCGGCGATGGCCGTTAGCAAGGTGACGGGAGAGAGGAGGCGATTTCAGTGAGGAAGATAGCGCGAAAGAGAAGAAGAGTTATTGTGAGTAGAGTGTGCAGAGTGTAGGCAAATGTTTTAAATGGACTTTAGATTACGGTTTACATGTAAACCGTAAACTAAAGTCACACTTTACATGACGGTTCCCAAAAAAACCGTAATCTAAGTGTAACGAAATTAAAAAAAAGCGCGATAATTATTTGGCATATGTTGGGTTTCAAACATAGGTACACATTAATATAAAGTTTTTATTAATCTAAAATACACTGGTAAAACGACGTCGTTTACCGTAATCTAAAGTGTAATGAAATTAAAAAAATAGCGCGATAATTATTTGGCATATGTTGGGTTTCAAACATAGGTAACACATTAATATAAAGTTTTTATTAAAATACACTGGTAAAACGATGTCGTTAACTGTAATTTAGATTACCGCGGAGTCAAAAAATCAAATAATACGGGAAATATTTGGCGTCAGGTCAAAACGACGTCGTTGACCATCAGTCGGAGGTAGCACGCCTTTTTTAGGACGGACTTTAGATGACGGTTATTAGTGAAACCGTAATCTAAAGTCCGTTGACCGTAAAGCGCGCGTCAACACGGGACTTTAGATTACGGTTTCACTAATAACCGTCATCTAAAGTCCGTCCTAAAAAAGGCGCGCCTACCTCCGAACGATTATTGATTACGGTTAATTCAATCATCGTCGCTAATTAATTCCGGCCTTCCTATTAATCACGGTGTCTGTTAAAGCCGTGATTAAACCACCGTCATTAAAGGCTCGCGTTCCACCAGTGGGTTATTTAACGCTTATTTTAGCGTTTTTCACTTTCTAAGCGTTTTCTCATTTCTTTTGGATTTTTTTTCCTTACCAAAATTACTTAGGCACTATTAGGCCCTTAAATACCATATTAAAATAATCTATTCACCATATTTAAGTTCGGGGTATTTCAATCTACCCCCTTAAAGAACTTTGCCCTCAAAGTTGGTGAATCTAATATTATTACTCGTATAAATACTCTATGCTAAGGTTATGACCTCTACATATAACCTGTCAAACTCCAAATGTCTGACATGATGCATACTACGCATCCAAACTGCATGTCACTGGATGCATAGCAATCAAAAATATCCGTTTTACTACTCTCCAAGGGGGTCCATCCGCAGACAATTAGGTACCATCCTCCCCCAAGTCGAGTGATCCCTCAGGTACCGGTCACGTTTGAACACTTATGCTTTCTGGTTCACGGCAATCATGACTTGAGCACTTACACTTTCTGGCTCTACGGTCCTTTGGTTCATATCAAATTCATTTGCAGATATAGAGATCCTCAGGCACTTACTCATACTTACTTACTCATACTTACTCATACTTACTTCGGGACTACGGTGTAGTGGTTTCAAAACTAATCAACACTCCCACCGACTCAAAACTAGCTTCTCCTCCTATGGTTTTGACCGGATACCCATGCCTAGGCATGGAAGATCCACTAGCGCCCGTGGGAGCGGTTTCAAAACCGATCCTTATTCTCGAGTTTGTAGTAAACATTGTACCAAATTAGTTTTGGAAATTCATTTTGAAAACTTGCATACATCTCCCAAATACCATTTATGATGATTATACCTATTACTAGTGTTATTTCTGTGACCACTTAAGGGGAGCTTCCAGAGTCCTTCAACCCCAATGTGATCAGCATTGGTGTTGAATTATCCTTCCACCCCAATTTGTGTTCGGCTTCCCTTGATCACTAGCAAATCAAGTTCCACTTCCCACCTCAATACAAACAGACAGATTGTCAAACATTATTTCGTTTTCTATCTTTTAATCTTGCTACTCATAATCACACACATACATTTCCCATTTCGTATGATTCAATTACCTACTTACTAATCATCTCATCACTTATTACTACATCTTCTCCAACTACTATACTTAGGAAATTCGTGGGTATAATATCCCATTAATTTGCTATACCAAATTTATACTCATAAGATACATCGGTTGTATACCGATTTATACTCCTCAAGTCTCCATACATACTCATTCCTCATACTATTACCAATCGGGGTCCTCATTCCCCTGGAGTTTCTCTACTCCTTTCTATTCTTATTTCCCAAATAACTACAATTACACGATGAGTGAATACAATGTTTATGTAACATAAGTATCAACCATCAAAACGAATTCCCTTGCGCTATGCGCATTGTAGTTTACGCACCTATCACGTCAAACATACATTTCGCGGTTTTCGCTCTACCCCCCTTAAAAGGGATTACGCCCACGTAATCTACCATGTGTCAACATTGGACATTGGTCGAAGGCATTCAGCCGTCATGGAGTGGTTCAGTTTCCATGCGGTCTATTATACAACGTTCCTTGATCAATGGGTCTTAACGGTATTACCGGTTAGTCCCTGCATCAAGAATTTTCATCGGAGTTATTTAACTCTTAACCGGGTTCGGTTCTAGCCTAAGTGGCTTCGAGGCATTGATGATTAACCTTTTATTCACTAGGTGTATTCCACTTGGAATTCTGGGCCCACTAGCTTCTGCTGCGCGACCCTGATAACTTGGGTTATTCGCCCTTCTCGTTATCCTTAACGTGTTACACATCATCTTTTTATCCCTCTTGTTGTGGGAATAAGGTTTGTTCCATGTCGCGTGGTATTCTTTTACCGTGCTCGAACTCGATGAGTTTTAGATTTATAACCAGCTCTCTGGCAATCTATACACATGTTGTTGTGTTTTGTAGTGGTCATTCACTTGGTTCCTCCGACTTATTGTCGGTTGAGGTTAAGTCACTACTTAGTTGTAGTGCTTCCTCTATTGTTAGTAGCTTCTGAATTATACCAGTTTCTCTGGTTCAGTACAAGTGCTCTTTACTTGTATGACCTTGCGTTTTCGATGCGTCGGTCCTTGTGACTTTCTTAAGTCTCCTTTCACTTTTATTCCAATGGAATTCACATCTTGTGATTGTTGATGTGTTTCACACTCTTCGTACTTCTTTGGCCTTAGGCCGCACAGTTTGTTTCTAAGCTTTTGCTTAACTGGCTTATGCCATGTTCGTTGGTGAAAGGAAGCATTTACCACTACTTACATTTTCCATATTCCTAGCTATCCCACTAGATCATTAACTGCACAAGTGCAATACCAAAACACTCAGTCCTACAGAGTGCAGAGGCGTGAACCCTTGGCAGTAACTCTCTTATGTGAAATAGGAATTGATACTACTTCTTTGTGTGGTGCTTTTATTTGGTGCAGACTCCTGGCTTGTTGCCCGGTCTGTCCACTATCTCGTATTAACAATTTCCGTAGCATTGGGTGATTACCCACATACTCTGGTCGCCTGCTGCGCACCCTGTTCTTACTGGTTCTACAGTATTGGTTTACATGGCATCCGCTGTTGCTAGCTTGAGCTCGTGCATTTCCACCATTTATACCATGGTTTGGTGTTTATACTCCTGAGCTCCTTGAGCGTTATTTACTTATACTTTTGTTCCCACATCTCGTGTTCTTTCTGAACCGGTTACTCCTCGGGTTGTCAATAATTGCTGTTGAAGCTTATTTTATGTCGCTTGGCAATGTTTGTATGCTCAAGCTTCACTGCATTAGTAGTTCCGAAAGGGATATATCTTCGGACATTTATTGATGGTATCCCATTCTTGGAATCCATGTGTTCACCGCTCTTGCGGTCTCACAGTTATGAGGGGTATCCTTGCTCATTGGTTGTTACTCTTCTATCGGTGTCCTTGACAACTTTCCATATGGTTCACAATGGTTTTGCAACCGTTGGGTTGTGTGTGGTAATGGCTTACTAGCCATAATCCATTGCCTAGAGCTCTGCTCATCATACGTCGTTCCCAAGTGATTACTTCTCCATAATCCATTGCCGGGTTTGGAGGTGATACTGGGCTCCATGATAAGATCGTCGCATCACGCTTCCGTTTATTGGAGACCCTTTCGTATCTTGGTATAGATCGATACCATTTATTAATTTGGGGTATCCCTTGTCAAGTGGGATCCCTTCGGTGTTCTAACCGGATGTTTGCTCCGACTGTGGTGTTCTTACCGCGACATCTCTTTCAGCTGTGTTGACTTGATACCCTTTATGGATTGCTCCTGGGTATTACTGATTATGCCATTACATCTGGCCGACATTTATGGGTATGTCCAGTTTGTTATCCTACCTTGCGGTTCGGATCTGAATTATCCGTTGAGGGTTATAACGTCTCCCGTTCTTAGGGTAGATCACTGGTGATTCTCCTTATGTTATAACGGTTTTGGTATTCCCTTCGGTGATGAATGGTAATTTCAGTACCATATATGATCACCCTGTGTATTTGTGGTAGTGGTTCTAGGAATTCTATCCCGTTCATCGTACACTGATGTGTTAATGTTAGGCATTTGCCTTACTGTGTTTAGACTGGGTATTCCTTCCAGTCATCATGCTTTACTTTAATATATTCAAGACATATCCAATGTCTTTATTCAGTTGTTAGTGCTTCTCGCACTTTTAACTCTTAATCATCCTCCTGTAGTAGGTTCTTGACTCCTTAGCTTGTAAGCTTATCTGAGTTCCCTTTGCTCGTTTGAGGTATCCAACTGTTCTGTTTCGAATTTACTTATGGTCCGTAGAGCGGAGTTGACTACTTCCCGCGTTTTCGTACACTACATGTATACATACGTGGGGTACCATGTTGGTACGTTACCACTTACCTAACTATCTGTCAGGCCCGCAAGCTCCTTCGGAGTGCGGTCGTCCCACATCCCGTATTTGGGTACACTCGTAGTGCTCGTCACACGCCTAGGTGAAGTATTCTATTGTCAACTCCTCTTGTATCATTCTATGATACTCACCGTAATTCCGTCTGTTTGGTTCTTAAAAATCCAAGGTTTAAAAGAAGGGTTTGTGGTTTTGAAAGAAAATTTGAGTTTTGAAATAACAGTTCAGTGTTAAAAGAAGTTCTTCATGGTGCCGCCATGTCTGAGGTCTTGACCAAGTCCAGCTTCTTGCTGACTGGTATGTTCTTGATACAATGGTCGGGCCGTTAGGCCTTTCCGAGGTTTCGTTATTTAATCCTTAGGACTGGTAATCCTATATTTGCTCCATTCGTCATAGCGGTACTTTAGCAAGTATTTGCGGGTTGTTAAAAGTCTTCCAACCGTCTTGTAGTTGCTGCACTTGCCCTGGGCAAGTGCGCGGGTAGGTTGTTTTTCAGTTAACGTATACCAGTTACGGTATCGTTTCCATCCATAATTGGTGGTTTTATTAGGTCTTCATTTGATCTTTTGATCTTGGTGATCAATCTCCTGAGTCGCTTCTCAGTATACTTGACATGATTGTCGTCAATTCAGGTGTCTCCCACCTTCACTGTGGTTTTCGAGGCTTGACTTATCCTTAGGAACCACGTTGTAGTCCTATAGGTGTATGTGCTATGAATACTTTCATAGTTATCTAAACCATGTTTGTTCGGTTATTATAGCCTCTTAGCTTGTAGGTTTGGTATTAATCCAACCTCGACTAGTTCCTTAGTCGGTTTGTATACCGTTGTTGGTATTATCAAGTATTACCGTCCGTAGACTCCCTTGTCTCGGGTTCGTTACTCTATCTTCCTTGCTTCATTGCGCGATTGTGCTTCTCTCCTTGCTGGCTACTCATGGTTCTCGCGACTGCGAAGCATGTCGCCCCATGGTGCCATAAATCCATTATCCTTGTGGTTAGGATCTTCATTCTCCGCCATTAAGTGCGGTCATTGTCATTCAACGGGAACCGTCCTCGGGACTTCCAATTCTCGGAACCTGCCGTATGACAGGTTCTTTTTCTAATAAGGTTGTTTTGCAATTGCCAGATCGGGTTTTACCCGAAGGTGAGAGGTCTTTCCATCTCCCTGGCGTTCTTCTCCCAACTTAATACCGTGGGTTGCGGAGGGCGGGGTATGGTTGTTGTAGGTCTCCGGTTCACGCGGAAGTTCCTAACTAGCGTACCTCACGCGCTAACACTCAACCCTTAGCCCTAAGTCTCTAATTCCTAACTCGGTATTTTTCTAAACTCGGTATTTCATCCATCAGAGCGAAGTATCGCTCTGATACCACTTTTTGTAACACCCCTACCGCTAAAACCATCATTACTGTACAATACTTACCTTCGCAGCGGATACTCCATACACAACGGCTGGTGTACAATGCCGTTAGTCACCCACGTGACTAACAAGGCGAGTTACAATACTACACACTATCGGTCTGATGAATTGAACATACCGAGTACTCTACACAATACATTGCTTTCCCTTGCATACTCAACCATACTTCAAATACAACTCCAATACAATACTATACCGAGTCTACTACAATCCTTAACTTACCGATACAGTTTGGAACTTCCCATTTCACAATACATTACAAATACAAACCCTATTATATAACTACCCATGCTTACATAGCAGTCCCCGTCCTACTCTCTCGAACGGTGGTCAGCTTCGAGTACCTGCACACTAAAAACGTTCCCCCTAGGGGGTCAGCTTACGCTGAATATGAATTTCGCATATACCGCATGCTAACCGCGGTACGCCGACTACTTTGGGTCGGATATACATGGAGTTCATTTTACATGCATACATACATACTCATGCTACAACAATACAATAAACAATGCCTACATACACATACAAGGTTCAATACTTACCAAGGAAGACAATTCGATAGTCAACCGTTCGTATTAGTTATTTATTCATTACTCTTTCGTTGCGTTACTCACTACTATGTTCGTACTGTGTTCAATATTCGCTACTCTACTCATACTCACTCCTTACTCTTGCAAACACATCACTCCATGTTCAATACCTTACTCGCACACGATCCTTACTCTGTACTCGTTACTATACTTGTGCATACTCACTACTCAATACTCCATACTTACTCATACGTACTCAATGCTCAATACTTACTCATACATACTCAATACTCGGTACTCATTACATACTCATACTCACTTCTTACTCAGTACTCATTACTTTACTCATACATACACAATACTCATTACTCATTACTTTGGCATTTGGGCGGAGTTATACACAAGACTCGCCACCGGACCTACAATACGAGGGCTATACGCTTAGCTCCTTAAATACTCAAATGTCCGCTTTTACCGGACTACTCAAATTCCCAACACTCTTCTCTCAGAGTATATTACAATCGCATGGATCAGCCTAGAAGTATCTCTCTTGATAACCTCCACTATCTTAGGGAATTACCACCTTCTAGTATCCTCAGATTTAAGGGTTTCCCCAACGTATCGAATACTCTCATGTTCGGGACATTACTTACATCAGTCGGGTCCTCTCATATGGGTCGACTAATTGCTAAGGGGTTTGGAAATCCCTCATCATTCTTTACTACTCTCATGGTTCATGTCTTGCACCAAGTTTAGTTCCTCTAATAGAGGTTACTTATATACTTCCACTACTTATTAATTGTGGATTGTTCATTTCGATTCTCCTACCGTGATCGGAAGGTTATTACTCCCGTACACTCTCTCGCATTCTAGTGAGTTCATTGGTTTGCATTGTCGTTTATTGATTCGTTAGTTTAGTGCGTTGCTACGGTTCCATTAGTTCACAACATGACTCTTACTACGAGTCAATACACAACTGGACTCATCTATGAGTCGATCTACACACTAAATGAAGCCACACAATCAGCAAGAAGGTTAGCTCATACAGCATACAGCAAGACATACAGTGATAGGCAATAAACCGTTTTCATGCTTTAGTCTTGATTAGCCGGCATACAGCACACAAATCAACGTAACTCGGTTAGCATACGGGGCATGAGAAAATCATACCTTTTTCCGGAATTTACTTCACCGGGTGTTCCCATGTTCCTTTGGTTCACTCTCGTTCCTCGAGCCTTATTCTTGAACCTCCGGCTACATGCCAAATGGTTCCATTAATACTAAGCTTTGCAACACATACATAACCACTACTCCCGTACTTACCCCGTTATCTCGCTGTTTCGGTTTAACTTAATGTTCTTAAACTTACAACTTTCTTAATTACTTCTTATACTTGTTTACACTTCTTAGGGCCTTTAAAGGTCACCAAACAAGGCCTTAACAACTTCTAAAACCATTACCAATCAATCCCCCATGTTTAGAAACCTTAAAAACACTCTCTGCTGAATTCTGGGGGTGGTCCGGGACTTGGTCCGGACCCTAAGTCCCGGACCAATGCTTCTGTGTACTTTCGGCTGATTTTTAGACCTGGTCCTGGACTTGGTCCTGGACTTAAGTCCCGGACCAATTCCTGCATTCACTCTCGGGCCTTTTTTTGAAGCGGTCCGGGACTTGGTACATATCCTAAGTTCCGGACCCTGCTTAAAACTGCTATTAAGGTCATTTTTCAACCCCAAATCAACCCATAATCCACCCCTAATCAATCCATAAACTTTCCACAAGTTTCCTACATAATTATACACCTCAAAACACTCCTTAAACCACCTCAAATCCATGGTCCAATCCATACTCAACTTCTTGCCCAATTTCTACCAATTTCCATTCTCATTTCTACTTGCACACTTGTGCATTTCTACACCTCTCTTTGCATTTTGCATCTTGTACTAACATCATTTTACCATTCCAATTCATTTCCAATCGACTACACTACCTATACCCAAGTCCAACTCTCTTTTTACCAAATCTTGCACACTAATTTTTCCTAGTTTCTACAATGCATTTTCTACACTTCTTGCTTCAAATTTTACACTCTTTTATTCACATACCACTACTACTATTCCATGGTTACTAAACATCTCTAATAAACCCAATACACATCTTGGTTCTCCCATTCACCAAGTCATTCTTAATTCACAATTCCTACTAAAATTTCGCCATAGTTCACCTACTTTCCTTACTTATCCACACATGTCCTTTCTCATCAAATTCATTCCTATCCTAGCCAAACCACAAGGGTTCTACCAGCACACATACAAAATCCCAATACACCAATACTTCTCAATTACAATACCAACACATTATTACTTCCTCAAATAGCTATACTAATACACATACACCATTCATTAGGCTCTAAGGCCTACAAATCCACATTTTTTCTCACAAATACTCAAACATCCACAACTACAATACTAGTACAATAGTTTGGGTTCTTTTATTTGTTTACCCATTCCCATTACACTAATGCATTAAATTAAGCATTAAGAAGGAGTTCTTACCTTGAGCTTTTGATTCCTTCATTTCTTTTCCATTTCTCCTCTTCCTCTCTTTCTTGTCCAAATCGGTTTTGTGTGGAATGGAGTTGCCAAACTCCATTCCCATCACCCAAGCACACAAAGACAAGTATAATTAATACACTAACTCTTAGATTTATACTAACTCATTGAGGTGCTCAAAACACGATTTCTAGGGTTTACCTTTGGAGTGTTTTAGGAGGGGTTTTAGCCCTTGGTTCAAGAAGGAGAATCCACCACCAGTGCTAGGTGAAATTGAAGCTCAAAAGAGAGAGAAAAATAAGGCATTACAAAGGGCCAAAAATCAACTGCCAAAGGAAGGTGGAGAAAACTTGAATCTTTTATGGAGATTTTTACCTTGTTGGAAAGAGGAGACTCCAAGCTCCATAATGGTGTGTTTTTCTCTTCAAATGGGGAAACCCATGGAGATGAAGTTGCTCATTTTCGGATTTTGAAAAGATAGAAATATAGAGCTTGAAGAGAGGAGCAAGAATATGTACTTTTTTTCTCATTTGGAGCTTTAATATGGCTTGAGTATGGGGTAGAAGGTGGAGTTGCCATGGGAGCTGATTGGAGAGCTCAAAAATCGGTAGCCACCAGAGGAGGAAGAAGAGAGGGTTCAGGAGGGGGAGTGCTCACGTAGGAAAGAAAGGAATGGGAGGAGAGAGAGAAGGAAAGGTAGTATAAGTTGCTTTTTACTTTATTACTTTATTGCTTTTTGATTTATTTATTAGTTAACTAGTGTGTGTGTGTGTGAGAGGCTGAATTAATTGTTAAAACCGGCCCCCTATTCTACTACTAGTTGGAGCGTTTCTCGTCTTTTACAGAAAACGCTCGTTATTTTACCCGGTTTCGGTACTGTTCACTAACCGGGCCCGTTTTCCGGAATTTTCTCGTTTCTTTATTTTTATTGGTTATTAAGCTTCCGTTAATGCTTAATTATAGTTATTTAATGAACTATAATTTTTACGGGTTCGTTTGACCACTTACAATCACGTTTTCGAGTTTTCTCGAAAAACGTGCGCTAAAGCTTTATTAGCGTTTTAATACATTATTTGGATCCGTGTTCTTCGGGAATCATTCCCGTATACTAATTAGGCATGAATAAGCCCTATGAATCCTTATAATACTCTAACCGAGGTCTCGTACCTCCTATGATTATTTAATGCTTATTTTAGCGTTTTTCGCTTTCTAAGCGTTTTCTCATTTCTTTTGGATTTATTTTCCTTACCAAAATTACTTAGGCACTATTAGGCCCTTAAATACCATATTAAAATAATCTATTCAACATATTTAAGTTTGGGGTATTTCAACAACCTCCAAATTATATGTATATATGTAGCATTTGGTATTGCTAATTAGGTAGTTCTCCCGACTTCAGAAAATATAGATTCAAAGTATGTTCTCTCCCCTTTATTAATTAGGAGTCCAGCACTGTCACTATATTGATACTAGCTGAGACCCTTGGTATTTGCTCAGGTATTTAAAACCCGTGCTTATCCATGACGGATGTTTAGTTATATATATTTTGAGATTCTGTTTCTCTATTGTCATGTTTCAAGGATTTGCACTATCTTCTCGCGAAGTTAATAAGGGATTGTAAGATTTTCTAGTCCCGCACTGGGCGGTAAGCTCGGTGCCTGGGTATCCCATAAAATTCAGTGTTTGCTCTTCACGTGCAGGTCTTCATTCACCTATATTTGGTTTACTGGAGCAGCACTTGTTGTAGCAGGTGCGCCATGCAGGTTGGATCATCATGCAGTGTATGTCCATTGAGGTATATATTTACTCCATCATCACTGTATACTTGGTGGTATTGTCAGCCTTTCTGGTTATCATTGGTATGGCGTCACTGTTATTCGTCGTCAGCTTCCCATGTGGATGAAAGTTGGTGTCGTACGGTCTTCAACAAACCCTTTTGACAATTCATGTAGTCTTAAGTATTTTATATTAATTAATGTATTCCTTTTCATGACATCTGCTCGTCATTTAGGCAGGTCATAATTTGTAGTTACTGTAAGTTTGGACAGTTGATAACGCCCTTCGGCGGACCAAGCAAAAACTAACTTACTATTCCTCACTGTACTATCTCACACCCTGTATCGCAAGGCTAATATTGGTTTGTATTCGGTTTAATACTCTTAATCCATGGTACACTAATCTGGATTCTCCACCAAATATCAACGTGTCTCCTGACTTCAAAATAATCTTGTTCACCTTATCCATCCTCTTCTGATCATTGTATAAAAACTCAACATCATCTCCTATGGAGAATGATACAACTGGCATCCCTTTGGTAATTGACTCAGATGTCTCGTCCCGGTCCTGGTGTAATCCAAGCTTCCCTCCTTCCTCATAGAAGTTCACAATACAAACGTCGGCTTCAATGTCCGGTATGTGGTTGGTTTCTAATTGTTGTGCAATCTTGACCGCTTCTGTTACCAAAGTTTGGAAACTATCGGGTATCCTAGGAACTCGTGCTCCATCTACCTTTCTTACTTCACTATATAACCTAGCCTGTGGATCCCAATCCTTACCCATACACATCATATATAATTTAAGTTTTGATCCACCCCATATCCTGGAATATAAAATCCTCCAAGGCCTATCCCCAAAGTTCTACATTCATTTACAATGGTTATTTGTTCATCTATAGTTAAGTATTTCTTGAGTAGGATCATGCCGGGTCGAAGTACTTGGCATTCTGCCTCTGGATATTCCCGACCTTCGCTCATAGGCTCAGGTGACCTCGGTCTCATAGGTAAGGGAAAACAAATGTCGAAGTATCCTATTAGGTGAGAGGTTACCTAAGTTAGGTCTCTCTAATTTTTGATACTTACTAACACATACAAGTCTCATCGACTGACAATTATAAACACACATTCATGCATCATGCATTTGGTTTAAGTTCTAGGCTTACCGGTTTCACGCTGAGCGCTAGCCTCAGCGCCTGAAGTTCCCACTGAGTACAGGGTGTTTCTTCCTAGAACTATCTCTTTTCCCTTCTGACTCCCGGATGAGGATGGTTGTCCTGCTGGTCCTCTGGTATAGGTGTTGTTCTGCGACGCCTGGCCTCCTCTTGGTCCGCCCGCCTCAATAGCTGGTGTTCTCTGTGAACCTCTAGATCCCTTGTATACTCGGCTCGCTGGGTTGGAAAAACATTCATACTCCTTGTGACCTTCTTCCTTGCAATAGCGACACTCCACCTTCCTGCCTGCACAGTCTACGTCTGGGTGATCATCTCCACAGCGCTTATAGTAGTAGTGGCGTTGGGTTGGCTTATTGCCCCTAGGTGGTGCTGATCTAAGTGGCTGTGCATCAATGGCTGGGCCGGTCAGACGAAGGACCTGCTCCTTCGTCTTCTGACCATGGAAATCCTTCCGCCCCTTCTTCTTATCAAAGAATTTCTTCCCCTTCTTGTAGTAACCACCAGAGGTGGCTCCCCCATCTTCTCCTTCAGTATTCTTTCTCTTTTTTCCTTGAGCCTCTTCCCTGGACTGAAGCATTAACTCAGTTGCTGATGCTGCGTCATAACATTCTTGTTAGGTAGCGAAACGTATTGCTCCCATAGCGCCCTGGATGCGAAATTGCAAACCTCCCCTAAACTTTTGAATCTTCACGGTGTCGAAGTAGTCGACCCCTGGAATGTAGTCTAGCAGACTGATGAACCGTGTGTAGTACTGGTCAACTGTTTGAATCCCCTGGATTAAGGTCTCGAATTCTTGCCGTTTCCTCTGCTTCAAGTGTTCGGGGTAGTACTTCTCCCGTAACACTTCTACAAACGCTGTCCATCCAAAGTCCGATGTAGCCCTGTGATGGCCCTCGACAGACCGCCACCAAATGTCAGCTGCGTCCTTCAGGTTGGACGTAGCTATGTTGACCTTCTGGTCTTCTGGAACTCGAACAGCATTGAAGGCCTTCTGGTGCTCCACTATGAATTTTTCCAGTGCGGCGGGGTATGGTTCCCCTGAGTAAGTTGGTACTCTAGCCTCTACAACGTTCTTCAACCAGTTGGTTCCTCTGGGCTGCAGCGGGTAGGGTATGGCTCCCGCAAGTTGAGCTCCTAGCTGCTGCGCGAAGGCTGCCATGGCCGCTGCTAGGCCTGGTACTTCTGGAACATCTGCCGGTGTCTCGCCACCGCGTCCACTGCTGCCTCCACGTGGTCTTCCAGCTCTTGACATCTATAGGATAGTATACCTTTTTTTTCTACTCGGTTGCTACACCGTTTTCACATTCACAATCATAAACATGTAAGTAAGCTAACTACCAACAATAAAGATATCCCTAAGAATTTTCTTTCTAAGTCACAAATCCTCACAGACGTTTCCCGTTTCCCATATGTCCTATGCACATTGTTCTTGACTCAGTATCTCTTCATCAGAGCGTAACTACGCTCTGATACCACTTTTTGTAACACCCCTAATCCTAACCTGTAATAACGTCACAAGTCGTAGCATAATAAATAACGTTCGCAGCGGAAAATAAAACTATCTATCCTTGGTGTTACACGCCGTTACTCACCCTCGTGAGTAACAAGGCATCCTTACTCCTTCCAACAACTTCAACTCCTCACGCTATGGTGAACAAGATACTGAGCACCCATAATATTACAAACCAAATCCAAACTAAATGAGCAACTAACTGAATACAACAAACTCCAAAATACAGTACATAATAAAACTACAAAGTGTTTATTAAAATACATCAGCTACCCTATTTCCCCGCACTCCGGCTTGTGTCTTCAATCAATAACCTGAAATGTTTTGCCCATTGAAGGGCTCAGCAATCAAAATGCTGGTATGCTAAATGTAGTCCTAAGTCATCTAGATTCCTTAAGTCGTTTTAGCCATCTTGATATTGGATTCTTTACATGAAATATGGTTTACAATAATAACAGTAATAACTGTAAATGTAACACCCCTAATTAAAATAAATACAGCGGAATAAAAGCTCTAATGGCGATTACAGATCATCGGGTTCCAAACACCCGGTACAAAACCTCACCAATTACTACTTACAAATGTTACAGTCTGAACTCGAGAAAACATAACATAACTACATTAATAGCAAAATGCAACAACTCTCCACAAATCCTAATTCTCATCCCAAACACTCATACTCTTCGTGGCCACCTGTATAACAATTCGTACCTGCAAGATGAAACCAAGCAGCCCACCCCAGGAGGGGTGAGTCAGTTCCCTGGAATGGAACTGGTACAATTCTCCAAAACAAAACTTTAAAACATAACTCTTAAAAATAAATAATAACATGAAGTCAAACTCTTAAAACAAAACAGAGGAACAAGGCACTTTAAAATCTCCAAGTCAAAGATAACAAGTTAAGCATAGAGATAAATAACAGGAAGGTAAAGTTAGTCAATTAAAAAGAAACCACACCATAAGTTAGTGAACATCCATTGCTTGTGTTAGATTTAGTTCCAATTAGGAGTAGAAAGACCCAAGTAGCCACAAGGACTAGGAATGGAAGAAGAGATCCAAGAATCCATAACTCAAGAGTGGAATAAAACCAATTGGGACAGATGGCCCCCACCGCCAGTCGGTTGTCACAAGGACGAGGTAAACAGACCTCCGCTGTCAGTTGTCCATATGGACGAGGTATAGCAGACCTCCGCTGCCACCGACCCGTTCTCAGTCATCGGTAAAAAGTGTGTGCACCACTTAATTGAAATAATCCATACTCAATACCAAGATTGACTCTAACACCCCGGTTTACCACCACCATTTACTTAGTCATTTTTTTTTATTTCTTAAAGACATACCATAACTGAAGTAGCACCGTAAACGTTAGTTATATTATACATGCGTCAGTTACAAAAGGTCCCCTATTACTATTCCCGGGGGTTACCGCCACACTTACTAAAGACTAGTAAGTGTAAGGCTATTACCACCACCACCCCTACATTAGCTATCTTACATTGCTTTCCTACTACCAAAAGAGTGACACAACCAACCCGTCACTTTACACCTTAGTACCAAAAGACCCCTTCCAGCCAACTACTATGTTAGCTCCTACTCCTATTTTACACCAAAAGTAAGGGGTATCAAAAGACTATTACATCACTAGTATCTAACTAGGGACCACTTGCATATACTCGTACATAGTGGAAACATCATGAGTGATAGACTGGCTGCTACCATTCTCCGGGTGCCTAAATCCTTGAATCTTCTTGTTCCACCCCTCATACACTATCTCGGTGACCCCAGGCTGAATACTCCTACGATAGGTGACAAACATAAAACTATAGAAAGTATCGGTGGATTCGTCCTCAGTGCAGAGAAGGTGATCATCCCAGTTACCCTGAACACACAGAGTTCATATACACAGGAAAACACAAACAAATAAAATCAGTAAAAACTGAGTAACACTACCACACCCCGTAAAAACTTATTTTCTCTTTAAAACCTTTGTTTTCCAACAAATATTAACAATATAGCAAATCAGAATAGATCACACACCATTTACCTGTACCAAGAATTATCAAGAGATAATTAATATCATAAACAAGATATTTCCAAATGAAGTCCACCACCACCACCCACCCTATGTCCTTAAGTGTGCACACCCCCTATTGAAAACATCTACCCAATAGGAGTAGATCATAGTGGCAGCTCCAATTCATTTGTAACATCTTATATTGTTGCCGGAACGTCGGCTTGGCCTTAAAGGCTCTCACAAGAGGCATAGCCTTAGGATAACCATGATATCAACATCACACAATACTTTCCACCACCACCACAAGAGATTATCCTTGAACATATTTACAAACCATGAGTAAGATATCATAACCAAGCTTTACACAAGTAGTAATTCACACATCAAGCTCACCACTTGTAAAATAACCTTAATAACATCATAAAAATACCATTCAAGCTCCAATAAATCAGAGAATCAAACAATTTCCAAGAAACCACCTTAGAAAGCTTAAAAACTCATTTTTGACCAAAATCACTATTCACCAACTGAAATAACTTCCCAAAGAATTATCGACCTAAATATTTAACCATAATCCAAAATCAACAACACAAGTATCTCCCCAAAATTTCAGCTCAAGATCAATTCGGAAACTCATTCAACAACTCAGAAAGGCTTAAAGCACATTTTATCATTTTTAGCTTCTTTACCTTGTCTAACCGACTTAAATTTCTCCATTCGAATTGATTGTTCAACCATAACCATATATTCACTATTCAAGAATACCCTCAAAATTTTAGCTAAAACCCATGTCGGAAACCCATCCAAACAATTCCTAAAGCTTAAAGCTCATTTTTCTCCATTTTCAAAGTTCTTTAGAGTTTTCCTACTTCCCAACCTTATTTCGACTTGATTTTCTAGTATAATCACTAAATATTCATCCCTATTTACTGTAAAAATTTAAGAAAATAAGACATAGGATTCGTAGGTAACCAAATAGAATGACTTAAGAAAGAAATAAGGTTTAAAGGTGAAAATGATGTGCATAGATGTTACCTGTCCTCTCCTAGCCATTTTGGTGTTCTTACCTTGATTATAAGTTTCTTGAGCTCAAAATCTCCACCAACCAATTCTCCCACCTTGGAGTTTGGCTTCCACTCCTTAAACTTGCCTTTTTCCTTGATTTTAGCTTAATTACTACCTTAAACTTGTGTTTCTAATGGAGGAGTATTGTTGCCTAAGCTCCAATGGTGTTTTCTAGCTTAGGAGAAGCAAGGTAGATGAAGAAGAATGGCCACCTTGCTCACCTACCATGGCCGACCTCCACCCCCCCCCCTTTTTATACTAAATTTCATCTTTATCCTTTAACTTATAATCATTACTTCTAGAATTGTCCATAGCCATTGATTTATGCCAAGTGTCTAAAACCAATCCTCACCCTTGGTATGTAACCGCCCTTGAATGGATGAGGAGGGAGCAAGTTGGTTTGTAATCATTGGCAAATAGTAAGGAGGTGAATAGTAAAAAGTAACAAAACCGAGATATTTTTCTCTCTTTCCTTGATATTTTCGGCCACCATCTTAGGCCATGTTTGGCTTGAGCTTTTCATGGGTATTAAGACTATATATGCAGGTATGTTAATACTAGTGTGGGTTATCAAGTTTCAGGAATTTCCTCGGGTCACTTCTGAGCTCTTCCGAGCCTCGTTTGCCCAGAACACTAAATACTGAAAAATGTAACTAATTGTCTTATATTAAAAGAAGAATATGAAGTTTCTTCCCTCAAAACACTCTCAAAAGTATCTAACACTCTTCCTAAGGTTGATAACCACTCTCAGTTCCTAAGGAATTTAGTAATTTTCGGAAATTTCAGGAATCCTGCGAAACTAAGGTTTACCGGGTGATACTCCGGGAACTAAGGTTCCTAATGTTCACCAAGCACCTCCAACTAATTATAACCTTCTCCATCTTTAGAAATTAGGGTTTCCTAAGGTTTACAGTTAAGTAAGGCCCTAATCACAGTTTAGAAATTTGGGGTATTACATCCTCCCCCCGTTAAACAAAGCTTCGTCCTCGAAGCTCAATTCATCACACCCAACAATACAGTCACATACTCCAAGAAATTAAAACAATATTCCACACAATAATTCCCAGGTAGCTTTATCAACCACAGATGATTCAGCAACATCACACAAAACCTCAGACACACCAATCCCATCCATCACACAATATAAACCATTCACAAATTCAAGATACCACATATATAAAATCATTAAGAAGACAACTCCTAAAATAACATTCAAGTATTACCAACCATTTCTGGCACCAACAAACATTCACAATCTCCAACAAACATTCACAAACATTCACCACTTACCATACGACTCTCCCCCCCTAAAAAGAAAGTTTCAATCTAAAGCTTAATAATTAACCTTAACCGTGATAACTTCCTGAATCCTATGAAGATTCATTAGTATCTTCACTGCCTTTCTTCTGGTTATGGGTCCACAACGTTTCCGCTGCACTACTGATAAGCGTTTCCACCACTCTTACCTCCATTATCCTTCCCGTACCTACACTCGAAGGCTCTATGTCCTAACCTTCCACAATTAAAACACTTCACCAACCTTCCTTCACAATCTTCACCTGGATGGTTCTTCACAATCTTGCAATAAAAGTATCTAGTTCCTTTATCATTGATTCCGTCCCGAGTAATTGGGTCTGGCTTCCCCACTTGGCTAACTTCTACTTTAGTCCCTTATCAAAGCTCTCAGCCTTATGAGACTCCATTCTCCTTTTCCGCCCCGTTTGTACTTCCTTCCTCCTCTGTTGTACCCTATAAAGATTAGCAGCTTTATCGTACGCCTCTTGTAAAGTAGTTATAGGTATTACACTCAGAGCTTCTTGTAAATCCCAATTTAACCCCTCCAAAAACGTTGAACCTTAGCAGTCTCATCGGTACCACATGCGGAGCAAATCTAGCAAGCTCCACAAACTTAGCATGATAAGTTTTAACATCACTGTCTGCCTCAATCCAGTAAATTCCTGATATTTTTGCAACCTTACATGCTCCGGATAATCTTTTCCTCATTGCATCCTTCAACATATTCCATCCAAAACCCGGATTTCCTTTGAGTCTCTCCTCCTCCAGTCCACCACAGATCACCTCTCCTTTAAAATAAAACCAGCCCCACTTACCTTCTTTTCTTCAAGGCAATCAATGATATCAATATTTTGTCAAACTCTCTGATCCACTCTTCCAGAATCACTGGATCCTCTTCTCCCGAATAAGTACTGGGTTTCATAGCTGCTATCCTCCGGGAGAAATCCTTGGGTACCACAGCTCTAGCCTCATGCTGCTCCAAGATTCTTCCCATACTCAGTGTCAACTCCCTCAGTTCATCCATCTGTCCTCTCCCCTCTCCATTACTCTGTCCTCTCCCCTCTCCATTACTCTACACACAGATATGTTAGTTGCAGTATAAATAGTTAACTATAATCAATCAAGCACCAACACACAAATATCACAGCAAATCATATTTTCAGAACCACATGGTTCTGCCTGGACTCCTAAACCTAAGCCTGGGTCACCTTGCTTCCTAAATAAACCAGACTTTTCCCCTCCAGCTAACCTATAGCTCTGATACCACTCTGTAACGCCCCGGTTTACCACCACCATTTACTTAGTCATTTTTTTTATTTCTTAAAGGCATACCATAACTGAAGTAGCACCGTAAACGTTAGTTATATTATACATGCGTCAGTTACAAAAGGTCCCCTATTACTATTCCCGGGGTTACCGCCACACTTACTAAAGACTAGTAAGTGTAAGGCTATTACCACCACCACCCCTACATTAGCTATCTTACATTGCTTTCCTACTACCAAAAGAGTGACACAACCAACCCGTCACTTTACACCTTAGTACCAAAAGACCCCTTCCAGCCAACTACTATGTTAGCTCCTACTCCTATTTTACACCAAAAGTAAGGGGTATTAAAGACTATTACATCACTAGTATCTAACTAGGGACCACTTGCATATACTCGTACATAGTGGAAACATCATGAGTGATAGACTGGCTGCTACCATTCTCAGGTGCCTAAATCCTTGAATCTTCTTGTTCCACCCCTCATACACTATCTCGGTGACCCCAGGCTGAATACTCCTACGATAGGTGACAAACATAAAAATATAGAAAGTATCGGTGGGCTCATCCTCAGTGCAGAGAAGGTGACCATCCCAGTTACCCTGAACACACAGAGTTCATATACACAGGAAAACACAAACAAATAAAATCAGTAAAAACTGAGTAACACTACCACACCCCGTAAAAACTTATTTTCTCTTTAAAACCTTTGTTTTCCAACAATATTAACAATAGCAAATCAGAATAGATCACACACCATTTACCTGTACCAAGAATTATCAAGAGATAATTAATATCATAAACAAGATATTTTCAAATGAAGTCCACCACCACCACCACCCACCCTATGTCCATAAGTGTGCACACCCCCTATTGAAAACTTCTGCCCAATAGGAGTAGATCATAGTGGCAGCTCCAATTCATTAGTAGGAGCTTATATTGTTGCCGGAACGTCGGCTTGGCCTTAAAGGCTCTCACAAGAGGCATAGCCTTAGGATAACCTTGATATCAACATCACACAATACTTTCCACCACCACCACAAGAGGTTATCCTTAAACACATTTACAAACCATGAGTAAGATATCATAACCAAGCTTTACACAAGTAGTAATTCACACATCAAGCTCACCACTTGTAAAATAACCTTAATAACATCATAAAAATACCATTTAAGCTCCAATAAATCAGATAATCAAACAATTTCCAAGAAACCACCTTAGAAAGCTTAAAAACTCATTTTTGACCAAAATCACTATTCACCAACTGAAATAACTTTCCAAAGAATTCTCGGCCTAAAAATTTAACCATAATCCAAAATCAAAAACAAAAGTATCTACCCAAAATTTCAGCACAAGATCAATTCGGAAATCCATTCAACCACTCGAAAGGCTTAAAGCACATTTTATCAATTTTAGCTTCTTTACCTTGTCTAACCGACTTAAATTTTTCCATTCGACTTGATTTTTCAACCATAACCATATATTCACTATTCAAGACTACCCTCAAAAGTTTAGCTCAAACCCATGTCGGAAACCCATCCAAACAATTCCTAAAGCTTAAAGCTCATTTTTCTCCATTTTCAAAGTTCTTTAGAGTTTTCCTACTTCCCAACCTTATTTCGACTTGATTTTCTAGGATAATCACTAACTATTCATCCCTAGATTACTGTAAAAATTTTAAGAAAATAGTACATAGGATTCGTAGGTAACCAAATAGAATGACTTAAGAAAGAAAATAAGCTTTAAAGGTGAAAATGATGTGCATAGATGTTACCTGTCATCTCCTAGCCATTTTGGTGTTCTTCTACCTTGATTATAAGTTTCTTGAGCTCAAAATCTCCACCAACCAATTTTCCCACCTTGGAGTTTGGCTTCCACTCCTTAAACTTGCCTTTTTCCTTGATTTTAGCTTAATTACTACCTTAAACTTGTGTTTCTAATGGAGGAGTATTGTTGCCTAAGCTCCAATGGTGTTTTATAGCTTAGGAGAAGCAAGGTAGATGAAGAAGAATGGCCACCTTGCTCACCTACCATGGCCGACCTCAACCCCCCCTTTTTATACTAAATTTCATCCTTATCCTTTAACTTATAATCATTACTTCTAGAATTGTCCATAGCCATTGATTTATGCCAAGTGTCTAAAACCAATCCTCACCCTTGGTATGTAAACGCCCTTGAATGGATAAGGTGGGAGCAAGTTGGTTTTGTAATCATTGGCAAATAGTAAGGAGGTGTGAATAGTAACTGAGATATTTTTCTCTCCTTTCCTTGATATTTTCGGCCACCATCTTGGGCCATGTTTGGCTTGAGCTTTTCATGGGTATTAAGACTATATATTCAGGTATGTTAATACTAGTGTGGGTTATCAAGTTTCAGGAATTTCCTCGGGTCACTTCTGAGCTCTTCCGAGGCCTCGTTTGCCCAGAATAACTAAATACTGAAAAATGTAACTAAATTGTCTTATATTAAAAGAAGAAAGATATGAATGTTTCTTCCCTCAAAACACTCTCAAAAGTATCTAACACTCTTCCTATGGTTGATAACCACTCCCAGTTCCTAAGGAATTTAGTAATTTTCGGAAATTTTAGGAATCCTGTGAAACTAAGGATTACCGGGTGATACTCCGGGAACTAAGGTTCCTAATGTTCACCAAGCACCTCCAACTAATTATAACCTTCTCCATCTTTAGAAATTAGGGTTTCCTAAGGTTTATAGTTAAGTAAGGCCCTAATCACAGTTTAGAAATTTGGGGTATTACATTGACATTTTCCCATATTCCCACTAGATTATTAACTGCACAAGTGCAATACCAAAACACTCAGTCCTACAGAGTGCAGGGGCGTAAACCCTCAGCAATTAATATCTAATAGAAAGAATCCATTCCCAATAAGGATGATCAAACTCGACTCATGGATGAAACAATACCCATAGTCCAAAGGAAGAATTTACCAATACCAAATATTTTCCTATATTCCCAGTTACCCCACTAGATCATTAACTGCACAAGAGCAATACCAAAACACTCAGTCCTACAGAGTGCAGAGCCGTAAACCCTTGACAGTTAATAACTAATGAAACAACTAGATAGGAGGAACCAATAACCAAGGAAGTTTCACATTCAAGGCTTAGTTAGTCACATCAAGCTGAGTTAGTCACACAACATTTTCCTTTTGAAATCCATTCAAGATTAGTTGGAATTTTCCAAAACATTCCATAAAGCCCATTAGCAAAAGTATCTGAGTACGAGAAATCGTACCTGGTTAATGTTGTAGCTTTATATAAACTCCTAGCCATGTGTACCAAACCATCCAAATCCAGCCATGTGCATCACATTACTTAAATCCTAGATTTAGAGAGTGGATACAAAATCATTAATACCCAACTTCCCTTGGTTAAATGTTTACTACTCTTTTTAATTGTTTTCTCCACCGATTTCATCTTTCAAGATTTTCTAGTTATTGATAACAACAATCCCACCGATTTCATATTATCATTAACCGACACCCTAGTTGTTTACAATCCCACCAATGTACTAATCACCACAATAGAAATGTTATTCCATATATAAAATATCTTATAGTTGATACTAACCCAAAACTCGACATATAATACCAATATCATTATATATATACGAAATACACTAATTTTATTCTAGCTAATCTTTACCAAGGTATTAGTATTATTTCATCCTTCATTTTAAACTTATTTCTCCTCAAATTTTTGAGTGTGATAATAACTTATTTTTTTTATTATCTTATTTGTCATTTTATGATCATGATATGCAACTATATTATTAGGCTAAAGTTTATGTGAATACATCTTGTATTATTTTACCCATTGACCTCCTCTATATTCTAACTTCTATAATTTTAGTTCAACATACTACCAAATCATATCCAAGTTTTCTAACCTTCCTAACAACAGATTTTTACCTATCCCTTACAAATTACTTAAACTTAACATCTTATATGAAATCCTTTACTTTTATACTAACTAACTAGCCTAAGTTATTCCATTCTTAATTTTTTCTAAGCACATTTACGCATATATTAACATTACTAACTCTCCCTGTCAATTATTAATTACTTAGTATGTACTCACTCTTAATCCACCATAAAATTCCTTATTTATTGCTCATTTAATTTAACTTTATTTTTGAAATTCCTAAAACTCGATATAGCCGCTATGTGTGTAACTAAGCCCTTAAGCTCAGTTTTATTCTCCCATTAGGCCTAATTATACGTTCTTTTATATCAAGATCATTAATTTCTATTTAGCCATTTACCAACCACTCAGTTTCAATTTATCAGTTTAACTAAATTCTTTACTCTCATATTACTATTCTTTGACACAATTCCTTTTATTTCCTTAATCTCAAATACATAAGTATGTATTTTACATTCTAGCTCCACTAACCGTTGATAACTTGAAATACCCCTAAATTAATTTAAATTAATTTAGGGGATTTCTTTTACTAAATCTTAAATAATAATATTAAATATTAAATTATTATATGGAATTATGAATATTAATATTATATGGAATTATGAAAATTTATTTAGGGATTTCTCCTATTTAACCCTAAAGAATACAATAAAATTTAATTATTATATATTATTACATAGTATTATGAATTTAATAACAAGATTTATAAGTCGATAAATCTTGGGAAAATTTCT
Source organism: Limonium bicolor (assembly GCA_023374045.1). Lineage (NCBI taxonomy): Eukaryota > Viridiplantae > Streptophyta > Magnoliopsida > Caryophyllales > Plumbaginaceae > Limonium > Limonium bicolor. The sequence goes on from CM041780.1 coordinate 147,025,113, forward strand.
AAACACTCCGAGTATATTATAAAGATTTTAGAAAGGTCGGAACATCGTTTTGAAACATAAAAAAGTCAAAATAAATTTATAGAAACCTTAAAGCTTATTAAGCCTTGCTAGGGTTGACTTTTTGAGAATGGTCAAACCAGCCCTGAAACCTATAGCAATAAATAGGTTATGGAAAACCATGAAGATCGATAAAAGGAACGTCAAAAACGGATCATCCTAGCCAAAGTTATGCTAGATTGAAGTTTAGAGTCAAAAATTTGAAATATGCCACGTGTCACACTGTCACGGGTCGTCCAACACTTAGACGAATTTCATCTCCTATAATCTCGGTAACAGAAACCGGTTTTGCCCTATCTTGTGACCTTCATAACTTTCTCATCTTAAGGAATTTTTTGAGTGTCGTCTTCTTTGTTGCCTTCTCCTACATTCCCTCTAAACAACCATAACTCACACAAACTCTAACTCGTTCTAAATCAACCGGAAATTCAAGCCAAAGTAGCCACCCTGCAAAACCGTAACTACAGTTTCCAGTTTTTCCCTTCGAATCAGGTAACTTCGACTAGCCATAACTTCTTCGTTTCTCAGCCAAATTTCATGTTCCTAAGCCAATTCCCAACCGTTTGGAAGAACAAGGCGTCTAAATTCTTGGTTTCGCCATCACATAAAATCACAGTTTTCTTTCCAGAAAACGCAAGGTAAACCCGCAACTTCTAGCTTCGATTTCTTTCTGTGTGTTGCGAGTTAGGATTAGTTCTTGTTATCATTGTGTAGAGCTAAGTTTCTTCTTTAGATTAAGCCCTTACACATAGCCTAACTCGATCTGTACTGCAAGATATAGATCCTCAAAGTCGGCCCCGTGAACTGCTCGAAAGTTTGAAACTTTCCAGATTTCCGAATTTGATTTGCTCCGTTGTTGCAATTCCGGTAAGTTTCCTTCAAATTCCTTCAAGCTTGCTAATCTACATTACATTGTCGGTCAAAAACATGTTTCAATTGCATCAATTACGCTTAAGATTGAGTGAATTTGGGAGATCAAATTCGAAAACTCTTAAGAACCCTAACCTCGAAATCGAATTCGAAAACCATTGTATACTGCATTATAATTGGGGAAATTGGTCTCATTAGAACCGTAATTTAATTTCAAAACCATAGAAACAAGAATCACTCGATTTCGATCTGTAGATTAGGAGATATTGAGGATTTAATACTCGGGATTGAATTTGCTTTCGCTGATGAACTCAGCGTTCAAGGACCGTCCGATCTCGTTTTAAAGGATTGGACGGCCGAGATTAGATCGGGTTATTAAAGAAGGTTATAAGTTTCTATAAATATCAGTAAATAGCCCTAACTTGTTGAGTTAATTTAAATACCTTCCCGAATGTGTTTTGACTTGAAATTTTAACCATAGATTCCTTATTTAATCTAGTTTATTTTGATGTACATTAATATGGTTTTGGAGTTTTTAAAAATAAGTTATGATTTTTGCAAGTTACGGGTTTTCTGGAATTATTTGGCTAATTTAAAAAGATATTTTTATGAAATAAAATTTTTATAATATGTCTAAAATGTTATAGTTACTGTATATTAAATTTGGGGATTTTTGGGCAATGGTAAAAGGTTTTAAAAATTGTGTTTGTGAGTTTTTCATAAGAATAACTTATAATATATGGTTTTTAATGTAACCAAAAATTAAAGTATGGTTTGTTAATAAACTTTTTAAGCTGGGAAAAATATGGAACCCTAAATTAACATTTATAACAGTAAGTTTATAAATGTTTTGGTATTAGCTTTTAAGAGAAGTGAAATTATTTACATATATGTATATATACTTATTTAAGTTGAAACTTATGTTAAATCAAGGAATCTAATTATTTTACGTTTTACTTATTATATTATATGGGAGTTAATATTTTTAATTAAAACTAAGGAAAATTGAAATATATATATAAATATATATATATATATATTTATATATTTACATATATATAAAAGGGAGTAAAGTAGTAACTTAGGGTAAACCAGGGAGATAATAAATTAACACTTATAATAACTAAATATTATAAGAGCTAGAATCCTAAGATATAGTAAAAAAAATACTTTATGAACATACTTGGAATACAGTTAAAGGTTGTAGTAATAAGATAGTTTAAATATAATGGGTTACATAGGGGATGTCTTAATTAAATTCTAATACAGGTATACGTATATATGTATTAAATAAAAAGGGAAACATTTTATTTATTAAACCATATATCGGTTGTAGTTATGCCTAAAAGTTATTTTTGATCAAACTGGACTTTGAATACTTATACAAGAATACTGTTTACATCACGCATCCCCAAATGCTCACACGGAGCAGGAGGATGAGTTAACAAGGTAAAACCCAAATCACTACCCAAAGCCAATTTGGCTAAGCTATCTGCCACACTATTAGCAGCTCTATCCACCTTGCGAATCACATGATTCCTAATATTAGAGAGTCTCCTCTCACAATCTCTAATTAAGTTCTCCAGTGGGTGGTAGTCATTGCGCCGCTTGTTCAGCAGATTGACTACTACCTGAGAATCAGTTTCAATGATGACATTATTCAGATTTAAGGCATCAGCTAATCTTAATCCATCCAGAACAGCTCAGGCTTCAGTCTCATCTATGTTGGACAGACCCAGTCCGTGAGAGAATCCAGCCATCCAATGCCCTCTATGGTCACGGCAGAGACCACCCAAACCAGCCAAGCCCAGTGAGGAGACAGCACCATCCACATTTATCTTGACCCAGTCTGCAGGAGGAGGCACCCAAGCCAACTGAACCCTCTGAACAGCCATGCTCTGGAGAAAGTCTCTTTGACCGGTATCCAGCAAACCCTGCAACTTAGGCAACAACAGAGGGATAGGTAAGTCCTTATCAGTAATATTATTGTGGAATTTATGATTCCTCCAAAACCACAGGATATAACAAGTGATAACAAAAAGACGAGGCCAATCGACATTACAAACATTTGGTAAAAGAGTTTCCTTCAAGCTCCAATGAATCCAATCCTTCAAACTAAGCCCAACCCACTGGTCGATAATAGGATTGTTAGCAAGAAGATACTTCCAAATTTTGAGACAGACAGAACAACATTTGAAAACGTGTTCAGCGTCTTCTCTGCCCCCACATGCATCACAAGAAAAATCACGGGAAAGACCCCGGCTAAATAACAGGAATTTCGTTTTAAGGCCATCATGCAACATCATCCAAACACAAATTTTCACTTTCTCAGGAACCTTAACTTTCCAAATCATATTCCATAAAGAGTTATGAACACCTTTTACCCTAAGAAGCTCATATGCAGAGGAGACAGATAATTCACCAGATTTATTGCAGTTCCAATAGATTGAATCTTCCAAATCAGAATTAAAAATAGCTTTGCAAGGTAAGAGATTCAGAATATTCGGAGGGAGAAGGCCTGCTAGCTGGTCCCACTTCCAGCCCCTGGAAGTGTCCCACAAGTCAGCCACTCTAGCCTCAATATTGATAGAAGAAGGACTGTTAACAAAATTACAAAGGGGAGGGTCAGAAACCCAATTATCAGTCCAGAATTTAATGCTCTTTCCATTGCCAAGTCTCCACTTGGCCCCTTTGGAAATAACTTCCCTAGTAGATAACATGTTCTTCCAAGTGCAGGAAGAGACTCTAGTGAAGGGATTCTTGTACCTATTCAGAAGCACTTTAGACCAAAAACTATCTTGGTTATTAATAAGCCTCCAACCTAGCCTAGCCAGACAAGCTTTGTTCATCAGATGGGATTCTCTAATACCTAAACCCCCCTCACTCTTAGGCCTACAAATTTTCTCCCAAGAGATGGTATGGAGTTTCCTCTCATTATTCTTATGACCCCAAAGAAAGGCCCTATTAATCTTATCCAATTTTGAGCAAATAGAAGATGGGATCTTTTGGCACATCATGGTAAAGGTGGGAATTGAGTTAAGGACAGATTTGACCAGGACCAATCTGCCCGCAAAGGAAAGAGACTTTGCCTTCCAGCCAGCAACCCTCTTTTGGGCTTTATCTAATAAATATTCAAACTGATTAGAGTGGATCCTGCCATAATTTAGATTAAGACCAAGGTATTTCCCTAAGTTATCCGCTACGGGAATACCAATGGCTTTGCTGATATCAATTTTCCTAGACGCAGCTACGTTTTTAGAAAACAGAATAGTGGACTTTTGGAGATTAACCTTCTCACCAGACATCAAACAGAAGTCATTCAGAACACTTATCATGGTAGAAATATTACTGATGGAAGCACTCCCTAGCAGGATGAGATCATCTGCAAAAAACAGATGAGAAATGGCTGGGCCTCTCGAGCAGAGTTTGATGGGATGCCAATCCTTACCAATCACTGCTTGATCAATCAAATGAGATAACCTCTCCATACAGAGAACAAATAAATAAGGGGAAAGGGGATCCCCTTGCCTAAGCCCTTTAGAGGGTTTGAAACTATCAGATTGGGATCCCTCCCATAAAATTCTCATGCTAACAGATTCCACACAAGACATGACTAAATTAATGAAGTTGGAAGGAAGATTAAGACAAGAGAGGGTATTTCGGATGAAGTCCCAAGAAATATTATCATAGGCCTTTTCAAGATCTATCTTCAAAACAGCCCAACCCTCCCTACACTTGGTCTTCCCCATAGCAAAGACTACCTCTTGCATGATGACTTGGTTGTCCTGGATGTGCCTACCGGGCACAAAACTACTCTGCAGAGGGGAAACTACCTCAGGGAGAAAGGGTTTGATCCTATTAACTATCAATTTGGATATGATCTTGTACGGGACATTACAAAGGGCAATGGGCCTGAAGTGTTTCATATTAACCGGGGGAACCACCTTGGGGATAAGGCAGAGGAGAGTAGAATTCAGATCTACTGGGATGCTACTATCAGAGAAAACTTTAAGTATCAGCTCCATAAGGTTTCCCTTCAAAATGTCCCAATGGTTTTTAAAGAACCAGACATGGAAACCATCAGGCCCAGGGGCTTTAAAATTTCCCATGCATTTGATGACATCCTTAACTTCCTGAAATACCCCAAACCTTGGTATGTTGTGTAAATGTTAAACTATGGTATTTAAAGGCTACAAAGTGCCTTAGAAACATAAATGAACCATTTAAACCATGGTAAAACACAATAAAACACTAAGACACGGTTTGAGCAAAAACATGCTCTAAGCTTGGAGTGAACTTGGTTAGGACCCAAAGAGCCTACCAAGACTTGATAATATTTAATTATGACTTTATAAGGCTAATTAAGTCCTTAGGAAACTTTGGTAGACAATGAAACCAAACAAAACACAAATAAATACCTTAAAGTCAATAAGAGCAAAAATGTGCTCTAAGCTTGGGATAAATTTGTAAAAGACCTAATGGTCATACTTATACCTTATAAATATGTTAATGAACATATTAAATCAATTACCAAAGAAAACCAAGCTTGAAAACAAGTTAAAACACAAAAAGTGCTTTAAGGAGTCTTAAAGCACGTTTTTGAAAAATTGTCTTGTAAATGAGTTTTGAATGGCTAAATGTCCATCATTACTCTTTAATTAACATGTGTACTATATAGTATCACATTTGGGTGGCTATATCAATGGGAAATCAAAAATTTCACTTCTATGTGCTTTGTTTTTGTGAATAGTAACTTTTATAAGCTAGTTTGTAACATATGTTATTATAAGTAAGTTGATTGGTCAACAAAGACCAAAACACCCTTCTAACTAAATGGTGGCCGGTTTTTATGAAGGTGAGTCACCACCATGTAAAAATCAATTAAGGAAAGGAAGGATAGGAAGGTAAAAAGGAGAAAGTTACCTTTTAATACAAATATCTTGTTAAAGCAAGTTCTATCTTCATTTCTCCTTTCCCCCTTCATTTCACACGTCTCCAACCTCCCTTCTTGCTCTCTTTTACGAGCTGCTACAGCAACACCAACACCACCATTGTTTTCCATCTTTGACCACTTGTAACTCCTAGCTCCATGGTCCAAATTCAATTCCAAGACCACCATTCTTCTAGTTGGAGCAAGCTCTACACTTCTACCTTTTCAAATCTTCAAGAACTCAATTTCGGTGCCAAGGAGATTCACCATTGATGGAGCTTGAGCTCACCTTTTCACATATATTGTTCTCCTTTGCTTCTAGGTAAGGAATCTCAAAGAAAATCAAGTTTCCTCTCCTTTTAGTACATGGCTGAAAATTCACCTCACCATGGTGTCTTTACCTTGCTTGTTTTAGCTTCATTTGAATCTTCCAAGGGCTTGGTGGAGTCCTCTCTTGATATACATTCAAGCTCTCTTTCCATTCCAAGGTAAACAATCATTTTAATACCTTAAGATAATATATGTAACTAGGGTTTATAAGGAGATGAGCATAATGCTTGAATACTCATTCTATTATTTGTACATTGTATGAAGTTGGCAACAACTAAACACCCCACCGGTTTTACAAGGAAACAAGAAGAAGTTTGTGAGGAAAAAGAGGTAAACAAACTATCTCAATGTATTTTAAATGCCTTAGGAAAATGAGCTTGATTTGCTTAATAAAATACCTAAGGAGCCATGGCAAATGAGCTAGTAAATGCTCTCAAGGAGTTTATTAAGGGCATATGTATTGTTGGGTGTATTCGCGGTCAAGGCATTACTTATGTGGGAAATTCAGTGTTTAAGGTTTATGCAATTTAAGGGCCTAAGAGCCATGTTATTTAAGGCCTAAGTGCCAAGCAATTTAAGTTTATGCACTATATTGTGATGTAGTGTAGTTTAAAGGTTTAGTTGTGTGTAAAGAACATCTCTTGTGAAGGTGATGTGCTTGATGGTTAAAGGAAAAAATCATATGTTTGTGTATAAGAATGTGTATTAAGAGATTGAATGTTCTTGATTGTCTAAAGGTGAAAACAATGTGTTTTGGTGTAAGGTGATACAAGGGAAGCTATGGCGAAATTTAGTTGATAACAAAGAGTTTATGTGTTGTAATGAGATTTTATGACCTAGAAGGTACTAGGAATTTTAAGTGTTAAGATGGTGGAAGAAAGTGAATCATGGTGTTCTTAGGTGTAAGGTGCCATGGGCATTGTCTTGGAGGATTTAGAACTCAAATGGGTGTTTTGAACACACCAAGGAATTGTTATGTGAAGTGTTAAGTCTTGTTCAAGATTTGGTAAACAAAGTAAAAGAAATGCCTAGTGAAGGTCTAAGTGAAAACTTGTGGAAATTATAAGCAATTGTGCAAAGGAGGTGGTATGAGAAATAATGCTTTCGGAGTGGTGGTAATGTTTGTGAGAAACACTTTGGTTAGTTGAGGTAGTAGGCATTATACACTTAGAAATCTAAGAAAAATGTTATAAGTGCTAGGAATTGTTGTAAGGAATTGAGTAACCAGTTAGTGATGATTTAGGAAAGTTTAGTGCTTGTTTTAAGGTGTTTAAACATGTAGGAAACATGTGGAAAGTTTATGGAATGATTAGGTAAGGTTTAAGGTTTGGTTTAGGGGTTGAAAAATGATGTTTTGACAAGTTAAAACATGGTCCGGGACCTAGCCCTTGTATAGGTACCCGGACCACCCTTAAAAAGAGCCGAGAGTGAAGTTTAGAAGTGGTCCGGGTCCTTAGTCCAGGACCAAGACCCGGACCAAGGGTAAAATAAGGCCGAGAGTACATTCTACAAGTGGTCCGGGACCTTGGGTCTGGACCAAGTCCCGGACCAGGTCAAAAGTGTTGCAAAATCTGTTTTAAAGGCTTCTAATCATGGGGAATTGAATGGTAATGGTTTTAGGTGATGTTTAGGCCTTGTTTGGTGGCATATAAAGGCCTTAAAATGTGAAACAAGTGTTGGGTTTGATGTGAGAGTTGTAAAGTTAATATCACAAGAGTAAGTTAAGTGTAACGGGAATGACGGGGTTAACTATGGTCATTCGACGTTACACAAACACATTACCCCAATGTTAATGAAGGTAACTTTAATGTGCCAGTTGTTCGAGAATTGTTCGAGGAACGTAGGTGGACATGGTAAAATGGACTCCGGTGACAGGTATGGTTTTCTTGCAACCTGTGTCCTACCGGATTACACCGGCTTGTATGCCAATATGTTTTCTGAGTGTTTGCCACCTTGAAAGATTAAGACATGTAATGAGTTTATAGTAATTCATTTATGTGGCGAATTTGGCCTCCGATACCATTTAACCTCAAATATGTGTTAAACCTTAGCTAACCAAATCTAGGAACACATGAGTGATCGGTATTCGGAGTTAACGACCCAAACCTTGGGAACGTTCTAACCACGGCTATGTGTGAGTTAGATGGATATAGTTTGTATGCAAGTGTGTGAACCTCCCTTGTGTGCTTAACTCGGTTATGATACCGTATGGTGTGTGGATGTGGTAGGCTCATAATGGATCTCTAACTACTTATTTATAAGTATATATGTACTAATGGGGGGTGAGGAGTCCGGTTGTTCCGGCCACGCGTGTGATGGACGGGAGTCGATGTCATATTCGGTTTGGCTCTCTTGGTGTATGTATAGGTGGTATTCCAATTTGGTTTTTACCTTCCCTTAGCTTATCCAAAGCTAATTACTGACTCACGTCGGGCCACAGGGGCATACGAATGTTATTTCGGTGTGCTTGGGATTACTATATCCGACACATTGGGTTTAAGTTAACCGTTCGATATAACTGGACGGTAACGAAGTTGGTAACGAGCTCAGCATGAGATTGTCAATAATCTCTAGGCTCACTATATATACTAACTATGGTGGAAGGTTCCCTGTGTGAACAAATCTTATGGGTTATGAGTTGTTATTGTGCTAGGCAATTTCCCTTGCTATGCTATGATATGTTTATGTTAGATGTTTAAAATGAACTCGATGTTAACACGTGTACGTCGAAACGAAAAGTGTTGTGTGTTTGCTGTGTGAGGAATGTGATATGTTGTAGGATATGGAGTGTGTGGATCATGGAAATGAATCCCAGTTTGTGACAAGAGGCGTTTAAGGATAACCCGATTAATGGGTATGTGTCGTTCATTAAGGAAGTAGCTCCGTTTTAGAGGAGAGCCACTCTTGGGTTAAAGGTATCATTGGATGATTTGTTAAGTGTGGATGTGTGGATATATGTTGAGCCCTATTGTTGGGTGTATGCAAAGTGATGTGTATTTACGGTCGTATGCATGATTTAATTATAATCAATTGCATGCTAAGACGACAATTAGTTGTGCGTGGCCCGGTAGCATGTGGGCTGCGGGATTACCATACCAGCAAAGGTGCTGAGCCCCTTGGGGGCCACCCTTTCTCTCCTTTTCTATTTCAGGTACAAGGAGCTGGAAGCCGTTCGAGAGTAGGACGGGGTAGATGTTTATACATGGGTAGCCATTTAAATGGCGTAAGCATTGTAGGCGTAGTAAGACCGAAATTGTTATCGGCATTAGTTTGTAAATACCTGGTACGGTTGGAATGTATAAGGTATATGGGTTGTTGTTAAGGGAAGCAAATGTAACGTGTAGTTGCTCGGGAGTTTAGCCCATCAGACCGATACAATGTACATGTATTAGCCTTGTTAGCCACGTGGGTGGCTAACGGCGTGTAACACCACTGAATTAAGTAATGTGATGAGTTGAGATTTCCGCTGCAGTTTGATGTTAAGTGTACGGTGGTGGTTGGGGTGTTACAAAAAGTGGTATCAGAGCGAAGTATCGCTCTAATGACTGAATTACCGAGCTTAGGAAGTACCGAGTTAGGATTTTAGTACTTTGGGTTAAGGGTTGAGTGATAGCGTGAGAGATACGCTAGTAAGGAACTACCAGTGAATACTGGAAACCTGCTATATCCTTCCCACCCTCCACAATCCCTGTTATATAACTTGGGAAACAACGCTAGAGAGATGGATTCCACTCTTATTCGGGAATACCCGATCTGGCTGTTATTAAACACATCTAAAGGTACGGAGAACCTGTCATACGGTAGATCCCGAAACTGGGAATCCGGAGACGGTTCCCATCTAAACAGTGTTAACCGCATTTCATAGCGAAGAGCGAAAGAATCAGTGTACAGAAGAATAGAATTTCCGGCAACCTGGGTCGACATGCAGAGTAGTCGAGAATAACCAGCTTGCAACGCACTGACCGTGCAACAAGCAAGAAGTGGATTAGTGAAACCCGAGACGAATGTCTATGGGACCACAGTTGGTAAGTAATACACCAACGGTATACCAACCAACTAAGGAACTATAACGTAGTGCCCAACAAGAGACAAGTCTCAGCAACCACGACAATGCGTGGAACGGGCTACCAAGAGGAAACAATACAAAAAAATAGGGACTCCTAGAATGGGAAACACCCTAGTTAATGATTATCATGTGAAGACAGTGAGAAATCACCTAGAAGAGTATTTATCAAGGTAGTAAGATCAGTGAGGGCCAACAAGGCCACTGATGACAATATGGGTAAAAACAATACTACAATCGGTATGTGTTAAACCGATAGCCAGTTAGCATGGCGCACTTGCCATAGCAAGTGCTGCTAAACAGGGCTGTTCGGAAATTTATAACCACTACAGTACTTGGTAATGTACCATGGTTAAATGTGATCGTCATAACATGGAGTGCTTGGTATCCTAACCTTGTAATGTATCACCATACAAACTGGACTTGTCCGGTAAACGATGTTGTGAAACCAGAAACTTTCTTTCAAACCCAGATTTACTCAACCCTTTTTCTTTTCAAACCAGATTTTCTTTCAACCAACGCTTCTTTCCAACCTTCTTTATAAACCAAACCAGTGAAACCGGGGGCAGTTGACAAGACACATGGATAAACTTTCCCTCGATTAAGTTCGGAAGCAGGATGAATATTGTCACGGGACAATATAAGGGATTGACAAACAGAATACTTCACCTAGGCGTATGACGACACTACAAGTGTACCAACTGTGTTGTGGGACGACCGCACTCCGATAGGAGCATGTGGGCCTGACAGACCTACTTATAGTTAGTTGGGTAAGTAGTATGATCAGTATGTACCCCATATATGTATACAGTAGAGTCCAAACACGGGAAGTAGTCGACTCCGTCTAACGGTCAGCATGTAAGTCAAACAAGAGCTAAGGATACCATGAATGGTTTGAAGTAAAGGAACCCAGCTAAATTAAAGACTGAAGGAATCATGAATGTGTGCAAGGAAATATTTAAGACACAGGAGGTGCGAAGTGCACCGACTGTTATATAAAGACATTGGAGAAGCGTAGTTTACTGAAAGTACCCATAAGTACAAGCCAAATGTAATGGCATATTTTGATAACACCCAGGAGCAATCCTTGAGGGGTATTTGGATTAAACATTGTTGGATGAAGCAATATAATTGAAACACAAGAGTTGAAACAATTACCGGATTAAACACTGAAGGTAAACCCACTTAACAGGAGGACCCTAGGTTGCCAAATAGATAACTTGGAAGGAATCGTGACAGTAAGGCTTATAAGCCACAACAACTTGTGTTATGTAAATTGATCAGTTGCAGAAGTATATGCTCTACAAGTAAATAGAGCGGAGAACGAACCACTGCATTAAGAGTGGGGATACCTCTGGATATTGTGAGACCGCAGGAGCGGTAGCTATATGAACCAAGTTCGAGGAATATGTTAAGGGTTGACCATGTTGTTATTACCCCAGGATGATTTGAATAAAATAATACGAAAAGAAGTGCTCATACCAGTTGCGTACACAGGAAGAGTAATAAGTCTGATAGCAATCACCATACGTGTGTGAAGCTAAATGTGTAGCGAACAATGCTCAAGGAAAAAATAGTAGTATATTCAAAAATCATCCAAATAAATGGCCAGATAAACCCAGCGTAATAGCGGAAGCTAATATAGTAGCGGATGCAGTATAAGTTGATGTTGTATAATGAGTAAGGATATGGTGCGCAATAAGCGACCGTTGTGTGAGTATTGTTAGATGATAAAATGGGGAGTGAGCAGAGTTATGAGTTAAACCCAGTGGAGGCACAACTAAATGATAGCAAACGAACCGAGCAGTAAGCCGGTGACAAGTATTATGTGATAAAATTTCGGTAAAACACAGTGTAAATTCCTATCGCAATCGCATGAGAGATTTACTGCCAAGAGTTTACGCCTCTGCACTCTGTATGACTGAGTGTTTTGGTATTGCACTTGCGCAGTAATGATCAAGTGGGATAGCTAGGAATCAGAAGCATGGTAATTGTGGAGGAATAATGTTATAATGGCCGATGCATAGGTAATGCAAGGCCGCAGGAATGAAAGAATACATGTGCAAAACCAAAGGTGGAGACGTGATTAACAGTAAGTGACTACAGTAACACTAAATACCAAATGTCGATATGAAATATACCCCGGGTGTGGGAAATAACCGAGAGAGCACTACACATTAGGTAGTAGCTCAATCTCAACCGACAGTAAGTCGGTAGAAGCAAGTCAATCATTGTGAATTACATAGTAGTTACACTGTAAGCTATTGGAGAAGTGGATGGAAAGTTTTGGAACTCACCGAATTCGCTCAGGGTAAGAGGTACCATGCGTCGGTTGAGAAACCATTGTTACCTAGATAAGGGTAATACATTAGAGATGCATAATACAGTAACAGTAACGAATGGGGCAAACTAGATCTATAATTACCAGAGTTGCGCAACAGAGGCCAGGGAGCCCATACACCAGATACTGAATATACATGGTGAATAGGAATAAATGGCTAGTTGTCAATGCCTAAAAGCCTCACAGGCCAGGACCGAAACCGGTTATGAGTTAGAACTCCAATGCGAATTCTTGGTTTAAGGACTAAACCGCCAATATGGTTAAGATCCTCTAATCAGAATCCATTGTGTAATAGACCGCGTGGAAGTCAAAACACTTCACGACGGCAGAACATTTTAAGCCAAGGTTTAGTGATTGATTACGTGGGCGTAATCCCTTTTAAGGGGGGTAGAGCGCAAAACCACTTAGTGTGTTTTACCGTACAAGTGTACGTGAACGGGGTTGTGCATAGCACAAAATGATTTGTTATGATGGTTGGCGTTGGTGTTATATAAACATACGCATTTATTTGTGGTTAAATTGTGGTAATTGCGCACAGAAGATGCGAATACCATTGTGGGAAGTGTGTTTATTTTGTTAACAGTGGTGTGTGAGAGTACAAGCGGAAGGGAGTAAAGAAACTCCCGGGGAACTAAAACCCCGACGGTGCATAAATGTAAACCTTGTTTGTATTTTGATAAAAAAATATGTATATATATACAGTGTTGTGATTTATGAGGGGTATAAGACCGACATAGAACCTAGTGAGAATTAAATTCCCTAGGTAACTTGAATTATGTGAGACTTGGATGATTGATAGACGGAGTTCTATCCCTTGGAGATGTAATGATTATGACTAGAAGGATTTAAAGATGGAAAATGGGATATGCTTGAATTAGTTGTTGTTGAAAATGAAGTGGGAGGTGAAACTTGATTATCATGAGATCAAGGGAAGCCGAACACAAATTGGGGTGGAAGGATAGTTCAAACTGATGCTGATCACATCAGGGTTGGATGACTCTAGAAGCTCCCTGTAAGTGGACACAAATAACCACGTTAAGAAAGAAGCAAAGAGCATAAGTTGGACTTGGAGTTGCGTTGTGTTTTCAAAAGGGTTTTCAATTGGCGTTTTCAAACAATTGATTAATGTTTTGAATAAAGGATTCTCTTATACTTAACCTAGTAAAGAATATTTTTGTAGTACTTGCTCACGAGCTGAGGACGTATGAGCCTTTGTCTTCGGACCGGTGACATGAGAAGTATATATGTTAAAAATTAAGTGAATGTTTTGATCTCCCAAAGGAACGGGGACCAGAAGGTGTCCATCGCGACCGGGTTCTGCGGGATCACAGTGTATATGTACTCAACGTGGGATTCGAACCCATGGAGAGATGGAAAAGGTATTTCTGTTTGATATACATGCTAAGACATGTTGTGTGGAATAAGTAATAAATATTATTTTAGACCTTGAGTTCTAATGTGGGTGGGTTCTGAATTGATTGTGTTACCCGGGCCTACGAGTCCAAATGTGGTTATGTCACCCAGACCTAAGAGTCTGAGGGATATTATGTAAGTGCAAGTGTGGTAAAGGTACCCGGACCATTAAGTCCGAGGTTACCATGTGAGTATGATATTTATGTATAATGTGGATATGTTGCCCGGACCATTAAGTCCGAGGTTGGATGTAAAGGGTGGTTGGTAGTGGAAGTTTTATGGCTAGTAATTCCCGTATTCTAATCCAATGATGCGAGGAAATGCGAACTTCGAGGACGAAGTTCTTTTAAGGGGGGTAGATTGAAATACCCCAAACCTTGGTATGTTGTGTAAATGTTAAACTATGGTATTTAAAGGCTAAAAAGTTCCTTAGAAACATAAATGAACCATTTAAACCATGGTAAAACAATAAAACACTAAGACACGGTTTGAGCAAAAACATGCTCTAAGCTTGGAGTGAACTTGGTTAGGACCCAAAGAGCCTACCAAGACTTGATAATATTTAATTATGACTTTATAAGGCTAATTAAGTCCTTAGGAAACTTTGGTAGACAATGAAACCAAACAAAACACAAATAAATACCTTAAAGTCAATAAGAGCAAAAATGTGCTCTAAGCTTGGGATAAATTTGTAAAAGACCTAATGGTCATACTTATACCTTATAAATATGTTAATGAACATATTAAATCAATTACAAAAGAAAACCAAGCTTGAAAACAAGTTAAAACACAAAAAGTGCTTTAAGGAGTCTTAAAGCACGTTTTTGAAAAATTGTCTTGTAAATGAGTTTTGAATGGCTAAATGTCCATCATTACTCTTTAATTAACATGTGTACTATTAGTATCACATTTGGGTGGCTATATCAATGGGAAATCAAAAATTTCACTTCTATGTGCTTTGTTTTTGTGAATAGTAACTTTTATAAGCTAGTTTGTAACATATGTTATTATAAGTAAGTTGATTGGTCAACAAAGACCAAAACACCCTTCTAAATAAATGGTGGCCGGTTTTTATGAAGGTGAGTCACCACCATGTAAAAATCAATTAAGGAAAGGAAGGGTAGGAAGGTAAAAAGGAGAAAGTTACCTTTTAATACAAATATCTTGTTAAAGCAAGTTCTATCTTCATTTCTCCTTTCCCCCTTCATTTCACACGTCTCCAACCTCCCTTCTTGCTCTCTTTTACGAGCTGCTACAGCAACACCAACACCCCATTGTTTTCCATCTTTGACCACTTGTAACTCCTAGCTCCATGGTCCAAATTCAATTCCAAGACCACCATTCTTCTAGTTGGAGCAAGCTCTACACTTCTACCTTTTCAAATCTTCAAGAACTCAATTTCGGTGCCAAGGAGATTCACCATTGATGGAGCTTGAGCTCACCTTTTCACATATTATTGTTCTCCTTTGCTTCTAGGTAAGGAATCTCAAAGAAAAATCAAGTTTCCTCTCCTTTTAGTACATGGCCGAAAATTCACCTCACCATGGTGTCTTTACCTTGCTTGTTTTAGCTTCATTTGAATCTTCCAAGGGCTTGGTGGAGTCCTCTCTTGATATCATTCAAGCTCTCTTTCCATTCCAAGGTAAAACAATCATTTTAATACCTTAAGATAATATATGTAACTAGGGTTTATAATGAGATGAAGCATAATGCTTGAATACTCATTCTATTATTTGTACATTGTATAGAAGTTGGCAAACAACTAAACACCCCACCGGTTTTACAAGGAAACAAGAAAGAAGTTTGTGAGGAAAAAGAGGTAAACAAACTATCTCAATGTAGTTTAAATGCCTTAGGAAAATGAGCTTGATTTGCTTAATAAAATACCTAAGGAGCCAATGGCAAATGAGCTAGTAAAATGCTCTCAAGGAGTTTATTAAGGGCATATGTATTGTTGGGTGTATTCGCAGGTCAAAGGCATTACTTATGTGGGAAATTCAGTGTTTAAGGTTTATGCAATTTAAGGGCCTAAGAGCCATGTTATTTAAGGGCCTAAGTGCCAAGCAATTTAAGTTTATGCACTATATTGTGATGTAGTGTAGTTTAAAGGTTTAGTTGTGTGTAAAGAACATCTCTTGTGAAGGTGAATGTGCTTGATGGTTAAAGGATGAAAAATCATATGTTTGTGTATAAGAATGTGTATTAAGAGATTGAATGTTCTTGATTGTCTAAAGGTGAAAAACAATGTGTTTTGGTGTAAGGTGATACAAGGGAAGCTATGGCGAAATTTAGTTGATAAACAAAAGAGTTTATGTGTTGTAATGAGATTTTATGACCTAGAAGGTACTAGGAATTTTTAAGTGTTAAGATGGTGGAAGAAAGTGAATCATGGTGTTCTTAGGTGTTAAGGTGCCATGGGCATTGTCTTGGAGGATTTAGAACTCAAATGGGTGTTTTGAACACACCAAGGAATTGTTATGTGAAGTGTTAAGTCTTGTTCAAGATTTGGTAAACAAAGTAAAAGAAATGCCTAGTGAAGGTCTAAGTGAAAACTTGTGGAAATTATAAGCAATTGTGCAAAGGAGGTGTGTATGAGAAATAATGCTTTCGGAGTGGTGGTAATGTTTGTGAGACAACACTTTGGTTAGTTGAGGTAGTAGGCATGATATACCACTTAGAAATCTAAGAAAAATGTTATAAGTGCTAGGAATTGTTGTAAGGAATTGAGTAACCAGTTAGTGATGATTTAGGAAAGTTTAGTGCTTGTTTTAAGGTGTTTAAACATGTAGGAAACATGTGGAAAGTTTATGGAATGATTAGGTAAGGTTTAAGGTTGGTTTAGGGGTTGAAAAATGATGTTTTGACAAGTTAATAACATGGTCCGGGACCTAGCCCTTGTATAGGTACCCGGACCACCCCTTAAAAAGAGCCGAGAGTGAAGTTTAGAAGTGGTCCGGGTCCTTAGTCCAGGACCAAGACCCGGACCAAGGGTAAAATAAGGCCGAGAGTACATTCTACAAGTGGTCCGGGACCTTGGGTCCGGACCAAGTCCCGGACCAGGTCAAAAGTGTTGCAAAATCTGTTTTAAAGGCTTCTAATCATGGGGAATTGAATGGTAATGGTTTTAGGTGATGTTTAGGCCTTGTTTGGTGGCATATAAAGGCCTTAAAATGTGTAAACAAGTGTTGGGTTTGATGTGAGAGTTGTAAAGTTAATATCACAAGAGTAAGTTAAGTGTAACGGGAATGACGGGGTTAACTATGGTCATTCGACGTTACACAAACACATTACCCCAATGTTAATGAAGGTAACTTTAATGTGCCAGTTGTTCGAGAATTGTTCGAGGAACGTAGGTGGACAAGGTAAAATGGACTCCGGTGACAGGTATGGTTTTCTTGCAACCTGTGTCCTACCGGATTACACCGGCTTGTATGCCAATATGTTTTTCTGAGTGTTTGCCACCTTGAAAGATTAAGACATGTAATGAGTTTATAGTAATTCATTTATGTGGCGAATTTGGCCTCCGATACCATTTAACCTCAAATATGTGTTAAACCTTAGCTAACCAAATCTAGGAACACATGAGTGATCGGTATTCGGAGTTAACGACCCAAACCTTGGGAACGTTCTAACCACGGCTATGTGTGAGTTAGATGGATATAGTTGTTGTATGCAAGTGTGTGAACCTCCCTTGTGTGCTTAACTCGGTTATGATACCGTATGGTGTGTGGATGTGGTAGGCTCCATAATGGATCTCTAACTACTTATTTATAAGTATATATGTACTAATGGGGGGTGAGGAGTCCGGTTGTTCCGGCCACGCGTGTGATGGACGGGTGTCGATGTCATATTCGATTCGGCTCTCTTGGTGTATGTATAGGTGGTATTCCAATTTGGTTTCTACCTTCCCTTAGCTTATCCAAGCTAATTACTGACTCACGTCGGGCCACAGGGGCATACGAATGTTATTTCGGTGTGCTTGGGATTACTATATCCGACACACCTTGGGTTTAAGTTAACCGTTCGATATAACTGGACGGTAACGAGGTTGGTAACGAGCTCAGCATGAGATTGTCAATAATCTCTAGGCTCACTATATATACTAACTATGGTGGAAGGTTCCCTGTGTGAACAAATCTTATGGTGTTATGAGTTGTTATTGTGCTAGGCAATTTCCCTTGCTATGCTATGATATGTTTATGTTAGATGTTTAAAATGAACTCGATGTTAACACGTGTACGTCGAAACGAGAAAAGTGTTGTTGTGTTTGCTGTGTGAGGAATGTGATATGTTGTAGGATATGGAGTGTGTGGATCATGGAAATGAATCCCAGTTTGTGACAAGAGGCGTTTAAGGATAACCCGATTAATGGGTACGTGTCGTTCATTAAGGAAGTAGCTCCGTTTTAGAGGAGAGCCACTCTAGGGTTAAAGGTATCATTGGATGATTTGTTAAGTGTGGATGTGTGGATATATGTTGAGCCCTATTGTTGGGTGTATGCAAAGTGATGTGTATTTATGGTCGTATGCATGATTTAATTATAATCAATTGCATGCTAAGACGACAATTAGTTGTGCGTGGCCCGGTAGCATGTGGGCTGCGGGATTACCATACCAGCAAAGGTGCTGAGCCCCTTGGGGGCCACCCTTTCTCTCCTTTTCTATTTCAGGTACAAGGAGCTGGAAGCCGTTCGAGAGTAGGACGGGGTAGATGTTTATACATGGGTAGCCATTTAAATGGCGTAAGCATTGTAGGCGTAGTAAGACCGAAATTGTTATCGGCATTAGTTTGTAAATACTTGGTACGGTTGGAATGTATAAGGTATATGGGTTGTTGTTAAGGGAAGCAAATGTAACGTGTAGTTGCTCGGGAGTTTATCCCATCAGACCGATACAATGTACATGTATTAGCCTTGTTAGCCACGTGGGTGGCTAACGGCGTGTAACACCACTGAATTAAGTAATGTGATGAGTTGAGATTTCCGCTGCAGTTTGATGTTAAGTGTACGGTGGTGGTTGGGGTGTTACACTTCCTCTAGAGAAGGGACAGAAGCACAAGTTTCCAAATGAGCAGGATTGATGAGAGGGAAGTCGTGACCCAGAGGAACATAGGAATTTCGAGGAACCTCCCTGAACAGATCTTTATAGAAATCAAGGGCTAAGTTCTTCAGATTGTCCGAACCCTCAATGGTGTTACCCCGAAAATCCTCTAAACTGAGAACTTTTGATTTAGCTCTTCTAACTTTAACCTTATTATGGAAATACGACGAATTCCTATCCCCGAACAAGATCCATTTGTCCCTCGCTTTCTAGAACCAGAACATCCATTTCTAGATTCCTAAGGAAAGAGGATTGGTGATTCTCAAGCCTTTTTTGAATACCCGCCAGTCTGGCTAAAATTCTTTTCTTCATGTAAAAGATGTTGCCAAAAATATCATTATTCCAAGACATTAAGGAAGCACTAAGCTTAGAAAGGTTCAGGCTTAAATCGACCGATTGGTCCCAAGTATCATTAACTAACTGATTGTAGCTCTCATGGGTGGACCAAGCCACCTGGAAGCGAAAAGGCTTATTAGACCTAATATTAGGGGAACAGTTGCTAAAAGAAGAGAGGATAGGACTGTGGTCAGAAGAGGTTCTAGGAAGCACCTCAACCCAGCTGTGAGCAAATTTGGTGAACCAATCATGCGAAACAAGGGTTCTATCTAATCTAACAAAGATAGACCTATTAGTCCAGGTGAAGAAATTACCCTTGGAAGGGAGGTCTATGAGGCTACTCGAATGAACCCAGTCAATAAAGGCTAGACTACCCCTATTGATGGTATTAATGCCCCCCTTCTTATCCCTAAAGGAGAGGATAGAGTTAAAATCCCCCGTTAGAAACCAGAGTTCATTGGGACAAACCTCAAGGGCAGACAACTCATTCCATAAAGCAATTTTCGCAGATTCAGAAGGATTAGCATAAACAAAAGTGGCTAAAACAGAACAGTTACCAATGGTAACTCTCGCATGTATTAACTGAAAGCTACTAGAGATAATATTCATATGAACACGATTGGACCAAAATAACCACAGCCCACCACTAAAACCTGACGCTTCTACAATAAAATTGTTAGGAAGACCAACCCTAATTCTTATATCAAGACCCCTGTTACCACTAATCCTAGGCTCACAGAGAAACAACACCTCAGGATTATGTCTGAATAGCAAGTCCCTAATAGCAGGCTGAAACGCAGGCTTACCCGCACCCCTCACATTCCAAGCAAGCACTTTGAATCTAATATCCATAAATAGATAAAACAGCAACACAATCAGTTACTAGGACCACAGTCCCCATCATTAGTGACACCCACTTTAGAGCCATCAATATCCAAAACCAACTCAGAGTTCACATTAATCGCAGAACAGTCAGGAATACAAGAAGAGAAAGGGGACTTAGCTGATTCTGGGACAGGGTGCTGAGCCAGCACTGCCAAGCTTGTCTCTGCAGGAACAGGAACACTCTCCGCAAGCTGAGCCACCATCCCATCTGGAGGTTCCGGTTGGACAGCAGGCTTGGACTTCTTGCCTACACCACCTCCAGAAGAGGGCAAGTCATTCTCTTCAACGACCAGAGATGCAAAACTGTTGGAAAGTGCAGTCTCTTGCTTCTTCTTGGGCGGACCAGATCGAGGACCAGGCTGATCAACCCCTTTGCCCTTCACAATAGGCGGCTTCCTCTCTGCAGCCTTGGACTGGTTGGAATTCTTCTTTCTAACCACTTTCATCCATGGTCCAAATGGATCTGTTAGGTGAGAGGAGTCTTCCACCTGAGGTTTTTGAATGACCTTATAGCCTCCTTCATTAATCTCAGCCGAATCATCCTCTAACCGGGGGCAATGAGTATGTTGATGACCAAAGCATCCGCAGTTGAAACATAACAGGTGAATACCCTCGTATTCCACCTTGTAAACCTTCTTCTGAAGCTTGAACTTCCCAATCAACGACTTAAACAAATCCAAATTAATACAGACCCGAGCATTAACAGCACAACCCAGATTAGATCGAACAATATCGACCTTAGAAACCTTCCCCAGTTTACTCCCAATGGCCTTAAGGCACTCCTCAGTAAGGTATTCCAGACCTAAATCTGGGAATCTAGCCCACACATCTAGACTCTTTAGGGCTTCAGATCTTGTATCAAAATCCCGTTTCCATTTCCGGACCGTGAGATATCTGTCCGAAATCTTCCATGGACCCCCAAACAAGGCCATGTTTCTATCTTCTTTCAATTCAAAAACCACCGTGAAGTAACCATTACCCAACACCAGAACATCAAACTTCCCCTTAGTCTTCCATCTTTGGCTTAATCTTTCTACCATAACAGAGAGAGGGAAGGACTTACCAAGCAACTTGACTATCACCGCATTTCTCCAAGACTTCTTGATGTCGAGAACCATTTCTCTGGATAACGAAACAACCGGACAGAATGGGTCTTCAGGGTCATCACGATCTCCATCATCCAAATCCTCACAATCTGACAAATCATCGTCCGTCAATTCCTCCTGGAGACATACCCTCTGCGAATCCAGAACTTCCTTGAAGGAAGGCCTTACTTCTTCCACTACATCCATCCCGAAGACTACTGGCCTACTCCTAAAAACATTGACTGTCGATGCCGGTTGCTCAAACTCCCGTTCCGAATCGATTCTTTTTTTCTTCACAGCTTTCCTCGTCTCTCCCTCCGGAACACTCGCGGTGAAAGTAAAATCCATCGAGCAAGAGGGAGACCAGCCACCAAGACTACTCCCAAATAAAGATCCAGATGAGCGCTACCCAGAAGGATGTCGCCACCTTACAAAATTAGTCAGAATTCAGCGCTGGAGATACAGAACTCAAAATCGCCGAGAAAGGTTTTCGAGAGGAAAACCTAGATGAGAGAAAGGGGGCGCGTGTACCGCGCGTACCAAGCCATTATGCCTAAAAGTTATTAAACATAAGTAAATACAATAAAACTACATAAATAATGTTTTGAACAAATCCTAGTATATATAATATATACACATTAAACATAAATAAAATTAGATACCTTATAGGAAATATAATACGAAGGAATTAATAAGTTAAACTAAACCTCTACATAATACTAATAGAAGAATATTATATGAGGTGGTATTAAATTATAGTTATGTATTAGGCTTAAGAGTTACCTTTGAATTTCCAAGGTTTATATAACCATATTAAAATACATGTATAGTATTATTTGTCAATGACCAGGATGTAAATCTTAAATTGGGATTAAGTAATTAATAAGTTAAAACTTAGGAAAAATTGCGATTACATAAAATGTTGTACAAATAGATCTTATTCTATAATTAATGATAAACAAATGTAATACGTTTACATCTAGATGTTCTTGATATATAAACCATAATAAATAAGTAAAATACTTTTACATCTAAATGTGAGGTGGATTAGTAAGTCTAGATTTAATCATTTCTTAACATTTATGGTATTGAAAAATAACTTAATGTTTTAAGATAGAATCATTAAAAGGATTATGATATAATCTATATTAAACGATGATTTGGAAATTTATCTAAATAATTATCCTTAAGTTTCTTAGAATTAGATAGGCCATATAATACATTTATTACCAATATTCAGGATGTGAGTTTACAATTAAGTGAGGTATTTAGTAGTGAGAATTTATAGGAAGGATTATAAATAGGAATTTGATACTTAAAACCTTTGAACCTTTTATTAGATAAAACTAAGTTACATAAGATATTATATTGATATACTTTACGGTAATGGGAAGTAATGATAGGTTATTTGAATATAAACTATGAGAATTTTCATAATAGATTATCTTATTAAATAATTAACAATTTCACTTATGAACCAGAATTTAATTCTCTGATAAATTCTACTCTATGTAGATATATTGTCCATCCTAAATACAATAAAGGAAATTAATTTATTAGGTTATTCCTTTGAAACCTTAGGTTTTGTAAAACAATTTAAAACGTATTTAAGGCTTAAGTTTAATGAAGTTTAGTACAAAGGATTATGCATAGTCTATAGAGAGAATGTGTGTAAAAATAAAACATTTAGGAAATTAAATGCAAGTAAGGTTACATAAAAGGTTATACTAAACACCTTATTGTATAGGTAATAATAAAACTATAATATACCTTGTGAATACTAAATGTAAGAGTTCGATAAGTCTAAGTTAGCTATAACATAATTTTCAAGATGAAAAGTAATTTAACATCTTATGACAAGATTAATAGTGGGTGTACTAAAAGGTCATTCTGAACTAAACATACGGTAAATGAGTTTAGTAGCTCAATTAAGTTATAATTAAATGCATCTACAACACTACGATTCCAATATACAAGATGTAGATCTTAATTAAGTTAAGGGAAAGACTTAATCATAATGGGTTATCTAGTAAATATTGTTTAAATACATAATCTTTACATTGTGAGATAATAGTATAGTATTTTGAGATGAGTCCATCATAGGTCATAATACAATTTTTATTCTAAATTAAGAAAAAAGGTATTGAGCTTAAGGTTATTATTGAAATTCTTAGATTTAATTATATGATATAAACACATTTATGTTATAAAGGTCTCAAAAGTCTTGAATGTGAGGATTATGGTTAAATATGAATAAAGTGGATAGGAGTGGACAGTTAGCAGGTGTTAATAAAATACATTCCTTGAACCTACAACCTTGGGCTATACAACCTTCTAAAATAAGTCAAAGGTTATACATAACATTTAAGCGAGGGCTTATAAGACAATTGAGATTTGGAAATAAGAGAGAGGAATTTATTTAAGTCTTACTTAGGGTACAGGTTATTGATAGTAGGTTATCTTCAATGTTCCTCAGAGAATTGTTGAATGTTTGCACGAGTTTACTAGAACTGCTACAGCGTTGACCAGGTACGATTTCTCGTACTCCGATATTTTTGCTGATTGACTTATGAGACGTTTTCGGAAAACACTTACTGAGTTTAAGAGGAATTTCTAAAAGGAAATGGTTGTGTGACTAACTCAGCATGTGTGACTAACTGAGCCTTGAATGTGAAACTCACTTGGGTATTGGTTTCTTCTATTTGGTTGTTCCATTAGACATTGACTGCTTAGGGTTTACGCTTCTGCACTCTGTAGGACTGAGTGTTTTGGTATTGCTCTGGGTAGTAGTGATCTGGTGGGATTTTGGAAAAGGTCAATTTTGGTAAATTCTTCTTTTGACTCTGGATATCGTTTCATCCATGAGCTGGTTCTTGAGGTTTCGACGTGCGCGCGTCTTCAATGGTAACAGTGAGGGGCTGTATATCCCCTGTCCCAAAAAGGGACGTGATAGACAGTGAGGGGCTGTATATCCCCTGTCCCAAAAAGGGACGTGATAGACAGTGAGGGGCTGTATATCCCCTGTCCCATAAGGGACGTTGTAGATAGTGAGGGGCTGTATATCCCCTGTCCTAAAAGGACGTACTTGGCGGTGGGGGCCATCTCTCCTAGTTGAATTATTCCACTCTTGAGTTATTGGTTCTTGGATCTATCTTATCATTCCTGGTCCTTTGTGACTATCTGAGCCTTTCTACTCCTAACGGGAATTGGGCCTAACTAAGGCAATGGATGTTCACTAACACATGATGTGGTTTGGTTTCACTAACTTTACTTTTCTGTTATTAACCTTTATTCTTATCTTGTTATCGTGATTTGGTGACTTGTGAAGTGCCTTGTTCCTCAGTGTGGTTTAAGTGATTGCTTTCAAGCTAATATTTATTTAAGAGTCATTTTATAAGTTTGTTTTTGGAGAATTGTACCAGTTCCATTCCAGGGAACTGACTCACCCCTCTCGGGGTGGGCTGCTTGGTTTCATCTTGCAGGTACAAATTGATTTACAGGTGGCCACAATGAGCATGAGTGATTGGGATGGGATTAGGTTTATGGAGAGTGAATGTATTTTATTATTGTTATGTTAATGTTAAGTTTTCTCGAAGTTCAGACCGTAACTTAGTTAATTGTAATGGTTGTAATTGGTGAGGTTGGTACCGGGTGTTTGGAGCCCAATGGTCTGTAGCACCTTTAGTTTATTTTCCGCTATTGTTTTATTATTATAGGGGTGTTACAGAAAGTGGTATCAGAGCGTAGTTACGCTCTGAACCCGAGAAAACAACCCGAGTGAAATACTTAGAATATAGGTGCACTTAAAACTGGAGAATTGGGGTAGAATTGGGAAGTGAGGATTCCAGTAAGGCACGACTCCTAACCCTTCTTAGATTAGTGAATGATTCCTTTACACACTTTTCTTTTATGAATGTCTGTTGAGTGTGATGTGTTGTTATACCGTTCCAACAATAAACTAAACATATATATATATTATATAAGTTTGGAACGTCCTATATTAAGTACGATAAGATGTTGGTTGAGATAAATCATATATTAAGCTATTTTCACAAGCATACTTATGGAGAATACATGGCTAAGAATACAATTCCTTAAGAGCAAGTACACATGCTCCTAGTAATTTTAAAGAATACTTTTGGTTGAAAACAGTATACGAATAGAACTTTAAATAACTAAATTAGTATTGATATTATGTGAAAGTACTTCAACTCCTTTAAAGTTTGAAAATAAATCTCAAGAATTACTTGGTACAAATTGTTGCCTAAAGGTAATGTTTGGATAAATCTTAAGTCTAGAAAATTATTAAGTTAACCAACACTAGTAGCATACACCCGAACCCATAAACCACACTAAAACTCTATGCTAACTTTAGAAAGAAAACACCTAAACCTAACACCCTACGGGAAGTCTCTGGTGCAACGAACTCCTAGGCTGAAAGTAGTGGGGGTGCACACCCACTTCTAGAAGTTTAGGGGCTAGACAAGCCTTGTAATCTAACCGTATATAATCTTCTACGCAGGTGATGGATTGTGTTGAACTTGAGGGGAAGTGGTGGTAAGACGTTACCATCATGAAATCTTGAGCTAGGCATATTTCATTACTAGCCACAATGAACAATTCAAAACTTATATTGAAATACCCCTAACCTTTAAAACTTAATTAAATGATCTATTAATGATCTAAGATGGTTAATAAACATCTAAATATTATTGGGGAACAATCTAAAGATCTCAACAAGGAAAAACATGCCTTAAGATCGGTAAAGCCAAAAATGTGCTTTAAAGCACCATAAAGATTGTATGACCTCAAATAGGATCCAAAGTGGATTCCTAAGTATTATAATGAAGTAAGGAACCAACAAACTATTCTCAAAGAAAACTAAGCTCAGAAGCACCTTGCAACAAAAAGTGCACTAAAACACCTTAAAGCACGTTTTTGTGAAATTGCCTTCTAAATTGGTTTTTAATGGGCTTAAAGGTTATAATTACCTTCAAATATGATATTATATCACATTTATCATATAAATTTAATTCCAAAATTTACAAATTTTTACAAATTTAATATTAAAATATTAATAAAACCCAAAAGGGGGCCCGCTTGAGTCAACATTGACTAAGAATGGTCAAGAGGTCAAAGTTGACTCCTTGGACCACATGGGATCGGCAGCCACAAGCAAGAGAGGCTTGAATTCGCCACTTGCTTATACCAAGGACAAGACTCCAACATAATTCCTAAAATTAAGGGATTACCTTTTACCTTTTGATTAAACAATACACTCTCTTTTGCTCCATGATTGCTCCAATCAGTCCCCAAACCGTGTGAGGCCAGCTTTCCCCTCCATTAACCGATGGCTCTTATTCCATGCTTATCCCTTGATGAGTCATTAGTCATTACAATCAATAAACTAATCAAAAGTAGCATTTTGAATTATTAAGGCTCATCTCCAATCATTCTCTCACCCTAGCTCCATTCCAGCCGAGCTCACTCACTTCCAAACTCTCTCAAACTCTCTCAACCGATGCTCTTGAGTTAGGAAGGCAACTCCATCTTCTAAGCTTCTAAGGTAATGGTTTAAGGCTTATTTTGGCTCTTTTTCTTCATCTCTTCACCATCTACACTTGGATCGCGTGACTTATCAATTCCTATGGCTTATTCTCAGTATTTTAGACCTTGGAAAACAGCCAAACTCGGCTGAAACAAGTTAAGGGACCAAAGTTTTCCAAACTTGCATTTTAAGGTAAAAACATACCTTAAGCTTCTCTACTCTTCATCCGATTTTCTTCCTTTGATTTTTATGCGTTTATACACTCATAATCTTCATATTTGCATGTTCAATCAGTTGGTTAGCCATTTGAAGCAAGGGAGGCCGAGATCTAGAGCAAATACCCTTCTTTAAGGCATTTTTCCTAGGTAAAACCTAATACCAAGGCAGCTTGTTGTTGTCTAGCTATTTCCTATGTCTATATGGTGGATCTAACACCTTGTGGTGTGTTTAATTCAGGCCGAATCCATCTTGAAGTTCCCTTGCATTTTTAAGGTGATTTTTGCCTTAAATCTTACATTAATTATTCCTTATGGTTAAGCTCAAGCTTGGAGTATAACCATATCTTATTTTGGTGTATTAAACATTTCTAAATGATGTGGTGAATTTTCCTTCAAGTGGCCGAGTTCATACAAGGAGAAAACAAGGTATAAACACCTTAAAACTTATGATTTTATGATTCCCTAACCTATATATTAATTATGCCGAGAGGGAACTTAATAATATGGGTTATATTAACCTAGAAATGGGAAAAAATGACTAAGATAAATTAAGCTAGTCATTTAAGAGATTTAATTAACATAATGGTCAAATTATGACATTATGTGGAAATAATTAAATGGTGAGGCCGTGAGTATATGCTATATTTTGAGACATTAAAGTGTAATTTATTTTGCAAGTTCAAGGTTGTAATAAGGCCATGTCATTAGGCCATTTTAATTTAAGTTTATAAGCTTATTTAGTTAGATTTATGCTTATATAATTAAGTTTGGGGCCAAACCATAATTATTTGTAAAATACAGCCGTGGGCTTAATTTAGAGGAATTTAGGGTTTTTAAAGAATTTAATAAAAATTATAACATTTTATAAAGTTTTGGTCAAAATTGTAAAAATAGAAAAGTATAGGTATTTTGTAATTACTGAAGGGTTTGGTCCAATTTGGTATTAGAAGTCAAAGTTGACTATATAGGAGACTTTGACCAAGTTTGGAGAATTTTAGAAATTAAAATACTACCTTATATTAAGATAAGTATTAATTGTAAAAGATTTATAAGAGATGGGGCTATATTGTGATTTCCGAAACTTGGGGTACTAAATGGAGTTTAGTACAAACCTTAGGTTATTAGGATTTTTTAAGTTGATTTGGTTGAATTTGGAGTTTATATGAGTTATATAAGTATAATATAAGATATTTCATAATATTGTTACAACTGGGTAACATATGTGGTAAAACCGAGATTTAGAGAAAGTATAAGGTTAGTAATGATTTTCATAACCTTTTGGTATAGTTTGGTAATTTTTGGAATATATAAGGTTTTATTAATAATGTATAATATATAGTTTTGGAATTAGAAAACTATGTATTATAAATTGGGAAGATTTGGAATATACAAAGTTTGGTGGTGGAATTTAATTAAAACAGTCCTAGGGGCTGTACTATAGGTTATAATTATATTAAGGTTTAAGGATTATAATATAAGGTATGTTATAAGTGTAACAATGAAATATAATTGAGGCTGATTTGTGATTTATAGAAGTTTAGTGGCTTATATGAAAGCCGAAAATATAAGGGGCTGTTTGGTATTTTAAAACAATTTACAACTATATGTTATAATTGTTTTAATGACATAAATGTCATAATATATTTATATAACTATAATGTAACATTATATTAATTATGTGGTGGATTTTGTAAAATTTAAGAACATAGGTGCTGTTCGGAAATATTAACATTTTTAAATGGAATTTATAATATGGTTTTAATGTTATAAGAGTTATAACATTTAATATAAGAGGTATTCATTAAAAAATGGATATATATTATAAGACTTACCATATAATAAATAGTTCCATAACACATGTATATAATAAATATGTTATGGTGTAAAAATAAATGGTCTAATAACCATGTATTTTCATATTAAAGTGATATAAGAAAAAAAAGGGAAACAATTACAAACATTGGATATGGAATTCTAATGTTAAGAGTGTACATGTGATAATAAGGATTCATATAATTGAAAGTATTGTTTACATATGAATTATACCACATTGAACAAAAAAAAGAAACAAATTAGAAAAAAATAATACTAAGGTGAGATGAATAGTACTGACAAAGAATCATGCATACAATATAGAAACAAACTATACGACGTACAAGGGTATGTTAAGCTACATGCGATAACAAGTTCAACAATAAGTATATTAATATACAAGACAAGACTACGCATGTAATATAACACCTTTCTAATCTCGAGTTAAGCCGAAAACCCGACAAACACTGACAGTTTATAACGGGGGGTTAACCGGGAGGTATTAGTGACGGTACGGGGTACCGTAGGGTTGTATTTTCATACGGGATGCTAATCAGTAGCATTATGTATTGTTTAGACTGTTAGAGACGACACACGGAGCATAGGATCTTGCTGATTCATACTCCACCGTAATACAATCAGGGTGAACGGTATGTTGTTATGTGTCTCTGATTGTCTCTGAGGGCTTCCTCAGTTCAGACTTCTGTGTGATCTGTGATAAGGTTGTTTGTCTGAATGTGTTAATTAATATGCATGAATTGTATATTTATAGCTGCTTACTATTTACTGTTGTTGAGTTAACAGTATCGGTTCGTATATATGAACCTATATATATAAAGAACTAGCGGCTATGGTGCTATCTTATATGAAATATAAGGATCGTCAGAAAAACGATGTAGCACTAGGATAATAAGATATACATATTATCCAGACTTTATACGGAGCATTGGCCTTTCTAAACGCCGCTCTCGTATCTAACACTGGATCCCGAGTTTACAGACTCCGGATTGGACTAATGACCTTAGTCTGCTGTGTTAGAAAAAAATGGTAATGCGATGCGATGGTATAATTAATTAATGGAAAGATAGTAAAGCCAAGAGGATGTGGCTCTTGGTGCGCGCTGTGATCACAAAAAATACCAGGATGTCCGCGTACGGGTCCGTAAGTATCAAGAAAATTTCCCGTGAGCTAGAATGGCTCGTTGGTCGGAGACTCTACCGTTGGAGTGGCTACTGCGTGGGTGACCCGCCATAATTTATGGGTAATTAGAGACATGTTGTTTTAACGAGACATTGTCACTAGGTATAACTGAACAATTAATAGTTGAGACTTGTACAGTGGCGAACAATATTGGTTTCTACACCATGGACGAGAATTAATACTTGTTTATTATTCTCGTTGTTTCGCTTTGTTGTTCATTGGTTATACTTGTGGTATATTATGTATGATGGTTGTGTTATTGTATGGTTATTACTGTTAATTGTTTACAGTTTTAAATATTAAAACGGTATTGCATGTAACGAATCTCATGCTCTCGACCAAATAATTGAGGGGTTTGAGGGGGCATGACGGGGCATGTGATACATACTCAGCAGGGCTGATTCCATACCACAAACCATTTTTATTTCAGGAGATTAGCTGGTGGTCGACGCGGGCGCGACGGTTGTGTATTACTGTTGGATTAAGACTTGGTACGGTTTGACTAATGATGTTTTGGACTCGGGTTGTGTAACCGAGGTGTATTTGTTAGATGCTCACGAGTACGGTTGTATAATCGTTGTTGTTGGATTTGTTTTAAATTGTTTAAGTTACTATCTATCTCTTGTGGTCACTGCGGGAATACGTTTCGCATGTTGATTATCAGGTAATCGTTATCACCCGTATGGGCGAGTGATAACAGTGACACCATTAGCGACAGTCTGTTATTTACCGCTGCGATTATTTATTATGTGTGACATTTATAGGATATTAGGAGCCGAATTAGTAGGGGTGTTACAAAAGTGGTATCAGAGCGGAGTACCGCTCTGATTACAAGAGATAGTAGTTTAAGTACCGTGAGCTTAGGTTATTTACACACCAGTACCAAAGAGATAGTTGTAATGATTTGAGTTAGGTTATGGTGGGAACAGTACAGTGTTTATACCAAGAGCTGACTTTGGTTCTGAATTCTTCAGATGTCTTCCGGAAGACGATCAGCTGGTAGAGGCAGAGGAGGTGGTGGAAGAGGCGGCGGGCCTGGAGGAGGTCCTCCTGAGGCCCCAGCCGTGGGCGTTGCTGAGACGGTAGCGGCCGTCTTTGCTCAGCTAGCCCTGATGGGGGGTGTTAGATAGGAGCACCACCGTAGTCCCACCCGTACCCGCACCAAGAGAGCCAACTGGCTGAAGAGTGTTGCTGACACGAGTACCTACGTATGACGGGGTAGCTGACCCCACCGTCTAGAGACATCATTGAGCATGAGAAGGCCTTCGACGCCATTCACGTGCCTGCTGAGCACCGGGTCGGCATAGCGGCCTTTCATTTGAGGGACGCCGCCAGCACTTGGTGGAGGTCCGTGAAGGCGCATTACATTGCTATGAGGGTTTTGGATGGACAGGTTTTGTGGAACTGTTGAGAGAGAAATACTATCCTGCTCATTTGAAGCAGAGAAAGGGAAGAGTTTGAGGCCCTGAAGCAGGGTAGTATGACAGTAGATCAGTACTACTCTCTCTTTTATTGGGCTCTTGGACTTTGTCCCAGGAGTTGTTTATTCAGATACGGTGAAAGTTGAGAAGTTTAGAGGCGGGTTGCGATATGCGATCAAGGCCGCCATGGGTGCTGCCTTATATCCTACGATCCAGGTAAAATTAGTTGACAGATTATATCTTGTAACTCAGTTTGAATTATTACAAGTTGGGGAACTCATTGATGCATTATAGGACTGCTACGAGGCTGCTTCTCGGACCGAGCTGTTGGTGAACAGCCGGGAGGACGGCCAGGGGCAGAAGCGTAAGGCCCCAGAGAAGGAGGCGGAGGTTGCGGCTGGAAGCGGAAGCAGCAAGAGTTGGAAGTAAGATCCACCTTTAAGTTATTTAATCCATTTAAATTACTTACTTGCTGCCTGCTTTTATACCTGCTATTCCTGACACTTTGACGATCACAGGAAGAAAAAGTTCTCCTGGAAGGAGAAGAAGAAGGAGCAGGCCAGCCAGAAGGGCAAAGAGAAGGTCCCGATGCTGACCGGGCCTACCTACGATGTCCAGCCTCTTAGATCTGTACCCCCTAAGGGTAAGCGATCTAACCTTGTGAATGAGTTGTGTACTATACTATCCATTACCATCCTTGTACTAATCTGAGTGTGATATGATAATAGGTTCTGCACCCCAGCGCCACTTTCACTACAAGCGTTGTGGTAAAGACCACCCGGGTGTTGACTGCACCGGGCAAGCGGGACTGCCACCATTGTGGAAAGAAGGGCCACAGGTCGTTCGAGTGCTTTGCTAATCCAGAGAGCCGAGCGTACCGCCCGCCGAAGGGGACTCAGAGCGCACCTACTGGAGGAGGTGGAGCTCGAGGTGGCCAGAGGGGCCGGCGCCCCAAGCCCAGAGGGGCAGCAGCAGCAGCCGCAGCAGCAGAACCAGAACCAGAGGAACCCGCCGGGCAACCGTGTGCTGAATGCAGCGGGAGCTTCAGGCGCTGGCACTAGCACCCAGCGCGGTGAAGGTTAGCATTTGAAACCTTAACCATTGTATGAGAGCATGACTAAGTGTTAAACGCTTTACCTTGATGATGCGTGTTTTAATTACCGCCTTAGATAAACAACTTATCTAGGAAACCTGTTACCTCTTAGGAGACTTCGACATCTGCTATCCCACACTTACAAGACAGAGATCACCTAGACCCGTGGAAGAAAGACGGGAGTACCCTAGTGAGTTGTGTCATGTGGTCAGACCGGGCATGATACTTCTCAGAGAATTCCTAACCCTAGATGAGCAAATCGCCATAGTGAATGAGTGTAGAGCTTTGGGTAAGGGCATAGGAGGATTTTATACCCCTGTATTTAATAATGGTTCTAGAATGAAGCTACACATGATGTGCTTAGGGAAAGATTGGGATCCACAAACTAGGGTTTATCGAGAGGTGAGGATGGTAGGTGGCGTATCTATACCTAGGATACCTGAGAGTTTCCTAACCTTGGTGAGAAACGCAATGGATATTGCTCAAGACTGTGAGACTTTTCCATTACCCGACATGACACCTGACGTTTGCATCATCAACTACTACGAGCAGGGAGGAAAGCTTGGGATGCACCAGGACCGTGATGAGACGACCGAGTCCATCACCAGAGGAATACCGGTTGTGTCATTCTCCATCGGCGATGATGCTGAGTTCATCTATGGAGACCAGAAGAGGATGGATCTAGCAAGCAAGATCATCCTCAAGTCTGGGGATGTGTTGGTATTTGGTGGAGAGGCGAGGCTTGTATACCATGGTATTAAGAGCATTAAGCTCAATACCGCCCCACCAGCCCTAGTGAATGATACCCACATCCGACCTGGCCGTTTAAATTTGACTTTCAGACAGTACTGATAATAGCGCTAAGTGTGTAACTTGTATAAACAGTTGAATGAATGAAATAAGAGTTTGTACTTCAAGTATAGTGTTCAGTTTGTTGATACCGTTAATTCATAACTTCAGGCTACGAATGGAAAGGAGGGTACCATCTGCATCTTAGATATGGCGCAAGCCAAGGAGTCCGGTAATGTCATCACAGGTATGACAATTACAACCGACAGTAGATTACTGATTTATTGACTCGATGCTGATACGAGAGATGATCTCAGGTACCTTTCCTGTTGATGGTGTTAGTGCTTCCGTATTGTTCGACTCAGGGGCTTCACATTCTTTTATTTCCTCGGCATTTGCTATGAAGCTGGGGGCTGCCCCCGAACAGCTTTCAGACTTTTCAGTCACCCTTCCATCGAAGGAGAAAGTAGGTTGCACCAGTACTTAGGGTCATAGATCATATTATGAATGAGACTTTTCCCATTGATTTGATTGAGTTTAAGAACTTGGGCTTCGACATTATAGTGGGTATGGATTGGCTGCAGAAGCATAAGGGCCGCCTTCATTGTGCATAGCATCGACTACTAGTGAAGGGGCCGAGCGGCAGCCGACTGTCAAGATCGTGTTAGCGTTGTCCCTGATGAAGGACGTTAGGAAGGGCCGACAAGCCTTCCTCTGTTATGTACAGGACACGAGACAGTGCGACGAGATGGATGTAGACATTCCAGTCGTGGCAGACTTTCCCGATGTGTTTCCTGATGAGTTGCCAGGCATGCCGCCTGTGCGTGAGGTTGAGTTCGCCGTCGACTTATTGCCAGGTACGGGCCCTATTGCTAAGGCACCCTACCGTATGGCACCGGCTGAGATGAGGGAGTGAAGGTACAGCTGGAGGACCTCCTCGACAAGGGATTCATTCGACCTAGTGTTTCTCCTTGGGGTGCTCCAGTGTTTTTCGTCAAGAAGAAGGACGGCCGTATGCGACTCTGCATCGACTACCGCGAGCTTAATGCGATCACAATCAAGAACAAGTATCCGTTGCCACGAATTGATGATTTTTGACCAGCTGAGAGGGGCCAGTGTGTTTCAAAGATAGACTCAGATCTGGCTACCATCAGATTAGGATTGCAGAGGGTGACATAGAGAAGACAGCTTTCAGGACACGGTATGGACACTACGAGTTCACCGTTATGCCATTCGGGTTGACGAATGCACCAGCTATTTTCATGGATTTGATGAACCGTCTCTTTAGAGAACAGCTTGATAGTTCAGTTGTGGTCTTCATCGACGATATTCTGATCTATTCAAGACCAGAGAGGATCATGAGTTACATTTGAGACAGGTTTGACATCATGAGAAGAACCAGCTGTATGCCAAGCTCTCGAAGTGTGAGTTCTGGTTAGACAGCGTGTCATTTCTAGGACACATCATATCAGCAGACGGGATATCTGTAGACCCTGCTAAGATTGAGGCAGTGAAGAGTTGGCCAAGGCCAAAGACAGTTACAGACGTCCGCAGCTTTCTGGGTTTGGCCGGTTACTATCGAAGGTTCGTGAAGGACTTCTCCAAGGTGGCCAAACCGATGACTAGTCTAATGAAGAAGGAGTCCCAGTTCTTATGGTCTGCAGAGTGTGAGCAGTCCTTTCAGACGCTGAAGGATCTCCTGACATCGGCACCCGTTCTTACTATTCCTGAGGGCACCGATGGGTTCGAGGTATACTGTGATGCCTCTGGAACCGGTCTAGGTTGTGTTATGCAGCACGGGAAGGTAGTTGCCTACGCATCCCGACAGCTGAAGAAGCATGAGGTGAATTACCCCACACACGACCTTGAGTTAGGCGCAGTAGTCTTCGCTTTGAAGATCTGGCGACATTATCTTTAGGTGTGACAGTCACT
>CM041780.1:147061034-147109612 GCA_023374045.1 Limonium bicolor
GACAGGCGAGTGCGAAGTATCATTTCAGAACCTAAAAGACTCATTGACCTCAGCGCCCATCCTTACTCTTCCAGAGGGCACTGAGGGATTTGAGGTGTATTGTGACGCATTAGGCAAGGGAATAGGATGTGTACTCATGCAGCATGGCAAGGCTGTAGCTTACGCCTCCCGCCAGCTGAAAAAGCATGAGGAGAATTACCCGACTCACGACTTAGAGCTAGGAGCCATTGTCTTCGCCTTGAAGATATGGCGACACTATCTCTATGGGGTAAGCATCACCATCTACTCACTCCAGACCACAAAGCTTACAGTATGTATTCACGCAGAAAGAGTTGAATTTGAGACAGAGAAGGTGGATGAAGTTTCTCTCAGACTACGACATCAACCTGCAGTATAAAAGGGAAGGCAAACGTTGTAGCCGACGCCCTGAGCCGTCGAGCACACTCACTCCATTCGCTACTCGCTTCTTCTAGCTTGGTTGACGAGGTGCGAGACGCTCAGTTGAGCGACCCTTACCTGACCGAAATCAGACATAAGATCACAGATGGTACATTTGAGAATAAGAAGTATGATTTTAAGTTGCATGAAGATGGTCTGATTCGGCTGAATGGCAGGCTATGCATCCCCCGAAGCAATGCTGAGCTAAGGGATCGCATCCTGTGAGAGTCACACAGTTCTACATTGTCAGTCCATCCAGGAGCCTCCAAGATGTACAAAGACATGAAGAGGTACTTCTGGTGGTCCGGAATGAAATCAGATGTGACAGAGTATGTATTGAGATGCTTAACATGCCAGCAAGTGAAGTTTGAACATCGTAGACCGGGCGGAATGGTACAATCGATGCCAATTCCAGAGTGGAAATTTCACGATATCTCCATGGATTTTGTTGTAGGACTCCCACCTGCCAGGGGAGGACTCAACATGATCTGGGTAGTAGTTGATCGCCTCACCAAGGTTGCCCAATTCATACCGATGAAGGACACCTGGAAGGTAGTGAAGCTCGCAGAGCTGTTCGACAAGGAGATTATCAGACCCACGGAGTCCCAAAGACCATAGTATCTGACCGCGACACCAGATTTCTTTCGAGATACCGGAGAGCTACACGGGAGGCATTGGGTACAGAATTGAAGCTGAGTACCGCCTTTCATCCTCAGACCGACGGTCAGACAGAAAGGACCATCCAGACACTGGAGGACATGCTTAGGGCATGTGCCTTAGATTTTCAGGGGAGTTGGTTAGATAAGCTTCATCTTATCGAGTTTTCGTACAATAATAGCTATTCATGCTTCGATTAAGATGTCGCCTTTCCAAGCCCTATACGGTAGACCTTGCCGTACACCCTTGTGTTGGGATGAGTCAAGTGAAGCGGTCATCATAGGATCAGAGTATTTAGAACAAGTCCAAGCGGAAGTGCAACAAATCCGAGCCAATATGAAGGCAGCCCAAGATAGACAGAAATCCTATGCGGATGTGTGACGGCGCGACCTTGAGTTCGCCGTGGGTGACCAAGTATTCTTGCGCGTTTCACCTATGAAGGGCGTATTCCGTTTTGGCCAGAAGGGCAAGCTGAGCCCAAAATTTGTAGGGCCGTACACTATCACCGAGAGAGTTGGATCTGTAGCCTATATGTTAGCATTACCTGAGGACTTGGGGCGTGTCCATGATGTATTTCATGTGTCACAACTCAAGAAGTACATTGCCGATCCTTCTCATGTCCTAGAGCCCAAGAGACTATCCATTGAGCCGACCATGAGATATGTTGAAACTCCCGTTAGAATCCTTGATAGGAAGACCAGAGACACTCGCCATAAGTCCATACGAATGGTGAAGGTCCTATGGTCAAACCATGATGTCGAAGAAGCGACATGGGAGTTAGAAGACGCCATGAAGGCGAAGTACCCACAATTATTTATAGACTAGATAGTCTATCACTTAGCGGGTACGGGTACGGGGCGTACCCCCTTTTAAGGGGGTAGAGCCATTTTGCTATTGCATTGTGGAATGATGTGTATGGAAATGGTGTATCGTGTATGTGAATTGTGTATTGTGCTGGATTGGTGTATGCTTGTAATGTGGAGAAAGTAAACACCTCATAGTGGTAGTAAGACACATTATAGCAATTGGTTTGCCAAATGAGTAGAATTATTAAACCTCTAACCTTGAGCAATTTTGAGGGCAAAGTTCCTTAAGGGGGGTAGATTGAAATACCCCGTAACTAAAAATAGAGATTAATTAGGCTAATAAGTAATTTAGAAGTTTAATTATGCCTAAATAAATATTATGGAACAAATCCGGAAGAAACGGATCCTTAAAACAGATTAAAAACACAAACGAATCTTAAAGCGCGTTTTTCGAGGAAACCGGGAAAACGTGACTTTAAGCGGGTCAAATAGACTCGTAAGAATTTTGGTCAACCAAATAGTCATTAATAAACATTAGTGAGGGTCTAGAGCCAATAAAATAAATAAAACGAGAAAATAGTAAAACTGTTAAAAACGGGAAGTTGTGGGGTGAAAGCATAAATAAACCAAACTTGTGTGTCCACTATTGCAAATAAAATTTTAAAAGCCCCATGTGAGGCTGTGTGTGAGCCGGCTGCCTACTCCCCCTCTGTTATTTTAATTGTTCCTAATTTGCTAAAGAACAACACAATAAAGTAAAGCAAAAGCAAATAAAACTTACCTTTTTACCTTCTCTCTGCTACTCCCCATTTCCTCTCATCTCTCACGGTTCCCTCCCTCTCTATTTCTCTTCTTCCTCCTTGGGCGACAGCAATGGAGATTTGAAGAAACCAACACAAACACCCACTTCGCTCCTCTTGTTAACTACTCCAACCTTCTCCAAAAATCACAAAAATTGTACCATCGTGTTCCTCTCATCAAGGAGAGCACCTCTCTCTTTTCCAAATTCGAAAACAAGCAACTTCATCTCCATGGGTGTTCTTGGTTTGGAGAACAAAGACCACCATTAGAAGCCCCTTCTTCACCTCATTGGTTTAAGGTAAAAAGAAATCCAAAAATACTACCCTTTCTTGCTCTTATTTGCAAAATAAAGATTTCTAAGTTTTGAGTTCCTATTCCTTTTGTGCCCAGCCGATTTTGGAATTCCTTGGAGAGTGGAAATCTTCCTCTTGTGCTGTTCTAAACTCCATCTCATCACTTGCAAGGTAATGTCAATTTCTAAACCCTAGAAATCTACCTTAAAAGCCTTAAGATGAATTAAAGGGTTAGTTGTATTGAAATGTGTATATCAATGGGCTGTAGCTTTAGAGAATTGAAGTTCTATAATCGGTGGGAGAGAGGAAAGGAAGAAGGAAGGAGAAGAAAAGAAAAGCTAGTGAGGAGACAAGGTAAAGTACATCCACTTATGTAGCTTTTGTAATGTTTTATGTAACAGATTTTAGTAGTTTAAATGTGTATTGAAAATAGTATTGAGTAGTAGCATAATGTGTAAGAGAACCTAACTGTTTTTAAGCTTCAAAAGTTAATGAAAAACTTGAATAAACCTTAAGGAAGGAAATGGTGAATGTGAAGGAATTTAATGAGTGTTAATGCCTAGTACTTGTGTTGGAGTGTAACACCCCTATAATAACAAAACAACAGCGGAAAATAAACTAAAGGTGCTACAGACCATCGGGCTCCAAACACCCGGTACCAACCTCACCAATTACAACCATTACAATTAACTAAGTTATGGTCTGAACTTCGAGAAAACTTAATATTAACATAACAATAATAAATACATTCACTCTCCATAAACCTAATCCCATCCCAATCACTCATGCTCATCGTGGCCACCTGTAAATCAATTTGTACCTGCAAGATGAAACCAAGCAGCCCGCCCCGAGAGGGGTGAGTCAGTTCCCTGGAATGGAACTGGTACAATTCTCTAAAAACAAACTTATAAAACAACTCTTAAATAAATATTAGCTTGAAAGCAATCACTTAAACCACACAGAGGAACAAGGCACTTCACAAGTCACCAAATCACGATAACAAGATAAGAATAAAGGTTAATAACAGAAAAGTAAAGTTAGTGAAACCAAACCACATCATGTGTTAGTGAACATCCATTGCCTTAGTTAGGCCCGATTCCCGTTAGGAGTAGAAAGACTCAAATAGTCACAAAGGACCAGGAATGATAAGATAGATCCAAGAACCAATAACTCAAGAGTGGAATAATTCAACTGGGAGAGATGGCCCCCACCGCCAAGTACGTCCTTTTAGGACAGGGGATATACAGCCCCTCACTGTCTACAACGTCCTCTTAGGACAAGGGATATACAACCCTTTACTGTTAAATATAAATGTCCGTATGGACGAGGGATATACAGCCCCCTGCTGTCAAATATTAATGTCCGTATGGACGAGGGATATACAGCCCCCTGCTGTTAAATATAAATGCCCCTATGGGCGAGGGATATACAGCCCCCTGCTGTTACCATTGAAGACGCGCGCACGTCGAAACACCAAGAACCAGCTCATGGATGAAATGATATCCAGAGTCAAAAGAAGAATTTACCAAAGTTGACCTTTTCCAAATTCCCACTAGATCACTAACTACCCAGAGCAATACCAAAACACTCAGTCCTACAGAGTGCAGAAGCGTAAACCCTAAGCAGTCAATGTCTAATGGAACAACCAAAGAGAAGGAACCAATACCCAAGTGAGTTTCACATTCAAGGCTCAGTTAGTCACACAAGCTGAGTTAGTCACACAACCATTCCCTTTTAGAAATTCCTCTTAAAGTCAGTTAGCGTTTTCCAAAACATTCCACAAGTCAATCAGCAAAAATATCGGAGTACGAGAAATCGTACCTGGGTAACGCTGTAGCAGTTCTAGTCAACTTGCGCAAACAATCAACAGTACTCTGAAGAATATTAAAGGTAGTCTATCATCAATCACTTGTAGCCTATGTTAAGCTTAAATAAACTCCTTACTCTTATTCCAAAGTCTCAATTGTCTTTTAAGCCCTCACTTAAATGTTATGTATAATCTTTGAGTTATCTGAGAACATTGTATAGCCCAAGGTGGTAAGATCAAGGAATGTATTCTATTAACATTTGCTAATTGTCCACTCCTATCCACTTTATTCATACTTAACCGCAATCCTCACATTCAAGACTTTTGAGACCTTTATATCATAAATGTGTTTATATTATATAATTAAATCTAAGAATTTCAATAATAATCTTAAGCTCAATACCTTTGTTCTTAATTTAGAATAAACATTGTATTATGACCTATGATGGACTCATCTCATAATACTATACTATTATTTCACAATGTAAGGATTATGTATTTTATCAATATCTACTAGATAATCAATTGTGATTAAGTCTTCCCTCTAACTTAATTAAGATCTACATCTTGTACATTGGAACCATAGTGTTGTAGATGCATTTAGTTATAACTTAATTGAGCTACTAAACTCATTTACCGTATGTTTAGTTCAGAATGACCTTTTAGTACACCCATCTATTAATCTTGTCATAAGATGCTAAATTACCTTTCATCTTGAAATAATTATGTTATAGCTAACTTAGACTTATCGAACTCTTACATTTAGTATTCACAGAGTATATTATTTGCTTTGTCATTAACTATATGATAAGGTGTTTTAAGATAACCCTTTTATGTATCCTTG
Source organism: Limonium bicolor (assembly GCA_023374045.1). Lineage (NCBI taxonomy): Eukaryota > Viridiplantae > Streptophyta > Magnoliopsida > Caryophyllales > Plumbaginaceae > Limonium > Limonium bicolor. The sequence goes on from CM041780.1 coordinate 147,066,681, forward strand.
CTTACATTTAATTTCCTAAATGTTTTATTTTTACACACATTCCCTCCATAGACTATGTATAATTCTTTTATACTAAACTTCAATAAACTTAAGTCTTAAATATGTTTTAAATTATTTACAAAACCTAAAGTTTCAAAGGAATAACTTAATAGATTAATTCCCTTTATTATGTTTTAGGATAAGCATTATATCTTATCATAAGGTAAAATTTATCTAAGAATTAAATCCCCATTCACAAGTGAAATTGCCAATTATTTAATAAGATCATCTATCCTGAAAATTCTCATATTTTATATTCAAATGACATATCATTATTTCCCATTACCGTAAAGTATATCAATATAATATCTTATGTAACTTAGTTTTATCTAATAAAAGGTTCAAAGGTTTTAAGTATCAAATTCCTATTTATAAACCTTCTATAAATTCTAACTAAATATACCTCGCTTAATTGTAAACTCACATCCTAAGTATTGGTAATAAATGTTATAAATGTATTTCATATGGCTTATCAAATGCCAAGAAACTTAAGGATTATTATTTAGATAAATTTCCAAATCATAGTTTAATATAGTTTTATATCATAATCCTTTTAATGATTTTATCTTAAAACATCAAGTTATATTTCAATACCATAAATACCAAGAAATGATTAAATCTAGACTTACTAATCCACCTCACATTTAGATGTAAAAGTACTTTATTTATTTTATTATTGTTTATATATTAAGAACATTTAGATGTAAAAGTATTACATTTATTTGTTAATTATATAGTAAGTTCTATTTGTGTAAAATATAATTACAAATATTCCTAAGTCCCAACTTATTAATTCCCTAACCAAATTATAGATTTACATTCTGGTCTTTGACAAATAATATTACACATGTATTTTAATATGGTTTATATAAATATTAGAAATCCAAGATAACTCTTTAAGCTTAATTCCATACCCATAATTCAATACCACCTCATATAATATTCTTTTAATAGTATTATGTATAGGTTTAGTTTAACTTATTAATTCCTTCATATTCTATTTGCTATAAGGTATTTTATGTCTTTTATTTATTTATTTATCGTATAAGTATACTAAGATTTACTCAAGACATTCTTTATGTAGTTTTAGTGCATTTAATTATTTATATTAACTTTTACACATATCTACATCCAAAATATGGTTAATAAAATAAAGTATTTTCCTTAGTTTCAATTAAGTATATTAACTACCATATTATATAATCAATATAAATGTAGATCAATTTAGCTCCTTGATTTAACCTAAGTTACTATTTTATTTCTTTTACATATATGTGTAAATATATATATATATATATATCCTTAGTTTAATTAATATTAACTCCCATATAATATAATAAATAAAAAAATGTAAATAATTAAATTCCTTGATTTAACATAAGTTTCTATTTTAAATCTACCATATAAGTATATATACATATATGTAAATAATTTCACTTCTCATAAAAGCTAATACCCAAACATTTATAAACTTACTGTTAGAAAATGTTAATTTAGTTTCCCTTATTTTCCCCAGCTTAAAAAGTTTATTAACAAACCATACTTTAATTTTTGGTTACATTAAAACCCATATATTATAAGTTATTCCTATGAAAAACTCATAAACACAATTTTTAAAACCATTTACCATTGCCCAAAAATTCCCAAATTTAATATACAGTAACTATAACATTTTAGACATATTATAAAATTTTTATTTCATAAAAATATCTTTTTAATTTAGCCAAATAATTCCAGAAAACCCGTAACTTGCAAAAATCATAACTTATGTTTAAAAATCCAAAACCATAATAAATTACATCAAAATAAACTAGATTTAATAAGGAATCTATGGTTAAAATTTCAAGTCAAAATACATTCGGGAAGGTATTTAAATTAATTCAACAAGTTAGGGTTTATTTCTGAAATCATAATAAAAACTTATACTCTTAATTTGAAACGATCTAATCTCAGCCGTCCGTTTCTTATAACTACGATCGGACGGCTGCTGAAAGACGAGTTCATCAGCGAGCTCCTCTACCTAGTCGAGTACTAAATCGATATTATCTCCCAATATACAGAACGGAATCGAGTGATTCTTGTTTCTATGGTTTCGAAATTAAATTACGGTTCTAATGATACCAATTTCCCCAATTATAATGCAGTATTCATCGGGTTTCGATTTCTGTTTCGAAGCTAGGGTTCTTAATGGTTGCTGAGTTCGAATTTGCCAAATTCACTCAATCTACTGCGTTATATGTTAAATTGATAGAGGGGTATGAACAAGAACACAAAAACAAATAGAATTATTGGTTCAATTTGGTCGGAATCGTACCAGAGATGCGCCAACGAGGCAAATCGAATTCGTTTTCTGGAAAAATTGGTATTTTATGCACTGTTCAGGTAGGCAACTTCACGGACCAACTCGCACTAACTGAGAAGAATTCAATCTACGAAACCTACGTCATTTTAAAGTAGACATGTAACTCTAAACATTGGTGGAAGAATCATTGAAAACGAAGAACTAGGGAGAAAGTTATGGATCCCGAAAGATCTGAGTTTACCACTACGTTTCCGGAAAATTCTGGGTAGGAATTCCACCGTGATCGAGTAGGGAACTTTAGACGACTAGCGCATCCAAACTATTACGAATCAGCCTTGGTCATCAATATGAAAGTTGTATAGGGATTAGAGCTCTTCAAAACGAGCTAAAGAACACGAAATTTGTCTGAGAAACGAAGAAGTTATGGCAAGATGAAGTTTACCTGTTCAACTCGTTTTTCTGGAAAACTGGTTACGGTTTTGCAGGTAGGCTACTTTGGAACGATTTTCCTGCTGATGTATAATGAATTAGATTGTGTATGAGTTATGGTTGCAAAGAGGAGATTAAGGAGAAGAGAATGCAAAAGACGGCACTCAAAAATTCCAAAATATGAGAAAGTTATAGACGTCACAAGTTAGGGCAGAATCTGAATTCGGTTACCGAAAATCCAGGAGATAAAATTTATCCAAGTGTTGTGGCGCGTGTGAGCTTGACACGTGGCAGCTTTTAAAATTTTGGCTCTAAACTTCATTTGATCATAACTTTGGCTAGGATGATCCATTTTTGACGTTCTTTTTATCGATCTTCATGGTTTTCCATAACCTATTTATTGGTATAGGTTTCATGGGCTGGTTTGACCATTCTCAAAAAGTCAACCCTAGCAAGGCTTAATAAGCTTTAAGGTTTTTATAAATTTATTTTGACTTTTATGTTTCAAAACGATGTTCTGACTCTTTCTAAAATCTTTATAATATACTCGGAGTGTTTAGAAATTTTCCCAAGATTTATCTACTTATAAATCTTGTTATTAAATTCATAATACTATGTAATAATATATAATAATTAAATATTTTATTGTATTCTTTAGGGTTAAATAGGAGAAATCCCCTAAATTTTTCATAATTCCATATAATATTAATATTCATAATTCCATATAATAATTCCATATAATAATTTAATATTTAATATTATTATTTAAGATTTAGTAAAAGAAATCCCCTAAATTAATTTAAATTAATTTAGGGGTATTTCAGTATATCCCCCTTAAAAGAAACTTCGCCTCGAAGTTTAAAAATCAACTAATAGGCAGTCACACCGCTTCGGGTGTGCTGAGACAATAATAATTCCAATGAAATTCCATACCAATTCAATCCTTTATTTCCACCCATTCCCATAACAACATTCCACTCGAGATTACTCAAAATCAAAACGAACCAAGATATACCAAGATATAGCATGATGAAAATCAACAGTCACACACTGTGTCATAATGATAAAAACCAAGCACATACAAACACCTCTCATTCTGCTAATAAGGCAACATGGCATAATCTGGATGAGGTGACGAAGGAAGAGTATGCCAGTATATCCCCCTTAAAAGAGCTAAGGTACGCCCTCGTACCGCTACTAACGGAACATTCAAAGAATTCAACACCTTATTAACCAGCTTTGTTGTAAACTTTATCGCACCGTTGATTTTATCTGCGATCGATATATATATATCTGTATCTCTTGATTGTTTTGCATTTGTATTTTCTTAACTGTTATAAAATTTTATTTTATGATCCTTATCCTTTCATTTTAGGGCCGGTACGAATTATACGTCATTATATGATCATTTTATCATATCAATTATATTAACAAGCTATAAATCAGGTGTAACGTATTTGAGTAGTTTAAAATAATATTTCAGATCATTTAATAATCCTCAATAATCTTCCAAAATCATCGTCAAGGGTTTATTAGTCAACCCTATGCTAAAACTCTATAAAATAAATATTTTCTATGACTTTTCAAGTTTCAATTGTTTTTATAATTAACTATAGTATTCTAGACGATTCATTCAGTGTTTACTTCATAAAATTTACTTATTATATATATACATAATTTCACCCAAGGCAGAATTTTAGGAAGTTCTTATAATGTAACTCCAAAATCTGATTTCTCTATCTTAAAATTTATTTTTCAAGGTAGGGACTCTATATAAATTTTAAGTCAAATGAATTAGTCTAGTGGAAGTTCACTCACTCTTGATAACTATTTTTCTTAGGGTTCGTTCTATGTAAGTATTATTCTGATCATTAGATCTTAGTACTCTCTTAGATAATGGTGGCTTTTGGTAAATATCACTGTTAGTGTGGCTTCTAAAATTTTATACATGTATAATGTTAAACTTCCAAATAAACATGAGAATTTCCAATCTTTAAGTAACTCTCAATTTTTTTCACTAGACGCTCAATACTCCAAGTATTTAAGGCTCAATAGTATTTAGTTTATTATTACTCATGTGTTTTCACTCCATAGGTAAGTATTTTCCACCAAGGGTTTAACTCGGTAAACTCTTTACATGTATGAATTTAGTACTGGATCTTAATATATAAGTTTTGAATTGTTCATTGTGGCTAGTAATGAAATATGCCTAGCTCAAGATTTCATGATGGTAACGTCTTACCACCACTTCCCCACAAGTTCAACACAATCCATCACCTGCGTAGAAGATTATATATGGTTAGATGACAAGGCTTGTCTAGCCCCTAAACTTCTAGAAGTGGGTGTGCACCCCCACTACTTTCAGCCTAGGAGTTCGTCGCACCAGACACTTCCCGTAGGGTGTTAGGTTTAGGTGTTTTCTTTTTAAAGTTAGCATAGAGTTTTAGTGTGGTTTATGGGTTCGGGTGTATGCTACTAGTGTTGGTTAACTTAATAATTTTCTAGACTTAAGATTTATCCAAACATTACCTTTAGGCAACAATTTGTACCAAGTAATTCTTGAGATTTATTTTCAAACTTTAAAGGAGTTGAAGTACTTTCACATAATATCAATACTAATTTAGTTATTTAAAGTTCTATTCGTATACTGTTTTCAACCAAAAGTATTCTTTAAAATTACTAGGAGCATGTGTACTTGCTCTTAAGGAATTGTATTCTTAGCCATGTATTCTCCATAAGTATGCTTGTGAAAATAGCTTAATATATGATTTATCTCAACCAACATCTTATCGTACTTAATATAGGACGTTCCAAACTTATATATATATATATATATATATATTCTGTAGTTTATTGTTGGAACGGTATAATAACACATCACACTCAACAGACATTCATAAAAGAAAAGTGTGTAAAGGAATCATTCACTAATCTAAGAAGGGTTAGGAGTTGTGCCTTACTGGAATCCTCACTTCCCAATTCTACCCCAATTCCCCAGTTTTAAGTGCACCTACAATCTAAGTATTTCACTCGGCTTGTTTTCTCGGGTTCAGAGCGCAACTAGGCTCTGATACCACTTTCTGTAACACCCCTATAATAATAAAACAACAGCGGAAAATAAACTAAAGGTGCTACAGACCATCGGGCTCCAAACACCCGGTACCAACCTCACCAATTACAACCATTACAATTAACTATATTACGGTCTGAACTTCGAGAAAACTTAACATTAACATAACAATAATAAAATACATTCACTCTCCATAAACCTAATCCCATCCCAATCACTCATGCTCATCGTGGCCACCTGTAAATCAATTTGTACCTACAAGATGAAACCAAGCAGCCCACCCCGAGAGGGGTGAGTCAGTTCCCTGGAATGGAACTGGTACAATTCTCCAAAAACAAACTTATAAAACAACTCTTAAATAAATATTAGCTTGAAAGCAATCACTTAAACCACACAGAGGAACAAGGCACTTCACAAGTCACCAAATCACGATAACAAGATAAGAATAAAGGTTAATAACAGAAAAGTAAAGTTAGTGAAACCAAACCACATCATGTGTTAGTGAACATCCATTGCCTTAGTTATGCCCAATTCCCGTTAGGAGTAGAAAGACTCAGATAGTCACAAAGGACCAGGAATGATAAGATAGATCCAAGAACCAATAACTCAAGAGTGGAATAATTCAACTGGGAGAGATGGCCCCCACCGCCAAGTACGTCCTTTTAGGACAGGGGATATACAGCCCCTCACTGTCTACAACGTCCTCTTAGGACAAGGGATATACAACCCTTTACTGTTAAATATAAATGTCCGTATGGACGAGGGATATACAGCCCCCTGCTGTCAAATATTAATGTCCGTATGGACGAGGGATATACAGCCCCCTGCTGTTAAATATAAATGCCCCTATGGGCGAGGGATATACAATCCCCTGCTGTTACCATTGAAGACGCGCGCACGTCGAAACACCAAGAACCAGCTCATGGATGAAATGATATCCAGAGTCAAAAGAAGAATTTACCAAAGTTGACCTTTTCCAAATTCCCACTAGATCACTAACTACCCAGAGCAATACCAAAACACTCAGTCCTACAGAGTGCAGAAGCGTAAACCCTAAGCAGTCAATGTCTAATGGAACAACCAAAGAGAAGGAACCAATACCCAAGTGAGTTTCACATTCAAGGCTCAGTTAGTCACACAAGCTGAGTTAGTCACACAACCATTCCCTTTTAGAAATTCCTCTTAAAGTCAGTTAGCGTTTTCCAAAACATTCCACAAGTCAATCAGCAAAAATATCGGAGTACGAGAAATCGTACCTGGGTAACGCTGTAGCAGTTCTAGTCAACTTGCGCAAACAATCAACAGTACTCTGAAGAATATTAAAGGTAGTCTATCATCAATCACTTGTAGCCTATGTTAAGCTTAAATAAACTCCTTACTCTTATTCCAAAGTCTCAATTGTCTTTTAAGCCCTCACTTAAATGTTATGTATAATCTTTGAGTTATCTGAGAACATTGTATAGCCCAAGGTGGTAAGATCAAGGAATGTATTCTATTAACATTTGCTAATTGTCCACTCCTATCCACTTTATTCATACTTAACCGCAATCCTCACATTCAAGACTTTTGAGACCTTTATATCATAAATGTGTTTATATTATATAATTAAATCTAAGAATTTCAATAATAATCTTAAGCTCAATACATTTGTTCTTAATTTAGAATAAACATTGTATTATGACCTATGATGGACTCATCTCATAATACTATACTATTATTTCACAATGTAAGGATTATGTATTTTATCAATATCTACTAGATAATCAATTGTGATTAAGTCTTCCCCTAACTTAATTAAGATCTACATCTTGTACATTGGAACCATAGTGTTGTAGATGCATTTAGTTATAACTTAATTGAGCTACTAAACTCATTTACCGTATGTTTAGTTCAGAATGACCTTTTAGTACACCCATCTATTAATCTTGTCATAAGATGCTAAATTACCTTTCATCTTGAAATAATTATGTTATAGCTAACTTAGACTTATCGAACTCTTACATTTAGTATTCACAGAGTATATTATTTGCTTTGTCATTAACTATATGATAAGGTGTTTTAAGATAACCCTTTTATGTATCCTTGCTTACATTTAATTTCCTAAATGTTTTATTTTTACACACATTCCCTCCATAGACTATGTATAATTCTTTTATACTAAACTTCAATAAACTTAAGTCTTAAATATGTTTTAAATTATTTACAAAACCTAAAGTTTCAAAGGAATAACTTAATAGATTAATTCCCTTTATTATGTTTTAGGATAAGCATTATATCTTATCATAAGGTAAAATTTATCTAAGAATTAAATCCCCATTCACAAGTGAAATTGCCAATTATTTAATAAGATCATCTATCCTGAAAATTCTCATATTTTATATTCAAATGACATATCATTATTTCCCATTACCGTAAAGTATATCAATATAATATCTTATGTAACTTAGTTTTATCTAATAAAAGGTTCAAAGGTTTTAAGTATCAAATTCCTATTTATAAACCTTCTATAAATTCTAACTACTAAATACCTCGCTTAATTGTAAACTCACATCCTAAGTATTGGTAGTAAATGTTATAAATGTATTTCATATGGCTTATCTAATGCCAAGAAACTTAAGGATTATTATTTAGATAAATTTCCAAATCATAGTTTAATATAGTTTTATATCATAATCCTTTTAATGATTTTATCTTAAAACATCAAGTTATATTTCAATACCATAAATGCCAAGAAATGATTAAATCTAGACTTACTAATCCACCTCACATTTAGATGTAAAAGTACTTTATTTATTTTATTATTGTTTATATATTAAGAACATTTAGATGTAAAAGTATTACATTTATTTGTTAATTATATAGTAAGTTCTATTTGTGTAAAATCTAATTACAAATATTCTTAAGTCCCAACTTATTAATTCCCTAACCAAATTATAGATTTACATTCTGGTCTTTGACAAATAATATTACACATGTATTTTAATATGGTTTATATAAATATTAGAAATCCAAGATAACTCTTTAAGCTTAATTCCATACCCAATTCAATACCATCATATAATATTCTTTTAATAGTATTATGTATAGGTTTAGTTTAACTTATTAATTCCTTCATATTCTATTTGCTATAAGGTATTTTATGTCTTTTGTTTATTTATTTATCGTATAAGTATACTAAGATTTACTCAAGACATTCTTTATGTAGTTTTATGCATTTAATTATTTATATTAACTTTTACACATATCTACATCCAAAATATGGTTAATAAAATAAAGTATTTTCCTTAGTTTCAATTAAGTATATTAACTACCATATTATATTAATATAAATGTAGATTAATTTAGCTCCTTGATTTAACCTAAGTTACTATTTTATTTCTTTTACATATATGTGTAATATATATATATATATATATATTCCTTAGTTTTAATTAAGAATATTAACTCCCATATAATATAATAAATAAAAAAATGTAGAATAATTAAATTCCTTGATTTAACATAAGTTTCTATTTTAAATCTACCATATAAGTATATATACATATATGTAAATAATTTCACTTCTCATAAAAGCTAATACCCAAACATTTATAAACTTACTGTTATAAAATGTTAATTTAGTTTCCCTTATTTTCCCCAGCTTAAAAATTTTATTAACAAACCATACTTTAATTTTTGGTTACATTAAAACCCATATATTATAAGTTATTCCTATGAAAAACTCATAAACACAATTTTTAAAACCATTTACCATTGCCCAAAAATTCCCAAATTTAATATATAGTAACTATAACATTTTAGACATATTATAAAATTTTTATTTCATAAAAATATCTTTTTAATTTAGCCAAATAATTCCAGAAAACCCGTAACTTGCAAAAATCATAACTTATGTTTAAAAACTCCAAAACCATAATAATTTACATCAAAATAAACTAGATTTAATAAGGAATTTATGGTTAAAATTTCAAGTTAAAATACATTCTGGAAGGTATTTAAATTAATTCAACAAGTTAGGGTTTATTTCTGAAATCATAATAAAAACTTATACTCTTAATTTGAAACGATCTAATCTCAGCCGTCCGTTTCTTATAACTACGATCGGACGGCTGCTGAAAGACGAGTTCATCAGCGAGCTCCTCTACCTAGTCGAGTACTAAATCGACATTATCTCCCAATCTACAGAACGCAATCGAGTGATTCTTGTTTCTATGGTTTTGAAATTAAATTACGGTTCTAATGATACCAATTTCCCCAATTATAATGCAGTATTCATCGGGTTTCGATTTCAGTTTCGAAGCTAGGGTTCTTAATGGTTGCCGAGTTCGAATTTGCCAAATTCACTTAATCTACTGCGTTATATGTTAAATTGATAGAGGGGTATGAACAAGAACACAAACACGAATATAATTATTGGTTCAATTTGGTCGGAATCGTACCAGAGATGCGCCAACGAGGCAAATCGAATTCGTTTTCTGGAAAAATTGGTATTTTATGCGCTGTTCAGGTAGGCAACTTCACGGACCAACTCGCACTAACTGAGAAGGATTAAATCTACGAAACCTACGTCATTTTAAAGTAGACATGTAACTCTAAACATTGGTGGAAGAATCATTGAAAACAAAGAACTAGGGAGAAAGTTATGAATCCCGAAAGATCTGAGTTTACCACTTCGTTTCCGGAAAATTCTGGGCAGGAATTCCACCGTGATCGAGTAGGGAACTTTAGACGACTAGCGCTTCTAAACTATTACGAATCAGCCTTGATCATCAACATGAAAGTTGTAGAGGGATTAGAGCTCTTCAAAACGAGCTAAAGAACACAAAAGTTGGCTGAGAAACGAAGAAGTTATGGCAAGACGAAGTTTACCTGTTCAACTCGTTTTTCTGGAAAACTGGTTACGGTTTTGCAGGTAGGCTACTTTGGAACGATTTTTCGGCTGATGTATAACGAATTAGATTGTGTATTAGTTATGGTTGCAAAGAGGAGATTAAGGAGAAGAGAATGCAAAAGACGACACTCAAAAATTCCAAAATATGAGAAAGTTATAGACGTCACAAGTTAGGGCAGAATCTGAATTCGGTTACCGAAAATCCAGGAGATAAAATTTATGTGTTGTGGCGCGTGTGAGCTTGACACGTGGCAGCTTTTAAAATTTTGGCTCTAAACTTCATTTGATCATAACTTTGGCTAGGATGATCCGTTTTTGACGTTCTTTTTATCGATCCTCATGGTTTTCCATAACATATTTATTGGTATAGGTTTCATGGGCTGGTTTGACCATTCGCAAAAAGTCAACCCTAGCAAGGCTTAATAAGCTTTAAGGTTTTTATAAATTTATTTTGACTTTTATGTTTCAAAACGATGTTCTGACTCTTTCTAAAATCTTTATAATATACTCGGAGTGTTTAGAAATTATCCCAAGATTTATCTACTTATAAATCTTGTTATTAAATTCATAATACTATGTAATAATATATAATAATTAAATATTTTATTGTATTCTTTAGGGTTAAATAGGAGAAATCCCCTAAATAAATTTTCATAATTCCATATAATATTAATATTCATAATTCCATATAATAATTTAATATTTAATATTATTATTTAAGATTTAGTAAAAGAAATCCCCTAAATTAATTTAAATTAATTTAGGGGTATTTCATGGAGTGTTGTCTAATAGTGTTGTTATAAACAGGTGATGTGAATGACAATTGTGAGTGAAAACGATGTGGTGAGAATGTGAAAATATAGGGGAGACTATGTCAAATTTTATCTAGAAGCCAGAACACTTAAGAGTTTTAACTAGGTAGAAATATACCTTGAAACAGATTTTAATTGGAGCTAGTTAGCGGGTAAGTGAGGAGAGGTGTGTAATGCATTATAAGCCTTAGGAATGGCATTGGAAGAGGGAGCTATAGATGGAGAAAGTGAGAATCAAAATCTGTAGCAAAACACAACTAGGAAAAATAATGTAAGTGCTGGAATGGAAACTTAGGAAATAACGTGTGTGAATTAGTATAGAAATGGGTAATGAGTTAATGGATGAACTAAGGTGGATTAGAAGGTTTAATTAGTGTTAAAACATGTGGGATTACATGTAGGAGTATTGGGGAAGTAATGGGTAAAAGGAAGAACTGAAAACAGAAATAAAAATGCAACTACTGGACTGGATCGGCCTTGGGACCGCCCTTGGCAAGGTCGGTCGAGCCCAGAATTGCAAGACGGAAGTCTACTGGAATGGACCGACCATGGGACCGAACTTGTCCAGGGTCGGTCGAGTCCAGAATCTCAAACTATAGAACACACTGGAATGGACCGACCTTGGGACCGGACTTGCAAGGTCAGTCGGGCCTGGAATTTTCACGTAATGTAACTCACTGGAATGGACCGACCTTGGGACCGGACTTGCAAGGTCGGCGGGCTTGAATTTTCCAGTGTAGTAACTTACTGACTTCGACCGACCTTGGGTCCGACCCTGGGTAAGGTCGGTCGAGTATACAAAAAAAATAATAAAAAAATAATGATAAGTATAATAAGTATATATATATATATATATATATATATATATATATATCACATTATATATGTACATATATATAGAAGTACATTATTGTTAAGTGAGGAAGTAGACCTAAAGTATGAAATAGTTTCATAACCACTTATAACTTGTAAGAACTAGTAAGTATACGTAGGGAATGGTAACAACATAAAGAGTTAAATAATAATAAGTCATTAACCATACAACCCCGTGTATGTTATAGGACTTGATTTGTGAACACCGAAGGAAAGTCGGTTGCAAGTACAACGGTGAACGGTATGAACTTCTCATGTCATGTATGCTACCTTGGCTACTCTGATTTGTGTGCTTGTGTGTTAATTGATCACCTAATAAGATAAACGCACGAATCGGAACTATTATGCTTACTTGTGATACATGATATTATCCCTTGTTGCATATTATCTTTAAATCATAGTTTGTATAATTCATGAAATGTATGGATGATATTGAAGTGTGTGTATGTTTGATGTACTGTGTTGTGACCGAATGACATTGCGATGGACTTCTAACTAATTCCTAACAAACTAACCAATCTAACATAATAAATTGGTAAATTGGAATGAGTAGAAGTCCGATATAGTTTCGGCCACGCGTGAGGAGGCGGAGTCACAAGAGGTTGGCTTCAATTCCTGGCTTTAATCTTTTCCATGGCCCAAACCCCTTAAATGGGTAGGATCCTGGATTAGTGAGCCACCTAAAGCCCGGAGGTGGAACGGTGTAGTCCCTGCCCGGAGGTCATACCGACTTAACATGAGTAATAATAAGTAAGTAAGAGTAAGTAAGTAAGTAAGGAAAAGTAAGTAAGTGAAGTATGAGTATGTTTGTGTAAGTATTGTGTATTGAGTAAAAGAGTAATAAACATCCGATTAACCCGGATGTGTAATTGGCTAACCCTTGTGAAGGTAAGTATTGTGTATGCTATTGTATTGCTGTTTTGGTTTGTGTATTGCAATGTGTGTGACTATATGTTGTATGTAAAGCATGTATGTATGATAATAATGAACCGCATGTACAGTCGACCTTAAGTAGTCCGTACCCTAGTTAGCACGCGGTGTATGCGAAGTTTATACGTAGCTTTTTGCTGAGCCCCTTGGGGCACTATTTTTAATATTTTCAGGTGCACGTGAAGGGTGAAGACTTGATTGTGATCATGATGACTTCTTTTGATGTAATTAGTGAATTTTGAATGGTGTACCAAGTTGTACATGGCTATAAGCCTTTTTGTTTAGCCGGTGTACCATGGGGTACACCCTTTTGGATAATGAAAGGATTGTGAATTGATGTAGATGAGCAGCTTGTGGGAACTCATTCTTTTGGTAAACTAGGGAAGGATGTAATTGAAAATACACTTGGATACTCGGTAATCACCTTTGTAAGTATACGATATTTTGTAAGAGGTATGTAATGTAGTAGCTCGGTATTATTTAGACATCAGACCGTGACTGTAAGTAGTGTAAGCCTAGCTTGCCGTATGTAGACCTGGCAATTCGGGTCACTCGGTTCGGGTTCGGGTTCAGTTCGGATTGGGTCGGGTCGGGTCAATTTGTAGATATTTACTATTCGGTTCAGTTCGGATCGGATCGGGTTCAATGGTTTAAATTAAAATCAGGTGATTTCGGTTTGGTTGAGTTCGGGTTTGGGTGCTTTCGGTTCGGGTTAGCCTTTGAGTCATTCAGTTTTTTCGGGTTATAGGTCAAATTCAGGTGACTTATCCGGGTTTAATTGACAAAAATTTTAAAGTACGAATTTTAAACAACCTTTGTAACTTGCATTGATTTTCATATGCGGCTCCAAATTCTTTTAATATAGTGTTACTGTTGATCAAAACTGCTATTGTGTATAGGTTGGATAAAATCAAACTGGATGACAAATTTTGTAAATGAATTTAAGCTATACATCTATTAATTGTATAGACTAAGTATAAATTAAGCTTTTGTGAATTAGTGGTCAATATTCGGCATTCGATGTCCAGTCTACCCCGCCCACGCCCGACGCTGTACCTCCCGTCATCCCACGCCCGTCACACCCTGAGCTCATCACCTCGCACAAGCGTCGCGCATCTACACACATCCATCACCGCCTCGCACAAGCGTCACATGACCACGCCCATCCATCAACATTCAAACCATTCCTAAGTCCTAAATATAAAGAAACCTAAGTTTATAAAATATAGAGTAATATAAAATAGTAATGATACACATTACATTGTCTTATAAAACATTTTAGGTTAAGTTGTCAAGGTAGATGGAATAAGGTGAGGATTATTCATCCTCCAAACCTTAATCATCCTCCAAAATGCTAGTCTATCTCACGATTAACAATAATCTACCATTTGGAATATTTATTTTCCTCATTTTATTGCATAATTTTCTTTAGGCTTATACACATTAATCTTGAATAGTATATGTCTCAACTAAAAAGTTTAGGTTTTATAATTAAACTTCATCAACATTTAAACCATTCCCAAGTCTCATGTCCTAAGCATAAAAAAACCTAACTTTATTAAAATCAAAATTAGTATAGTATTATAAAATAGTAATGATACACATTAAATTGTATTATAAAACATTTTAAATCAAAACATTTATAGTTTGTAGCAAAACATCCATGTGTAGGAAGAGTAACAACACAGTTTATGAATGTTTTATTACAACAAGGCTTGAGATGCTTGGAGATTGAAGATGTTCAATATTATATATATTATTTGAAAGCAATGAACACTTATTGGATGTCTAAATGCCCATTATGTGTTTTTGGTTTCAAGATTATTTTTACAGTTGGAACAACTATAGTAGATTTAGATTTAGCAAAACATTTGGGTGGATTTGGTTCGGGTTGATTCGGTTCGGGTGGATTCGGTTCGGGTGAATTCGGTTCGGGTGGATTCGGTTATACCAAATTTCGGTTTGATTCGGTTTTGGTTTGGTTCGGTTCAGATTTTCGGGTCACATTTCGGGTCACGCTATTCGGTTTAAGTTTGGGTTCGGATTGGTTCGGTTTTTCTGGTTCGGGTCACCTTTGCCAGGTCTAGCCGTATGGGCGGTTAGCGGCGTTGTATCACCCGCCGTAGTAGTAGTAGTAATTCCGCTGCGAGTAGTAGTATAATTAGGATGATTAGAAGGTAAGTAAAGGATAAGCGGTAGGGGTGTTACAGGATGTGTGCATACTAGTATCATGTGAAACATTGTATGAGGCACATAATTCCTCTAACACTGAATTTTAGAAGATTGGTAACATAATTAAACATTTCAGTGAAACTGATGGAACTTTGAATATAGAAATCAAAGTATCTTCAGATGTTGTTTATACAAAGTTACAAGCTAGATTCATCACTCAAAGGTGTAACAAATACAATTGTAGTGAACACATGTATTTATAGGCACATTCCAGTTCATTCCCAACACTAGTAAAGAAAACATGAACTCAATAGTTCAATACAATTATTTTTACTCGGTAAAGTAGAACAAGATACATTTCAAACTTATCCATACAATGTAAGATGACACTACAATGCATGTGATATTTTTCAATAAAAGGTTTGAGGTGACAACACAGTTGAGGTGTTAGGTGTCTCATCAACAGGGAAAGTTACAACACAGAGGGTATTCACATATTGTAGGAGCTACATAAATGTTACACCTTATACATTTGTAATCCTAGAAGAACGGATACAAAACCAATAACTCAGTAGCACTATTTGTACTCAGTAAAGTAGTGCAGGACATGTTTAAAACTTATCCATACACTGTAAGAGGACACTATAATGCATGTGATAGTTTTCAGTGAAAGGTTTAAGGTCACAATACTGTTGAGTAATAAGTAAGATATTGTTCATTAATTGGATCCGACCACACCTTTTAATAATTTCATATTGTCCATCGTCCAGCCTATTCATCCTTACCTAAATCGTGAATCCGCCCTCTATTTCAGATATCGACTTATGTAATTCGAACTTGCACTTCTTCAAATTAAACACTAAAGTCCCTTGCTAAACTTTGTAAAAATGGCATATCTTTTTAGTTTACACATCAATTACACAGCTATAATCGGTCTCCATTGTGCACAATTCAAACTTCGGATGGGACACGCATCCAAGCTAGTCTAACTTACCCATAAAATTTACATGATTTGAAGTGTCGAGCACTACACGCTTTACAATCCCTTCTAGGCGAGAAAACTACAATGGTCTATTTGGGGCTGGATAGCGATTACGAATGGTTTTTACAACATGTTAGAAATGATGTTGCGGCTGAACGAATGATGCAAAATTACATGCAATACAACAACTTCATGGAACATATTGCACTACTAGTTATGTATGATCCTGTAGAATCTGATGATGATAACTTCTAAGATCCTGATACGTTGTACGAGATGAGAAGAAATGTGATAGCGCAACAGATAGAGAGATCCAGATCTTGATTGTGTTAACTCCCATGATGTAGTCATGTTAGTAGGCTTGTTAGCAATACTGTACTTTTCATTTCAATAGTTGCTCCTACTTATGTAGGTCGTGCCTTAAGCAAGCATAAAAAAATCTAGTTTCATGATATTTCCACTGCTTAAAATTGTGTTTAGTACAAGGGGGTTACATGCTCTACTTTAATTTGGAATTATATATTATACCCCTTTTTTCAGTGTTTGCTAAAGGCACGACATGTCTAAGTAGGAGCAAAGTATAGCAAAATCTATTACACAAACCTATGATGAAATTTCCCTAATCATTTATAATGCGCATTAGGACAATTGATCCTCATATGACCGCGTTAACAACATAAACCACACAGTCTACTCTCACGCTCGTTGTTTTGAATACGGGAGAATGTTGGGCATCCTCTGACATTGCACATCATAGCTGTGCCTAGAACCACGATCAGACCAACGTATACGGGCCACTTCCCTTGGTTCCTGAAAGGAACAAATTTGTTCTCCTGGTATGCTTGTATCATTGTATCCAGTTTGTATACGCTATGCACGTAGTTCCTCCAATCAAGTGTTGTGCTGGAGCACACCGCCATAACATGTAAAATGGATACTTGAACAACAGCCACCCATCGCATTCGCACTCCCTTGAGTTGATTTTAACACAAATTTGTATATGTCTCGCTATAGGTTGGCATTTCCATTATCAATGACCTCATACACCAAATTCATGGCATCAATAAAAACTACACGGTGGTAGTTGTCAAGATTTTGGTTCTCAGCAACTTTGTCTAATAGGTTCCTCGTAAAAAAGACTCGTTGTTCCTTTGTGTAGTATACATTTCCATGTTACCCCAAAAAGTAATCAATAAACTTGTAGAGAGTGCACTCCACAATTGCTGTTACCGGAAGAAAATGAACCATCTTCAACATCCCACTTATGCACTCTACCACGTTAGTTGTCTTATGACCCCACCTTTTACACCTAAAGCACAAGACCATTTCTCTAAGGGAATCTTGTTGAAGAAAGGGGCATAGAGGGGTGAAGAGATAGTAAATGATTTAGTCTTGCTTGAACAATATCCCTATTGAAAAAGTAACTCGTGCAAGCAATATTCATGAGATAAGATAGTTTTAAAAGTTAGTTAAAATACTTTTAGCAAAGGTAAGTGGTTTAAACTCTCACTATTACATGTGTTGATCAGGTACTTCTTCCACTCCTTGTTTCTGAATCTGGTCTGAAAGTTTGAAGCAATGTAATGGATATAGAAGAAATGTTGGCCATAAGGAGGAAGTCACAGATCCTCCCTCATAGTTGACATTATAGCTCTGACGCGGTCCTTAATCACCACGACATCAGTCCTCGCTCCAATAATTTTGTTACGGACTCGATCAAGAAAATATTTCCAATCATCTCTTGACTCCCCAACAACCAAGCCAAATGCCATTGGAATTATCTTGTTGTTACAATCTTGAGCAACAACAACCAACAATTTACCCTTGTACTTACCATATAGGTGAGTCGCATCTATTTGCAATACAGGTTTTATATACTTGAAAGCAGTTATGCATGACCCAAGAGCCCAAAAACAACGTTTCAATTATCTAACTAAAGGGGTTAGAGTTTCATCCCAAAACACAACACTATATATAGATCCATATAGGAATTAGGTATAAAGTGTTTGATGCTTAAGATATACCTTGGTAATTCTGCATAAGACTGAACCCAATCTCCATAAACCCTTCTTATGACTTCAGCATAGTCTAGCCAAGCTTTTTTGTACCTGATTTTCCTTCTGTGTGCTGAACGGATTAGTTGAATGATTGTCTTGACCTGAAGTGCATGATTCTCTTTGACTCGTGGTATCATCGCTTCAGCGATGAAATGATACGTCAAAAGCGATCACTATTCTTATTGAGGACAGGAGCACATGAGTGAGGGCGCATCAGTGAGGAGTGAATTTCTGTACACGCCATTTGAATGCATTCTTCAGTAGTGCAACACACAAATAGAAACTTCATCCTTCTTAAAACCATAATGCATGAATTTTTCTGTTGTTTTCTTATGCAACAAAATCTATGTTTTTTTTGCAAGTGATCATACTCTTTCACAGCCATCACAAGAACATTTTATCAACAAATTCTTGTCCTTTCATAAACTCTTGGTCCTGGCTCCAATATGGTACACCTCTTCGATCAATGTCAGACGGTACTTGGCTTATGGCTTGTACGCCCACCTATGTTAAGAATGAGGCTCTAGGAGTATACGGTGACAAAGGGTCAACTTTGTTTGCAAGGTCGTCATCATTAGGAAAATCATCCGGCTTCAGCTCATGATCATCATCCGAACTTCCATCATTTTCTCCTTCGACCCACACCAGCGGGTCATGCTTGGGAGAATTTTTAGTGCTTTTATCATTTGCTCCAAAGAATGTGTAATCACATGCTTGAATTCAACTTGCACTACCAAGTTAATTATTCAACACATCGGTATTCTGCTGGAAATTAGATACCATCATCCTCACACAAATAACACTACTGATTTGAAGTGAAATAAATGAAGCAAATGGATATTTGCTCTCTAGCTTTCAATAAACCATGTCGGTGATCACATAGTCTCCCCCTAACTCTAAATGAACAAGATATTTCACATTATCTTTGAAGATTAAAAAGGGGAAAGCTCTAAAATTTGGGTGTGAACTTCACCAGTGAGATATATAAAATACACATCATAAGGATCGTATTTGATATCTACGTTTAGGAAGAGAGTACATGGGATTTGCATCTTATACATTTTTCATAAATGTGAAAGAAAATTGATTTGCAAATATTGATTGGGCAAGATGAAGGTAGGAAGTTGAAATTATGATCAACAAACAACATAGAGACACCATCAAGTCCCCCCCTGAAACATCTTCCTCGGCTTGTGGACCAGCAACAAAATGTTTGGGTAACCCAACAGCATTTGACCAATTACGTGAAGAGATGTCAACTATTAAGGAAGAAAGGAAAGGGTTTGTTGAAACTCAAGATGAGATTAAAAATGCATTGCTAACAGTGGCTGAAATGTTGGTCAAATTCAAATGTGGTACTTCAACCAATGCTAATGGATCTGATGATGGATCTTCAAAGGCTCCAAATGCTAACTCACACAGTGAAGATGCGGAGCTAGATTTTGATGATGATTCTTATTAAGGTATGGATCTTATACTTTAAACATAATTTAAACAAGCCTCTCTATACCAATCCTGATGAGCTGAAAATTAGTGAGATTAAATTAGAATTGTGGTTGTGAATCATGTTCTGCTTTGTGGGCGATTTTGCTTTAAATATTCTCTAGAGTTACTTATGCACTGCTCCTTTGAGAAACTGCGGAAGATTGAGATACTAAGATATTGAAGGTGTATGAATGTTTTTGCATGATTTTTACTTGTATTTTGCCTTCGTATATTGCTGCTATGGTCGGTTTGACCGCCACTTGTGCTCGGTTTTCTAACCTTCTTTAAGCTCTGTTTATGACCTAGATTATGTGCATCTTTTGATCTAATTTTTGTTGTTGTTTAAGTGTGTATATAACAGTACATGGACCATGTCCGTGCTTCATTTTTTTTCCTTTGATTAATTCATATAAACATATCTGGTTGAACTTTATTTTTTTAGGTTTTTGGTAAATAACAGGTCATTGTTTGTTGCTGAGCTGTGGGCTGAGTATTGGGCTCTGCTTGCTTTTGTAGATTTGAAAGTTAGTGTTTTCATGAGGTTAGTGAAGTTAATGTGACAGGTGGGTTAATGTTTCTTGATTTGAAGTTGTTTCTTGTCTAATATATAGTTTTATCTTCTATTGAAGTAGTTATGTTTTCTTTTTTATTTTTGAAGTACCTGACATGAGAAGTGTTTTTTATGATGCAAATGTGAAAATGGTTATCTTAGTCATCAGTAAACTTGAATACTGTTTTAACTTTTGGTAGGACATGGGCTTTGTAGTATTTTAATTCTTATGAGAGACTTCTCGTTCTATAGTTTTTCGCTTATGAAAACGTTTGCTAGTTATGAAGACTATTTTGGGAATGTTGTGACTATAAACTACTTTATGTAGCACTTTATAAAATGTCATAGTTGTTTCTGTTATAAATGCAGTAGTTGCTTATTATTCAGGTTATGTGAGTTTGTTTGTAAAAATTCTCAGGTACAAAACATTTCGTAGGTGATAATTTATGAGATGAAATATTCCATAGGTAATTAGATTATCTGAGGCGGAAGTTCGTTGGTGATAATTAATTTTTAGTGAAGAATTTCGTAGGTGATAATATCTGAGACAGAAAATTTCGTAGGTAATAATGGTAACTTAGACGGAACATACCGTAGGTGATAACGTTAACTGAAACAGAACATTCCATAGGTGATAATTTTAATTGAGACGGAATATTCCGTTGCTGATAATCTTTCTCTTGGACGGACATTCCGTAGGTGATAACTTTAATTGAGACGGAATATTGCGTTGCTGATAATCTTTTCATTATTATCTACGGAGATTTCCTTCCGTAAAAGTGCATAATATCACCGATGAAATTCATTTTCACAGACGGATATTAGTATTACCGACCGATTCATTACAGGAAATTTCCTATGGAATATTCCGTCTGTGATTGTCATTACAGATCGAAGTTTAACTTTTAGATACGTAATATTCCATCTGTGATCCTATTGTTTCCGTGTAATGTTGCAGTACAAAATTTGTCATTACAATCTCTGACAAATAAACCGATAATTCAAAACATTTACAAACAAGCCGATACTGTGATTATGGGCTTTTGTGTAAGAGAGCAACAATTCTTTTTTTTTTTTCTATTGTAAAAAAGTGCGTATATCGACTTCCGGCATGTCGGTATTCTGAAAATCAGCTTCTTTACAAGGGGAAAGAAAAAGCAACCGCAGGAGAGAATAAACGAAGAAAGCGACCGTGAGAGGGAAATTAAGATAAGAAATGACCTGAATTTTTCCTTGTAAAATAATTTGATTTGAAGTGTATATGAAAACTCGTGAAGTTATGGTACGTTTTGCACGCAAAGTTCATGAAATATATCTCTAGTGCGCAGCACGGTTTTTGGCATTTCTGAAGGCGGTGCTGCTGACACTCACAGATTGAGTATAAGTCAAAGAAAGTTGAATAATAATCGTATAGTTGAAGGATGATCGATCCATGTGACGATTAAATAGCTAGATCGATAGAACCATTGCACCATTAAAGTGTTGAGTATAAGCAAACCGGCGGTTGTAACCCTATTTTAAACTCAGTTCCCGTGATCGTCCTGTTTTAGATTTAGTACTAATTGCTAAATGCTGAATTCAATAAGATATGGAGGAGAAAGAGTTAGGTCCATAACTTGTTGTCGAGTCCGTCGGGTCAAAGTACAAGCCATGTGGAAATTTTGGCATGGTTTAATTAGCTGGAGTTATGGAGAACGGCCTACCTTTTTTCACAAGTCGTAGCAAACTCCACTTTTGCATTATAAAGTAATTGTAGTACATAATTAAACGGAAAACCGGACGTAATCACTTATGTAGAAGAGAATAACAAAAGAGGAGATCGAATCGAAGATGAACAAATCAAATTAAGCCTTTAATTAAGATTGGAATATTACAAAATTAATAACTATTTCCGTCCATACTCTTCCTCTCTAACATAAGTATACACGAAAACAAATATATTTGCAAATCAACGGATTAAATATAGATATATATATGTATGAAAATTAGTAACCAAACTAACAAATTAATAAGAGCTACTCTCGTCATTCCCGGTAACATTAAAATACTTCAAAGTTCTAAACCATTTCTCGGGCGTCTTAAGCAAATGAACAGCAATAGTATCCGGCCACAACTCATGACTACATTTATTAACCGGATCCGGATAATTATACATACTCCATTTCGCATTAAACCTATTATTCCCCTTTCTCCCCGTTTTCATCCAATCACCAAACTTTATCTTCCGGTCCTTGAAAATGCCGTTTCGGAATATCCGTCACACTAAGCCACTCAACAATATCCCATGACACAACATACCCCATACCAGACATATAATTTCTATGCGGATCCATACTATCACATGGAATAACATACCCGTAATACAGATCCGTTCGCGGTAATGGTCGTAACGAACTCACTAGATTCTCAAGTCGAACAAATGTGTCATCATCGGCCTTCATGACGTAGTCGTAGCTCACGTTTTTGTTTCTGAGAATCGACGGGAGTGTTGAGAAGTACGAGTATGTTTTACCTTTGTTCATGTTTTCAGTACAGTTGAGGATGATGATATCGTTGTGATGAAGTATCTCTAATGTGATTAGAGATTTCTGTTCTTCAGTTGTTAGATTACAGAAGACGAATTGATGTCGATGTGTACTTGTTGTGACTTGTGAGATTCGGGATTTGAACGCCGTAGACTCGTCGGAGAAAGTCGCGGTGACGAGTTTTGTCGGGAAGAGTTAAGATACCGATTAGTATTCGGATCTCGTCGTCGTGATGATGAGGAGAAGTGTGATTAACGAGTGGTGAAGATGACGGAACCTGGTGGATTCGACATTTACCGATCCCGAGAAGGTGGTTTAGTCGAATCTCGTTGATGAAAGCTATTGTCGAGAGGAAGAAGATGAAGCAGATGGAGGAGAGCATGAATTGTCTCCGGCGCCAGAAGTTATTATTATCCTTTGTGATGTCGTTGATTTTGTGAAGGGGTTTCATCTCGATTTGAGTAGTGGGGTTTAGATTAGGAAAGTAGAGATTGTGTGATTTATGGAAGGATTGGTGATGGTGGACTACATACGACCATCGTGAGTTAGCTAGCGTTGCGTTGCGTTTCTACCCGATATTCTTTTTTTTTTCTTTGACTTGATTTAAACTTCAATGTGTGATGCTATAGGGCCCTTTCCTTCAGATTTGGTCTAACCGGCCGGGCCTGTAATAGCTATACTCCTCCATTATACGTACTTCATAATCTAATAATCCTTCATTGACCATTCCATGATATTATATAGAAAAGGTCAAAGACAAGTTACATTTATTTTACACAACTTGCATATGTTTGCTACTGTAACAGTTAGTGTTGTTTTACTTTTATGGGGCTATGAACTTAGATATAATTAGTGTTGTCTACCTAATCTAACGTACTAGTTTGCATCATTTATATCAAAATTTTGCTGCTGCATTTCTTTTTCTTTTTTTGAAACGAACCATTTCATTCAGTTAAACAACGGAAATATTAATAAGATACAACTAGCTAGCAACATAAACAATCTTTCCAAACGCAGAAACCAACATTGGCAACTACTATATACAGGTATACAACCTAATCCTGTTTTCAAAAAAAAAAAACAAAAAAAATTAAAATACACCACTTCCATTGGGATGTTGTGTGAATAGCTTAAGTGTTTTAAAGTGAAATCCTGCTCTAGGAGGAAAATGTTATTTTTTCTGAACGGGGAATGCGAGAAGGATCACTACACATACACTTTTCCTAGAGATCAACCGACACCAACAGACTAGCCTAAAGGACCAATTAAACACAACCAACAAACTGACCACCAAGACTAAGGACAAGACAATAGACGTCAATCAAACTAAACAAAGAGACATGATCTTGTAGTTCAAAAGACAAATAGGGTCCCAAGGAGATCATGGCCGAATCTTTGAACCTCATCCTTGTAAGATCATTTATTCTACAAACCCCTTGAGTCTAGGGTTTCCGTTGCAGATGTATGCAAGTTGGGTATCAGATGCTTTTCCATGAGGCTCTCCAGGATCCATGTTATGAACCAACTCGATCGTTAGTTTTGAAAAATGTTGTTCTATAACCGATTTACCCTTCTTGTGAATTTTCTGGTCAAGGTTACACGCTTTTAATAACCTGCCAGGTTCTGTGACTCATTTGCTCACATCGGGGCTTGAGGGAGTCGTAGAGGGACTTTTCTGTATCACTGACTTTCTGTGAATCACTAATTTGGTTGTGAATTTGAATTATTATTGATTTTCTCCTTGGTTGTCCTTATTGTGTCCATATGCTCACCTTGTCCGATATCATCCTCATGCACTTGTGCATGACATGAATGACAATGTTACTTCATCAGACCACAAGCTAGCTTCCAAGATTCATTATATTCCTCCGAGCTCTTTTGCTATCCATAATGATAGCTTGTTGCCCTCATCCAAGGCCATAAGAAAGACCCCCCCTGCCAAGTGTCTAATCCAAACAGTCCTTGGTTGAGTGAGTAAATAACTTACATCAGAAGCAGGTAGAAGGCATGTGTTGTATGTTACTCAAATGTTAGAGTCTACCCTTTCGGAGGTAATTGTAACGCGGCGCATCACTGGCTTCATAATGTCGAGGAGAACATTGATACACATGTACTCTCCACCTAAACGATCCTCATCCTCCCCGTAGTCAAGGAACAACCAAACCTATTCCCTACCTTACGAGCAAACTCCTTACGATGAAATGCAAAAGGGACATAGTGTCCCTTACCCATATGGGAATCCAGCTAAAGTCGTGATCTCGTGGTGCCTTGTGCTTGTCAATTCTATGGAAAATGAGAAGGGAACCATCAACACACCAAGGCCCTCAAAAGAGGACTACATGCACCATCTTCATTTTCTCGGACTCAAAGAAAAGGGGTACTTTCCCGTATGCCGGATTTGAAGTCTCCCTCCAGCTTCCAAACACGGACGAGAGATGTTTCTAAAGCTCAAACATCAGCGTTCTTTAAAGCAAAGGACTTGCAGAGAAGGCATCGTTCGAATGGTAGTGAAAGTGGGTGATCTTCAAATTCATGCAAGTCAGTAGCCTCTCCTTCATCTTTTGTAAGGGAGAGATCCGCACAACGGGTAGAAAGATCATCCATCAACTCATGCAAAAGTTCCTTGGCCATAGAGACAAAGTAAATGAACAGCGAAAGGAAGTTAACCGAGTTGGTATGCGGTGGACTGGAAGCGTCGGAGACAAAAGGGGCGGTAGGTGGATGCGAGGGATCAACCTCTATCGCACATGCAGGGCATGATTATTAAAATTCCATTCTAGAGGAACTACCATAATGATGATATCCACTAATTCCAAAACGAAGAAAAGCAAGGGTCATATAGTAGGAGTAGTTGGTGCATGGGAAGTGGTAGCCACAAAGGAACAAGTATAATGGTGAAGGAAACAACACAATAAGGAGAAGCAAGGGGGGGGGGGGTCGAAGACAAAAGCTCCCACCAAGGGGAGAATGGAAGCTATGCCTGGCTGTTGTATTCATCCAATATTAATTTAGAGCAATTTTATATCCTTCAACTTTGGACTTATTTTTTCAAACTGATTTTGATACCAGTAAATAACATTGTTGTATTTCATTCAATGCTATTGTAGTTACTCCTGGCCATTTTTAATACCTCATCCAACCACACATGTTGTAATCTATATGTGTGACCACCATCAATATATACTTGTAGAATTTCAAATCACTTGCATATATATATATATGAATAATTTACATCCATGTTATTTTATTAATAATTTAGGCAATAACCAATGGATAAATGGGGTGAAAACTAGTGCTAATCATTCAGGCGGGCAAGTCAGGTTTGACCGGGCTTGAAATATTTTTAGGCCTGTCGAGCCTACATCTGTTAGAGATGATGCAGTGAAGAATCTAACGAAGTAAAAAGATCACAAGCGAAAGAGAGATTAAAGTCGTACTGTATTCATAAGAAGAATAAGATGTGTTAGAGGATATAGTCCAAACCTCACTATATATAGAGAGATAGTATCTCTAGATATATACTAGTAGACATGTATAAGTAACGACCAATATTATGATTCTAACACTCCCCCTCAAGCTTAAGCTTCTTATGTGCCTTTAAGCTTGCTAATTACAATAGGCAGTGCATTATATTTGTATCATCTTCTTAGGTTAACAGGATATAGTGTGCAAGTCTGGTTTTCGATTTTTTTGGGTCAGGTCAGGCTAGACCTAATTTTTTTTTTAGCTTTGTTGATTTCTATCCCGGTTTTACAATTTTGTGTATATATTTACTAAATTTAATATATATATATAAATTGAGCTGTGTTGGACATACTTTGCGGTCTCAAAATTTTGTCAATGCCCGATCTAGTTTTGTTTTTGCCAAAAAAAATTCCATACCCGCTAAGGAGTTTTATGAACCAGACCTATCGGGCTGTTTTCTTAAAATACCCCTAAGGTTTGTAAAATGTAATTAAGGATTAAGTGGGGAATTATAGAGGCTAATGATCCCTAAAATAATTAAGGAGTTGTATAGTCTTCAAATGTATTTATAAATAAATACATATAGTCCAAAAGGTCATTAAACCTTACATAAAATATTGGAGTAAAGTGGAGTAATTATAAGGAGAAATCAACTAAGAAAGTTGATGTAACATGTAATATATCATTACATGAATTAAGAGCACAAATATCATGAGTGAATTAAAGAACATACTTTAACTAGTCATAATGAATAGTAAAGTATACTAATCACTCAAAATACAAAGGAATACACCTTAACACAAAAGAATGCACCTTAGAACAAAGTAACTACACAAGTTACAACCTAACACATGAAACAAGTCCAAATGCACAACATGTAACACCTTAATATTATTGCAAAAATTATAAACCTACCCCAAAGTATCCTAAGCTAGCCGGCTGTTGGGCAAAATACATACATAGTAATTAAACCTAGCTAAAATGGCCAAGTGCACCCAATTCGTTGCAATAAAACAAGTGTCGTATCCACAGGAATTGGTTTCTAAATCCCGAGCTTCGGTAATATAGTTTAGTGCGAATAAGCAGTAAAATGGGGGTTTAGCCAGAGGCAAGTTTGGTTGTTTGTTAATTGAAATGCAACAAAAACAGTAAAGTGTTTGTGTAGGAATGGATGGGGAGAGTACCCTAGGATAGTGGGAATCACCCAACTCACTCAAAGAACTTCAAAAC
The DNA here is from genome assembly GCA_023374045.1 of Limonium bicolor. Lineage (NCBI taxonomy): Eukaryota > Viridiplantae > Streptophyta > Magnoliopsida > Caryophyllales > Plumbaginaceae > Limonium > Limonium bicolor. The sequence continues at coordinate 147,094,493 of CM041780.1, forward strand.
CATAACTCATCATCTCAGTGCCTATTAGAGTTAGCTCATGAATCCCCAAATCATGGGAAGTCCAATTCTTACCTAATAATCAAACCCCTTAATTAAAGGAGGTTCAAGTCATCAGTAGCATTAAGCAAGCACTCTTAAACAATAGCCCCAAGCATTCACTTCTAGAATCAAGAAAGCAAAAGTTAGGCTTTACTCCCTTCTTGGTCTAGTTCCAAACTCAAGCTCAAATATTGAATGAAACACCCATAAATGCAATAAGAGATCAGTTTAGTGCATTAATTGATATTGAAGGAAATAAAACAAGAGTAATTAATGAGTTAGGTTTCTAGCATTCATGAGCAAAATGGGTTCAAACCCTTATCCTAGGATACAAATGGAACTTACTCAGACATAGCTAAAAGGAAAGAGCAAAGAAAAAGGGAGAATCGCCATTAGGGAGCTTCCACAGCTTCAATGGAGGTAGAAATCTTCACTTTCTTCTTCATCTTTTCTTCTCTTCTCTTCTCCTCTTCTTTTCTCCTCTATTTTTCGCCTCCTCTCATCTGTTTAGGGTTGAAGTCGGGTGTTTGATAATGGGGAAGGAAGCCCAAAATGTAGTCTTTATAACAGCAATTTCTGGGCAAAAATTCTCGTCCGACCGAACTTGCAAGTTCGGTCGCAAGTCCGGTCGGACTCTTTTAGGCGGAAACACGTGACAGGTTTTAAGCTCGACCGAACTTGCAAGTCCGGTCGCAAGTTCGGTCGATTCCAGTGAGTTTTGGGACGGCTTGAACAGAGCCGGACCGGACTTGCAGTTCGGTCGCAAGTTCAGTCGGCCCTAGAATGTCATTTTTCCTGTGCCGGAATTCCCGATGCTTCCCGTTGGCTAGGCTCCTTCCGAGTGCTCGAACATTGATGCATCCTCATATTAAGCTCTCAAAATGTACTCAACTGAGAGTAATTACCTATCGAACATGCCAAAAGTATAAGATCACTAATAAACACAAAAATACTTCATAAAGTGTTGAAATAAGTCAAGTGCCAAATAAAAATGACTGAATAAAGACCTTGGGAGAACACTATTTCACCACTTATCACCGGCCAATATGAAGGGAAAACCAAAAGCAAAAGGCATTTTACTATTAAGAGGAAGCTTCTAATGTCATAAAGTCTACTACATGGGGAACCTCACTCACAACTTCTCTTATACCTTTACACTCTCTTACCAACTCTCATTCCTCCCCATTCTGGATGTCGAATCCTCATTCCTCTCTTTGGCTGAAAGGAGCTCCATCTTCTTCCCTTTGATGCTCTCTTTGAGCTCCATGGAAGGTCATCAATGGTGAGTTAACTTTCTTACTATTTATCCTCTTAATCTCCTCCTTTCTTCAACAAAGAACATCACCACTAATTCCTATCATTTTATGGCTGAAAATATGTAGCTTTTGGGGCAAAAATCTGAAGTGAAACCAAGGAGAAAGCTATCCAAAGTTCAAGCAAACAAAGGTAAGCAATGTGCCTTTTATGGCCAACATATTACAGGTTCGTAGCTGATGACGGATGCGGAGTTGGGATTGGGTAGATAACAAAGACTATCACTACAACATATAAGGCAAATTTTATTGCCTCTGAAAACAAAAATTGCCTCTGTAGATATTTAAAGGCGACAAAAACATTGTCTTCAGGTGGCCTTGAAGTCTTAGTTATTATGGAGGCAACTAAACTTTTGCCTCAGTTGATTTACCTATGTAGCAACTTCAGTCGCCTCCATTGATCGTACTCTATTGGGGCAAGCAATATCTCGCCTCTATTGCTCTTAACTAGGCAACTAGTTTAACTCGCCTCTTTTAGTATGCATTGTTCTATGTACAGAATGGCAACGGAGGCAACCGAAGCGGGTCGCCTCTATTGACGTCTTGCAAAACGAGGCAGATTTCCAACTCGCCTCCATTGCATTGTGTAAAGAATAAACAACAAGGGCATCTTCTTCCACTTGTCTCCATTGATTCAGCAAGTGAGGCAAGACTTTTAGTCGCCTCAGTTGCATTGTGTAGAGAATGAACAGAGACAAGGAAAGGAAGTCCCTTAGGAACCACTTACCCTTGGAATTTCCCAAATTGATCATCAAGTTCTTTTTCTTCAATCTATTGGGAAAGGAAGTTCCTTAGGAACCACTTTACCCGTAGAATTTTAGTAATCAATATGAGAGGGGAAGAGATAGGAGCCTAGGTCTCCTCACAACTACCTCTGAAGGGGATGGGACCCTGACGTACACCAATGCTAGAAGAAAGACAACCGGTCTCTTCGTCAGTTTTGATTCTCAACCACTTGATCTAATATTATCAGCTGCTTTCCACTTCGAAGACTAACTCCCTGACAAACCTCCGCTCATCAACATCTAGGACAATCACTACCTTCATCTGCTCTTTTGGATTGGGATCCGATTGAGAAGGTAATGAACTAGGAGTCCTTTGATTCAATAACAACTGAGTCAGCTGTGCCATGTGGCTCTCAAGCTTGCTGATCAGCAGTCAAAGTGTGATTGGTAATCATCTGCTGCTCATACTGACTCTACTGCTTGGCTTCCAACTTAGCCAACAAATCTGCAAGATTGGAGGTATTTGAAGAAGAAGAAAGGCCTGATTGTTGAAACTCAGATTGCTGATTCTGATTGTAGGAAGGCCGAGAAAAACCAGGAGGCACTCCCTGAGTAGACTGCTGAGGCCTCATCTATATGAGTTCAAGGCATTATTGGGGTTTCCATACCTCAAGTTCGGATGCTGATTCTGAACCCAAGGTTGCCTATTGAAAGATTAACCCACAACATTTGCTTCTTCTTCATTTCGTCGATCTCAACTATCTCTGGGCATGATTCAAATTCGTGTGGCCTACCACACTGACAACAACACAAATCACTAGAACTAAAGATACCTGCTTCACAGAATGAAAAGGAGCTTTACCATCGTGAGCTGCTCCACATCTTCAACATTTGGCTCATGTAGTCTCGATTTGAGCTGCTTCACGGCCATCTACTTTAGAAAGGGGTCTACATTCTAGAAAAACTAGAACCCACTGAATAAACTCCCACTGGAGCTCCATTGTCTAAGCTCCTCGTAATATGATTTCATAGCTGCCATGAACTCTTCGCCATTCTTAGCTAGCAGGTTACCACCAAGGCCAAACACACCTCACCCTTATTCTCATCTCTAAGCCCATAGAAGAAACCAAGTGCTAGAGAGGTAGTGTCTTGTCCATGGTGAGGGCATTGTCGTAGAAGCTCCTGAAGCGGTCCCAGCTTCACAGACTGTCTCAGATCCAGACTTCTTGAACGTTATCAACCTAGAAATCAACTGGCGAGTCCTCGAGATAGGCAAGTACTTCTCATAAAATTTCTCTATCATCTGATCCCAAGAAGTGATAATGCCTGGAGGCAAGCGATGATACCATTTAGATGTCTCTCCTGAAAGGTTGTTCGAAAATAAGCATAATCTTGCATACTCCTTCAAACCAGGAACAAGACCCAGAGTGTCCAGATGAACCAAGAACCGGTGCACATGGTCTAACGCGTCTGCAGGGTCCGCTCCAAAGAACACCCAGCTGGATGATTGCGCACAACAGTCGATTGATGTGAGGGCTTCAGCTTTTGCCACTCAGCAGCAACTCAGCGGTCAACTATGGCAGGACAACCGGGCTCCCTCTCGGGGTAACAGGCGGTCTATTGATTGTACCCATCGTAGTTATTCTGGCCATTCTCGATTTGAGGAATATTATCAGCCATGTCGAAATCTAGTTGCCTTCTAGCTCTGAGAGCCTGGAGGAAGGTCATTTCAATATCAGGATCGAAATTTGCTTCAGGAGGACCAAAGGAACGCGTTCTGTGCATCCAATAGGTACCTGCAACAGCAAAGAAAGAAACAAAAGGAATTGAAATTAGAACTAATTAAGCAAGAAAACAATAAAAACAAAAATTAACGAATAGATAAAATAGACAAACTCAAATAAATTGAAAATAAAATTAAACAAAACAAAACAAATGACAACCAAAGACAAGGACTAGACAAAAATCAAGTCCCCGGCAACGACGCCAATTTGCAAACAGGAAAATTTTAACGTACTAAAGTCTAAGAAATTAATCCTAGAATTAATAAATTAAATCCCTACAGGCTGCAAAAATACCCGGTCGCAATAATAAAGTAAATTAAGCAAGTTCCGAGGTCGAATCCACAAGGACTTTGTGATTAAATCTAATCCTAGGAAAGCAGTGAAATGAAGCGGTTGTCAGTTGTTTTGGTTTTGTGAATTAAAAGTAGCGAGAAAACTAGTAAATAAATGAGCAACTAAATTCAATGAAAACTATGTGTGAAATGGAACTCCGGGTCAGGTTATCTTTTTTTCGACTGTCAAGTATAAGCCCAACATCAAATGGAGAATCTACTTCTTACAAAATAAAATTGGATAAGCCATGAAGAGAGTCCGGAAATGTGGCATCCCACTGAGAGTAAAATTATTTGCTTGGAAGCTCATGCATGGGATAATTCCATGTCTAATGAAACTACATAACCATCTTAACACTAATATTGACTATATGTGCAACCTGTGTGAAGATAAGGAAATGCTCAGCCACACCTTTCTCTCATGTCCCCTAATTAAGAAATAATAAAAGATAGCAGACATTGAAAATCCCGTTCTACACACCGGCGATCTAGCTAGCTCTCCAAGATTGGGTCATATCCACCTACCTCAATGGGTCTTTCAACCAAATAACATCCATGTTATCCTTCCTAAGGAAATTTTGGTTCACAAGATGCCAAATGAATAACAAACATGTCTGGAACTTTGATCTCGGGATGGAACAAGCAAAACACTACCTAGCAATGGCCAACCATAACAGTCATAGTGTGAAATATGTGAGGATCAACTATCAAGACAAGATTATAATGAATACGGGTTGGGAGCTGTCTATAAAAATCAGAATGGAACCCTGCTTGCAGTAGGAATTCGGGAAGGAAAAGTTGTCTGGATCCAGCAACAGCAGAAGCGCGAAAGCAATTGACTTTGGTCTATCTCTAGCGGCTCAAATCCAAACAAAGGATATCCGAATAATTTCAGACAACCTTTCAAACATAAACTTCATCAAGGAGAAAGGAGACATGGAGGTCTATGCAGCTATATCTGATCCTCCAAGAGATGAAAACATAGCCATGTCGAGTTTTAATGTATCCTGGTCATATATATGTACCAAGAAGTGAAAACAACGATGCCCATATCGTAGCAAACATAGGTTGAAGAGATTCACAAATTGGTATCTATTATGGATATTCTAATATAGTTTGTGGCTACTCATTTTCAAAAGAAAAAAAATACACACATATATAGCTACTATTGATGTCATGTCTCTAATTCTCTCATCTATCTGCCCTCGATTTTAATAAAGAATGTAATAGGGTTTTGATAATGATTGACGTTGTATTGAATGATGTGTAAAGTTCCCTTTTATAGTGGGGTATGTACAGACTGTAATATCATTTGGACTGTGTCTATCTTATGGCTAACTTTTCCTATCGGGCCGTATTCTTTTAGCCCAAGACTAACTTATTTTCTTTACTTGGGCCTTATCCTCAGTATCCCCCCTCGAGTCAAAGTACCCTGTTAAGGGAAGCTTTGACCGCAAGTTCAGAAACACATTTGAAGAGTTAGGTTTTGTAAGTACATCAGAAAGCTGGTCTCGAGAGGAAAGATGAGAGACACGCAAAGCACCATTTTTGATTCTTTCTCGAACAAAGTGGTAATCCAGAGCTAAGTGCTTCATGCGGCTGTGAAGAATTGGGTTGGAAGCCAGAAACGTCGCTGAAATACTATCGCAGAAGAGAATTGGGGGCTGGCGAAGGCAGTAACCTAATTCCGCAAGGAGATTTTGAATCCACAAGGTTTCGGCTGCTCCAGACGCCAAGGCTTTATATTCAGCCTCCACAGATGAACGGGAGACGGTGGATTGTTTCTTCGAGCTCCACGACAGCAAGTGCGAACCCAGGAAGACAAGGGAGCCGGAAGTGGAGCGACGATCGGTGAGATCTCCTCCCCAGTCTGCGTCTGTCCAGATTTGTAAAGATCTGGTATTTCGAGCAGAGAAGAACAACCCCAAAGATCTGGTATGGTTTAAATATCGTAAAATTCGTTTAACAGCAGTCCAGTGTGTATCTTTAGGGGAGTGCATGTATTGACAGACCTTGTTAACTGAGTAGCTTATGTCCGGTCGTGTGAAGCTTAAATACTGTAACCCCCCAACAATGCTTCGGTATAGTGTGGGATTGTGAAACATTGGAGAGTCTAGGGTGTCGAGATTGGTGGTAGTAGACATGGGGGTAGAACAGGGCTTTGACTGCTGCATATTTGCTCTCTGAAGCAAATCGATGATATTTGTTCTTGACTTAGAAGTAAGCCGTGACTGTTGCGTTTAACTGAGACCCCAAGAAAGTAATTTAGATTCCCAGTCTCTGTTATAGGAAAAGCACTTTTAAAAGCCTGAAGAAACTGATGCAAGAGGGTGAGGGATGACCCAGTTAGAACAATATCATCGACATACACTAATAGGAAAACAGTGTTACCCCCTTGAGAGAAGATAAAGAGAGAATGATCCGATTGTGACATAGAGAATCCCAAGTCTAGTAGAAGGTATTGAGCTTAGCATACCAAGCCCTGGTTACTGTTTCAACCCATACAGTGAGCGCTTCAGTCTGCAGACATGATTAGGATAGGTTTTATTGATAAAACCTGGAGGTTGTTTAGTGTAAACCACCTCCTCTAAATCCCCATGCAGAAAAGCATTCTGCACATCAATTTGTTGAATTGGCCAGTTAGAAGATACTGCAATAGATAAAACTAGCCTTATAGTAACCTGTTTGACAACCGGACTAAATGTCTCAGTGTAGTCCAGTCCAGGAGTTTGAGAAAACCCCTGAGCAACTAATCTGGCCTTGTGCCTTTCAATTTCTCCAGTAGCTGTCTTTTTGGTTCGAAAAACCCATTTAACTCCAAGTAAGTTCATGTTAGAAGTGTAGGGCACTAAGTCCCATGTATTGTTCTTTTCAAGGGCTTGAATTTCTTGTTTCATTGCTTGAATCCATTCCTCATGTTGCATGGCCTGTTTTAGAGTAGGATTTTCTGGTACAGAAGTGGAGTGAGTGTGATTGAGGGCATAATTGATGGTGCCATCAGTTCTGACTAATGGCTTTAGAGAATTTGTTTTGGAGCGTGTGAGCATAGGGTGAGTGGGCGCAGGAGGGTGAGTAGGAGAAATAGTATCTGGTGTCTAGAGTAGTAGAAGGAGACTCAGTGAAAGAGTGAGTGGTGGAGGTAGAAGAAGAGTCAGTAGGGGAGTGAGTAATGGAGTTTGTGGATGTGGAGGTGGTGGGTGTTTGTGGATAAGTCATTTGGTGGATGAGGAGGGACTGGTGTGGGTAAGCTGGGCTGTAGGTTAGGGATGAGTAAGGAATATGTACGCAACAGAGGTGTGGAATCAGGGCTATTATGCATAGAGAAAAGGGAAACTCTGACTTATTAAACTGCACATCCCTAGAAACATACATCCTCTTAGATTTGAGATCAAAACAGTAGTAGCCCAGGTGCTTGGGAGAATACCCAAGAAAGACACAGCTGATAGATCTTGGAGACAGCTTGTGAGAATTATATGGTCTTAGGTTGGGGTAACAAGTGCACCCAAAAGTTTTCAGAAAGCAGTAATCAGGAGGGTATTTGTGAAACACCTGAAAGGGTGACTGGTGATGTAGAACTGCAGAAGGTTCTGTTTTGGAGGTAAACAGCAGCTTGAAAGGCATAACTCCAATAAGTAATAGGCATAAAGGCCTGAGAGAGAAGGGTAATACCTTTGTCAACCACACGTCTGTGTCTGCTTTCAACCAAGCCATTTTGAGGATGAGAGTGAGGGCAAGACAGTCTATGTAGAATACCCTTCTGAGTGAAAAAGGGAACTAAGGCCTGAAATTCCCCTCCACCATCAGTCTGAACAGACTTGATGGTAGTACTATGATAGTTGTGAACAAGAGCATAAAAACACTCAAAAACCATTTTCACCTCAGATTTTAAACGCAAAGGATAAAACCACATAAAATGACTGAAATCATCCACTATCAGTAGGAAATATCTGTAACCATCAACAGAAGTCACATAGGCTGGGCCCCACAAGTCCATAAACAGTAGATCAAAGGAGCTTTGGACAGACTGCTAGAAGCAGGATATGCTAGAGCATGAGTCTTGCCAATACAACAGGCAGAACAAAACTGTAAAGGAACATTGTTTGTAACAGGTAAACTAAATTTGTTCAAAGTAAACTTGTAGTAGCAGTAGAAGGATGCCCTAGTCGCCAGTGCCACACAGTAGGAGAGGCTTTGATACTTAGGTTGAGTTGCTTAGCAGAAGAGCTAGCGCCTGGGATGATGTACATACCATGCTTAGTTGGTCCTTGAAGAAGGGTCTGATGAGTGAGACAATCCTTCAATAAGAAATGGGTAGGGTGAAATTCAAAGTAGACATTATTATCCACGCAAAATTTGTTTACAGAGAGCAAGTGTCTAGTCAAAGTAGGACTGTGAAACATATTTGACAATAGAAATCCCTTGTAGCAGAAGAGATAGTGCCCGTATCCTGATGAGAGATAGGGATTAAAGATCCATCCCCTAAAGAAATGGAGTCATGGCCACTGTAATATGTTGCTCCCTGATTAATTCTGGACAAATCACCTGTAAAATGATGAGATGCTGCGCTGTCTAGCAGCCATTCACTAGAAGAAGAACCAAGGTGAAATGTAGCAGAATTAGCTGTAAAAGTAGAGGGATGGGGAGATTGATAGGAGTAGTTGAACCGATGGTAACAATCTCGAGCCAGATGACCCTTCTTAGAACAGATTTGACACATAGGCCTAGTGTCAGGCTGCCCAGTAAAGTACTGAGAAGAATTATATGTAGATCTGCCTCCTCTAGAGGAAGAATTTCTGCCTCTACCTCTGGAGTTTGATCTGCCTCCTCCTCTCCCTTTATAGGACTGAGAGGAGTTAGTGTTTCTGCCGTCACTAGAAGATACAGCAGTAGTAGAGTTTAAGCTTATTGTGGTGCTTAGTTGCTGTTGTTGTTGATTTACTGTCACTTCAAACTGAAGAAGACAGCTGAGAAGCTCATAAGGAGAAAGCTGAGTGCGTGAGGCTTGTAAGATGGTGGTTATAGAAGTGAAATCAGGAGGTAGACCTTTAAGCAGAAACGTTTGAAACTCATGATCAGTCACCTTGTGACCAGCACCAGCAAGAGAATGAACAAGGCTCTGGGCCCTGTTGAAATAAGCCGAAACAGTCTCATCTCCTCCCTTACAAATACTAGCTACTGAAGGTATATATTGCCCAAGTTTGCTGTAGTTTGAGCCTGATATGTTGAGTGTAGTCTATCCCAGAGTTGTTTTGAGTTTTGACACCCCACAACGGAAACAATTATAGATTCAGAGAGAGTCATGTGAATGATAGACATGATGAGTTGGTCTTGATTAATCCACTTACTATATTCCGGATTAATGCCTGTTTCATTGGTTTTTGCAGGACATGGATATGAATCATCCAAAAATTTGAAGAGGTCATTACCTCGGAGGAAAGGAATGAGAGTTGTCTCCCACAAACTGAAGTTTGACGGTGTTAATTTGATCAAGTTCCCAGCAGCTGAGAGAACTGAAGGAGTGCTGGGTGAGGAGGAGACTAAGGCAGCAGCTGAGGAGCTACTGTGGACGGCTGCAGTGCCGGAATTGAGGCCCTCCGTCTGGAGAGGATGATCCGCCGCCATACTAAATTTAGAAAAGTAGGGAACCTACCTCTGATACCATAATAAAGAATGAAATAGGGTTTTGATAATGATTGACGTTGTATTGAATGATGTGTAAAGGAGCCCTTTTATAGTAGGGTATGTACAGACTGTAATAACATTTGGACTGTATCTATCTTATGGCTAACTTTTCCCTATCGGGCCGTATTCCTTTAGCCCAAGTCTAACTTATTTTCTTTACTTCCTTATACTCAGTAGATTTTGCACATTTTATAACGATGCCTCCTACCCAATCCCACTCATTTCCCTGGTTTAATATTTTTAGAGAACATGGTTGCTTCTTAAAGCTATATTTATATTGTGGGTTACTGTTGACAAGCTAGTCATTGTGGAGATAGTATGAAGACCATAAAATGTTTTGTTGTTTTGTATACAGTGAGAGACTATAAAACAGTCTGCAACAATTGAGAATGCTATAATAATTAGGCAGATATTGGGTCTCAAAAGATTTAGGATGTTATATTAATCAACTTACAATAGCATAGCTAGATAGGAGACTAGATAATTAGCACTCGTATAGATCGTATCTAATACCAATATTCGACAATTAAAGTTATGCGTGCGCATGGGTCCATAAGAAATGAATGAATGAATGAAAACAACAACCGAATCACACAAGTGAAAATGCATACAAAGTAATTAAATGAATCCAGGTATAAATTTATGAGATCAAGCTTGATTATAAGGTTAGAGTGTTATTTTGGCCTTGAAAGAAGATTTAATTGATTGAAGTAGCTGATATTGAAGAAACAGATAAAACAAGTAGTGGCTGAATCGAACAAGAATTGAAACAAAATTGTAACATTAATCAGATTTTAGAGCAGCAAAAGATGTCTAACTGTGCTTATTTTTGTGGAGTTTAATCAGTAGTAAACTCAGGGTTAATGGTTATGCAAGATAGTTAATCAAAAATATGATTGTACAAAATGCAGGCGAACTACAACTTATATATAGTAAGCTGTCATATACCTTTGATTAAGCACCAAATAAATGCAATTTCATGTAGAAAAATCCATATCATACGACAACGGTAAACAGAGGCATCACTTAATAACAGTTTAGAGAAAATTCAAACAGATTTGACCATACGTGTTTTTCCCTCCTAAGTGTAGCAGCAGAAACTATGCTAGACCAAGAATGCTTTGCTACCTAAGAAGGAGACAAACTTCAATGACAAGAGAAAAGTTTCTATAACAGGTTTTGGTCATGCTAAATAGCGGTACTCATTGACCAGGGAATGTGATTATAAAAGTGACTTTATCATTTCTGATAATAACAAGAGCACAACCAGACACACAATCTGGTTCTCAATAACAAAAAATTTCAAACAGACTATGCAGTATGTAGCTTGCTTTTTCCAATCTTTGCTGCTGGTTACTTATAAACAAAAAACCAAGGTTTGGCTATTAAAAATAAGCATACTATTGGTAACTATCAGAGTTCAGTTCAGTAGAAAACATTTCTTCATAAATTAGTGGTCAATTTTTGTAACTGAATACAGCTGGAGAAATATCCAAAATGAGCAAAAAAACCACATTATTCACTCAAACATTTTGTCGAGCACCTTGTGTGCACATATAATTTCACTTCTACAATACATATATACACAAATTTCATACACTCCACTAATTCAATCATCCACATTCACATTCAACCACAATTTCAGCAACAATCACAATAAATCCATAAATTTATCTCAAAATCGATTTATACCTTCTCTACTCCCTCAAATCGCCTGCTGTTGCTGCTGTTCTGTTCGACTTCGCCGGCACCAAGGTCCGGAGGTGACGACGCGGCGGCGACGACCAGGCGGCGAGGAAGGCGCGGCGGCGAGACGGCGGCGAGGACGAGGCGGTGGCGGAAGCGGAAGGAGGTGAGTTGGAGTCGGAGTCGCTCTTCGGTCGCAGCAGCAGCGGGAGAGAGAACGGTTGAAGCGTCGGGGTGAAATGAGAGAATTAGGGTAGGGGTTGTTATTAAAGGACCTATTTCGACGGTTCTTATGTAAAAACTGCCGAAATAGGTCGTCGATATTTTTTTTTTTAAAAAAAAGAGACCCTATTTCGACGGTTCTTATGTAAAAACCGCCGAAATAGGGGTCTGACCATTTTCAGAAAGCGCTCTATTTCTGTGCTTGCAGTAGGATTCGGGAAGGGAAAGTTAATTGCCTTGGATCCAACAACAGCAGAAGCGAAAGCAATTGACCTTGGTCTATCTCTAGCGGCTCAAATCCAAAGGATATCCGAATAATTTCAGACAACCTTCCAAACATAAACTTCATCAAGGACAAAGGAGACATGGAGGTCTATGCAACTATGATCCTAAAACAAGATGAAAACAATAACCATGTCGAGTTTTAATGTATCCTGATCATATGTACCAAGAAGTGAAAACATCGATGCCCATATCGTAGCAAACATGGGTAGAAGAGGTTCACAAACTGGTATCTATTATGGATATTCTAATATAGTTTGAGGCTACTCATTTTCGAAAGAAAAAAAATACAAACATATAGCTACTATTGATGTCATGTCTCTCCTTCTCTCATTTCTATCTGCCCTCGATTTTGCACATTTTATAACAACGCCTCCTACCCAATCCCACCCATTTCCCTGGTTTAATATTCATTTGAGAACATGGTTGCTTCTTAAAAGCTACATTTATATTGTGGGTTACTATTGACAAGACAACCATTGTAGAGATAGTAGATCATGTAGACCATAAAAAGTTTTGAAATTGTTTATTGTATACACTTAGAGACAATAAAACAGTCTGCAACAATTGAAATGTTATAATATTAAATTAGGCAGATATTATTGGGTCTAATAAGATTTAGAATGTTATATTAATCAATTTACAATAGCATAGCTAGATAGGAGACTAGATAATTAGCACTCGTATAGATCGTATCTAATACCAATATTCGACAATTAAAGTTATGCGTGCGCATGGGTCCATAAGAAATGAATGAATGAATGAAAACAAACAACCGAATCACACAAGTGAAAATGCATACAAAGTAATTAAATGAATCTTCAATTAATAGATTACATAATCGAGTGTTGAGATCTTACAAACTAAATAATTTATTCAGACATACGTACATACATACATATATAATATAACTGAAATTAGGACAAAAACATATTGTCCATGTGACTAGGATTAGTAATATTGAAATAATCCAATGTACGTAACCACATCTCCATCGTTTTAAGTTTATGAACAGCAACAGTATCCTCCCATAATTCATGTGTACATTGCGTATGTGGAATTGGATAATCATACATCATCCATTTCCCATTAAACCTATTCATCCCTTTATGACCAATTTTAAGCCATTCACCAAACACTTTATCTTCAGGTCCAACAACATGATTTTTTGGTATCTCAGATTCCTTAATCCACTCTACAATATCCCATGACACAAGATACCCCATACCTGACATATACTCTTTAAAAGGATCCATACTCCTACAAGGGATAACATACCCATAATACAAATCCTCACGTGCTAATGGTTTAAGTGTGGTGAGTAGATTATGTAAACGAATGAAAGTATCATCATCAGCTTTCATCACGTAATGGTAAGGTGGATTGTTTAGGGTTTTTGTTGGGTAAATGGTGGGTAATGATGAGAAATAAGTGTAGGTTTTACCTTTGTCCATGTTTTCTTTACAGTTAAGGATTATGATATCGTTGTGATGGAGGATTTCTAAGGGGATGAGAATATGTTGGTCTTGTTTTGTTAGATTACAGAAAATGAATTTGATGTCTACTTTAGCCCAAGTGGGAATGGAAGTGGATTGGATACCGTAGACTCGTCGGAGGAAGTCGCGGCGTTGGTAGTTGTCGGGGACGGTGAGGATTCCGATGAGTAGTCTGATGGTTGGTTCATCTTGTGTGGTGGTTGAATTGGTGGTGATGGTTGGTTCATCTTGTGTGGTGGTGGTGGTGATCAGTTGTTGTTGACAGTTGGTTTGGGAAAATAGAGGGATTTGAAAGGGAGTACTGTTGTGGAGTTTAAGTAGATAATTGTCGATGATTCGGATGTGGTTTATGAAAACTGTGAAGGAAAGGAAATGAGAAAGAAAATAGAGGAGGAGATGATGAATTTCCCTGTGAAGTAAGTAGGACTATGGTTTTCGTTTGGCATTGTTGCTTAATTTGGTACTACTACTACTACAACTATGTCATGAAAATTTATAATATATGGGCGAGTCGAGTCGGGTCGTCCAGGAGATGTTCATGTATTATTATTGATAGATAGATGGATGGACCACACTGTTGAAAAGAGGGTTTCATACTCCAACTCGCGGATGGGCCAGCGCGCGTTAGGATCGTGATCGTTACCGATTTGGATGCGTGACTAATTTTATGCAGAGTGGAACTCGATCGGCAATAATCTACAATGCCGTTTCTTTCTATTTTTGATTTAGAAGAATTCTTTATAGTACAACAAAAGATAAATCTAATAAGACAGTATTTAAATGTTTTTCTTGTGATGGCCAACATTGTCTCCTTTGATATGTTTCAGTTTGTAAGATCCCAAACTTTTATATTAATTTGATTTATGTAATAGACCGATGATACTTTTCCATTTATTATTAATTTCATGCATTTTTTTATTTAATCGTTCTTTTTCCTTATGGACCATCTAACTAGCTAGCTAGCTATAGCACTAAAAGATCCGTAAGTATTACATTACTTTAATTGACGAATGTCAGATATGATCTACACAAGTGCCAATTATATTGTCTCCTGTCTAGCTATGCTACTGTGTAAGTTAATTAGAAATCTTTTAACCCAAGATTTGCCTAATTTATTACTCCCTCTCCCAGGTTGACTGTCCACTTTACTATTTGGGTGTGTTTGACTTCAATATTTAACCTGTAAGATAATTTATTTTTATAAATCTATGTTTTACAGTAGAATCCTTATGTAAAAAATATATATTATACAATTTAATTTTTAAAAATTGTTTTATCTTATATGTTTAATATTGAAGTGGAATAACGTGCCAAAAAACAAACAGGACACTTATGACGGGACGGAGGTAGTATAAATTGATTCACGCACGCAAAGTTTATTTATTTTCTCGTCGAAAATATGTTGAATAGTATGCTATCTGTATGGAAACAAAAACAACTGCCTCGCTCACTTTGAGAAAGTATTTAGGCTGCCAAGCTAGCTGTATAAGAAAGTGTTGCAATGCCTTTGGGAAAATGTCAAACTCTACCAAACAGGGTTCTCTAGAGAACCAAAACGA